>WIWV01000014.1:0-313275 GCA_014839625.1 Penicillium ucsense | reverse complement strand
CCCCGTCAGGACAGTATCCTCTCTGACAAGTGTATGCACAAAGGGGGCCGTGACTCGTGAGATTGCAAACTGCAAAGTACAGGCGTCGGTCTGGCAGTCTATTACCCGATACAGTAAGACCATCACAGTTGCGGGAAAGCGAGGCCGGGTACTACAGAAAGTCCAGAGGAGGTAGTTAGTAGTCTGGTAGTTACAGCTTACAACTGAGTCGAACAAGTTACTAGTACTACAGTTTATGTAGAAAGCACCAAGAAAGTCAATTCACGACCGGTATCTGAGCGGGTGTATGTGCCTCGCCATTCTCGTTCCCTGGATGATTCCCAGACCATCATCCACCAAGTCACGCTAGTAGTCACCACTCACTATAAGACTCAGACTCCGACTCAGAACAGCCAAGCCGGCTCCTGTGGTTTATCGTCCCTCCAAAACGGGCGGAAGTTGCGGATCCAGATCGTAATCGACTCGGCAGGACAATGAAAAAAGGGGGCCCGCCCCAGTGTTGGCAGGAACCCAAGCGAGCGCTGATCTCGAAGATTCTGAAACCGTCCCCAGCCTCGGCGGTACCTGAACTTGGCTGTCTACCTTATTCACTCTATTGTCATACTACTCTATTAGTCTATTGAGTCGATACTCCAGACTCCAGACTCCAGACTTAGATTCCATATCACTTGGTAGTCAGCTGTCAGCAGCACAGCGGCAACAGCAGGATGCATTCAATATGTGTTCAATAATTGGAGACTATATCGCTGTGTTGATCGAAAACTAAGTTGTGAACAGAGGCGGTTAGGGTTACCTGCGTGCATCTATAAGAGGGTAGTACAGTGGAACATAAACCGACGATCCTCTTCCTCACTTGGAAATGTATTATTCAAGCTTGGAATGGTGTTTGTAGACCGAGTCTCCATTGCTAGGTCTAGTATTATGTGCTTTGCTGCCAGAGACGAAACTGTACAGTACTTGCAAACACCACCGACCAAGATCCCTTCCTCAGATGGTAACTGATCTATCTGTTCCTGGACAATGTTAAACTCTGCTGCGCCAACCATATTCGAGAGACTGGGGTCTGCATTTTGCAGAGCCTCGAAAACGGCTGCCCCCAAAGCCGATCGCGCACTTCGTCGTATGCTTGGCCAAAAAGTCCCTTAAGTTCGGGCTACATTGTACTTCGGTTTTTTTTCCGGACGTCCATGCAGTTGTTCGACAGTACTCGTAAGATCCACTGCTGATCGAAGATTCCCACTACCTCATAATCGTTCAAGTGGCCCATTGATAGGAACTGCTTCATTTGAATGTACTCGCAAACACGGCCGCCCAATGCGCAGTTGCGTACAGTGGATCCAACCCATACGGCGCCTTGCATTTACCCTGCGAGGAGGAGTCCTCCCGGAGATGTGAGCTGTCTGACGGCGAAATGGTAGAACAACAATGCGAGGGACTACTTTTTTATCTTTGTTTTCTGCATGATGCATGGAGAGGCGCATCGAGCCCGCCGTCGGTCTTCTCTTTTCGACCGTTGAAATTTCCCGAGTCCAATGAGTCTATCGCAAGTGGCCTCGGTACTACTTTAGTACTTACAATCGTACAGTGAAGTGACATGACAAAAGGACTACAGCACTTGCCACTGGATAATGATATACGCAGTAGTCAGGACACTGCATGCCATGGTGTAGTCTAGGGGTTATACTTTAGTCCCTCGAGTCAAGACTGCCACTCCACTGGCTTCTTTGGAGGATCAAATATTGAGGAAACTGGAAAGAGGTCTGTGGATGACGGGAACATAACAGATTCAAATTGTCACAATCTCCGGTCGCTCAATCCCGTCTTCTGCCTGAGAGAATGTCGCATGTCACATGATCAACGTCATCTGACGTCTCCGGAGGTGAAGCAGGCAGCCACGAGGATGAGCTATCACAACTTCAAAGAAACGCTTAGTCGAACAACTTTGTGCATGCCAGGGTCGGAACCTCTTCGATCTAACATCAAACTCTGATATAGAGCCCCAACTCATCTTCGGAACTTGACGTGTTTTCCGAATATCTTATCTGTCCACAGACGAGAAGAGAACGTCATCTCCACTTGCACCCTCTCTCTCTCTCGGGAAACCATGTGCAGCTCTGATATCTTCCTCGCGATTCTCGCGGTCTTTTTCCCACCCATCGCGGGTAAGTACACTGTGTCAAGATCGACAGTCCCTGAAGACACGTCTCTGTCACATCTGTTCATGATTGACGCAGTCCGAATCGGCTGCTAATGCTTTTCTGTCATTCGTAGTGTGGATCAAGGCCGGTATTTGTACCGCGGACTCGGTCATCAACATCGCACTTTGCCTGCTGGGCTTTATTCCCGGTCTCATTCATGCATGGTACATCATCATGAAATACCCAGAGCCCAACTACGATGAGGCGGCTTACGAGCCCATTCCCGGCGGCTCGAGTCAGCGTCGCGACCTCGAAAACGGTCGCGTGACTTACTACTATGTCTCACACCAGCCTCCTCAGCACCCGGCACCGCAGGCTTCGTATGGAACCTTGAACCAGCCCGGACAGCAACAGTCGACCCCTCAGTCTAAGACCGCCGGCCACCCTCAACAGCAGGGTGCTGCTGCTGGTAGCGGAGAGGGACGATCCGATGCCCGAGCACCGCCCACGTATGCCGAGGCTGTGAGGGGTGATAACAAGATCCAGTCCCAGGACTAAGGGCACGGATATTGATACAAAGGGATACGACTCGGCATGCACGCACAGCGGTGTCATTGCCTCCTCGGTTCTACTTCTGACCTAATGCGCTCTTTGTTTACGAGCGCCTTGGATTCTGAACACTTTCGATTGGAAATACTTTTTACGACGTTGATGACGGGGACTTGAATGGTTACTGGATTGTTTCTTGATACTTGGCTAGTTTCTTTCCCTTTCCCAATCGGTCATATCGGGCTCGCGTATTTTGTCCGAACTTCTTTCTCTGGAAGTCCTCGATGCTCAAGGCTAGTACACTGCTTTGGGACGTAGGCTCTCCCTCGGGTTTTCAGCCGAACCGACATGCGGCGCGCCTTCGACTTTATTGTTATGATGCAACGTAGACTGTCTCTATGTACTATTTTCACAAGTCTTTCGGGTTCATGGCATAGCTTCATTCTGGGCAGGGGTATTGTAGCAGAATCGAAGTACTCGGTGCAAGACGAGAACGATATCCCTGGTGTATTGAACACTGCTTAGGGCCATAGGCGGAATGAAACACATGATGCTAGATAGGTAGTCAAATTTGCAAGTCAAGCCTGGGCAGAACTTCAGTGTCACTTCCAAGAGATTCTCTCGGACACTCCATCCATCAGAGTGAAGGACGCACGTATTCCCCGTTCATAGGTATTCATGAATGTTACCGAACAAGGGGGGATCTGGGATACTCAATAATCGGCAGCTTGCTCGTCTACCCACCTCTCGATTTACCAGTGGTGCCTAAACCACGCCAAGACTGTGTATAAAAACGTGCTAAATCCATTAATATACTACCGAAGAAGTCAGAGTAGGCTTTGCATGTCGGGTCGAACCTAATCCGCATACACTGAGGTTAATTGATTGAGTTCTGATTGCCGTCTCCGTGCCCGGACTGGCGCACTTCGAGTGATATATATGGGCGAAGACATTGATGGAGGCATCCACAGATGGAAAACACCGTCCGGCGAGTCTGGAACACGGTATTTTTACTGTTGAGGCTCCAAAACGGAATTTAGTACCAGCGAGAGCAAGCGTCCCATCAATACCATGTCATGGGACCACTAATCCATGTCAGAAAAATTAATCCTTTCCTAAGACGATCCAGATGCCTCTACCAGATGGCTATCACTTCCAAATGGCAAAGCGGTCAAGGCGGGAACGCCCTTCGATGCCGAAAGCCTTGGGTACTTTAATCTGCCCGGGAGCTAACAATCTGATAAGCCAATCTGCTCCGCGACAATCCTCAGGTTCCGACCGGAGTCGGGTAACCCAAAACGAGCGAAACCCCAACATTTCAATCCACAACGTTTCACCACGTATAGAGCTCTGCGCTGCCCCTGGCCATGCAGTCCGTGCCATTGCTCATACGGCAATCGCTGCGAGCTCATCTCCAGGTTCAATGCGCAGGCGCCCGATCGATACAAGTTCCCCGAATCCGTGCAGCAGCTGCCACTGCCTTTGCCGACAGGCCGAATGCTCGAAGCTTCTCGATCTGCGGCCGATGCCGGTTTCGCCAGCTGTCCGGATCATTCTCCCCCCTTGATGAGAAAGAGAAAGATAGAATTCTGGAAGAAGCAAGGAAAGTAAGCGAGAGAACAGCGCCAGAAGTTGTGCCAGAGGGCGTGCCAGAGTCGAATACAACGACGGGGACCCCTTACGGCAGTTCTCCGCAGTCAGATTCGCCGTCAACATGGCAAACAGAGACAAAACCCGAAGATGAAGGTCCAACCGGGGAAGAAAAACAGACCGAGCAGAAGCAAAAGACTGAAGCCCGGTCGGCAGCCCTAGGTTCTCTGGGCGGCGGCTTACCGTCATATTTGGAAAATCGCCGATCTCAACTGTCGAAGCAGTTCACTACGATGATGGATACAATGCAGGCCAATGTCTTTGTCGCAGGCCAGCGTCTGAATGACCTGACGGGCTACTCGGCCATTGAGGTGCTAAAGAAGGACATTCAGGATCAAGGTACGACGAAACGAAACGGAAAAAATTCTCTGTCCCACCTGCTCTTGAATATTCAATAACAATCTATTTTCGTCTTACACTACAGAGGACAGACTTCGCGAAGCCCGTGCACAAGTTCGCAAAGCCAAGGAGAACTACACAGCCGCGATCAACAACCGGTCTACTTCTCAGCGTGAGGTCAACGAGCTCCTGCAGCGCAAGCACGCCTGGTCTCCGACAGATCTGGAGCGCTTCACGCTGTTGTACCGCAACGACCACACCAACGAGGTTGCCGAGACCGAGACGCAAGAGGCGCTCTCCCGTGCAGAGCGCGAGGCCGAAGAAGCCGCCGCCGCCTTGAACAAGAGCATTCTCTCTCGTTACCACGAGGAGCAGGTCTGGTCGGACAAAATTCGTCGAATGAGTACCTGGGGGACCTGGGGCCTGATGGGTGTCAATGTGCTGCTCTTCCTGATCTTCCAGATTGCCGTAGAACCGTGGCGTCGCAGCCGACTTGTCAAAGGCTTTGAAGACAAGGTCGTGGAGGCATTGGAAAAGGAAAAGCACCTGAATCATTTCAGCAGCGCTGCACCCCCCTCAGCGGCCACCACCACCACTTCCACCACTTTACCCGAGGTTATTGATTCTGAAATTGAGACATCCGTCGCAGCAATGGAGTCGCCCAAGGATGAAAGCACCAAGACTGCTCCCACTCCGTCAATGTCGTCCATGGAAGCTTCTTCCGCTCTTCTCGAACCGATTCCCGAGCAGTCACTTTACACTCGGGTCACAAATATTCCCTGGGCCCCAATCACCACTGAGTACTGGCGCCAGGTAATCGATGAGCTGTTCGCCGAGCGCACGGTCTCACTAAGTCAGCGAGATATCACCGTGGCCACCTTGCAGAGCGCCGCAGCCGGCGCTGTTCTGACAAGCCTGCTTTTGGCCATTTTGAGACCTCGGTAGATGCATCACCCACTGTTGTGCGTGGAGCATCTGCGGATAATGATATAGCTCTGCACACTTTGCGTGTCTGCTACTCACGCCTAAGATGTTGGACACCTGGGTGCTCATTTTGACGCCTTGAACATGTATGAAAGATTCTCAGCCGATGTATATGAGCATCGTAAAGAAATGTATACTACAACTCGCATCATATCAACCTTTGACAATACATGTCTCTTGTAGGTTGGCCAGTCGGTCTCCACTGCCTTCGCAAGATGAATGAATAGCACCGATGGTAAGATATCAGACCATGGGAATACCACAAGGTCAGGTAAGAAGCCTGGTTCGGTACTATCACTGAAGCCAGGGCTACATCACAGTATGACACCTCTGCAGACCGTCTTGTGGACACAGTGAACAAATAAAAATGAGACTAATTTTTGTCCATATTATAACACAAGTCTCTTAATCTTGACAAGACACACGGACGCTCTGTCTAAAAAAAAGCAGGGAAAAATAAAGATCACACAAAACACATACACAGACAAGATCAACTCGGTCTAGTTTTCATCTTTGTCTTCATCAAACATCCCCACTCATCCAGACTTCAATGGAACAGAAGTCCCATGATGGTCGTAGCAATAGCGGGGACACTTTGGTCTTGACCGGGGCAAAACCCCGATCACGGAAGCGGAGCGATGTATGGACCCCGGTCCCTTAACCGATGATGAGGGTCTCGTCCTCGGGGAAGCTGTATTGAGGAACCTCCAGGTTCAGAGGGGCGGGACCCTTGCGAATACGGCCAGAGATATCGTAGTGGGAGCCGTGGCAGGGGCAGAACCAGCCGCCGTAGTCACCAGCCTCACCGATGGGCACACAACCCAAGTGGGTGCAGACACCCAACATCACGAGCCACTCGGGGCGCTGCACACGGTCGTCATCGGACTGGGGGTCACGGAGAGACTCCCACTTGGTCTCGCGGGCCTCGGTAATCTCATCCTGGGTGCGGTGGCGGATGAAGACGGGCTTACCACGCCACTTGATGATGACCTACATAGCGGACGGACACATGTTAGAAGGAGGCAGGCAGATATGCATGCGCTAGCTAACGGGGTATCAGTTGACGTACGTTCTTGCCCTCGGGGATGGAGCCAAGAGCGATCTCGACCTTGGCCTGGGCCAGGACATCGGCGGAAGCGGACATGTTGACGAGGAAGTCTGTTCGAAAGGAAGAACCAACGTCATCAGTACACTTGATCTCTCATATGGTTGTGATTATCCACATTGACAATTCGGGCGCTGCGGAAGTCGTGTAGATCCGGGGGAGGTATTGCATATGGAATATATTGACAGGAAGGGTTGACGTACCCTGAACAGTCGCCTTGGCGCCGACAGCGGTGGCCAGACCCATAGTACCGGCCATGAAGTAGGAGAAGACCTGGTTGGAGCGAGGAGAGCTCTTGGACTGATATTTGCTGAAATTGGGGACGTTCAGGGTCGAGCCACGCTCGTTGGCAGTGGCGAAGGGACTCTGGAACGAGGACTTCGCATCGGCGACTCCCCTCCGCTGCTGGCAGGAGGTGACCACGGCGCGGGAGCTGGACAGCTGCTGGCGGGCGCAAGTGCGCAGCAGAGTGCTGGAGGCGGAAGAGAGCGACATTTCGAATGGCAATTGACCACGGAGTGGGAGGTTGACCGCAATTGCGATGCGTCGGATGACAAGGCGGGTTGAGAAGTTGGAGGGAGTGGATGAAGTCGGAAGTCGAAGTTGGAGCCAGAGCTTTCGCTAGCGATCGGAATCACGGGGCCTGTCATTGGCTGAGCGGGTCTGCGGGCGAACTTCACTTCTCGTCAGTCCAAAGCCGCATCTTTTGATCGCAACGTTTTCTTATAACAATTCACTTTCAGAAGATCCTGAATCTCATTTCAGAGGTCTTTACGAACGCATTTCCAGGGACAGGAATGTTTTGAATTGAAACATCTTCCGTGCTACTCTGTTCAAACTGCGGCTGATGCGCTGGTACTCGCCGCTATACTTCCACCCGCAACTATCACGAGGTAACTAAGACAAACAACAACAGAAATAAAAAGCGCCCGCAGCGAATAATGCCCTGTGAGATAACCCATGAAACTCCTCACCGCAATCATTAAAGACATGACACAAAACAAGGTGAACGAATCTCTGGAATTGTTCGTTCATCGTCTCAGTCCCTCATCTCAACGTCCCCATCGCCCCGACCAGCAGGCTCAGCGGGCTCGTCAGCGATCAGCACGCTAACAGGCACGATCGGCGTCCTTGGAACAGAGGTGGGAGAAGCCGTAATTTCATCCTGATCTGGAGCTACGCTGGAAGATGCGCCGTTTGACTTGCCCGGGCCCGAGCCACTGCCGTTCAAGGTTCGTTGGCCCTTTTCCATCTCGGAGCGTTTGGCAGCATCCTTGGCCTTTTTTTCCTTGAACTTCTTGTACGTTGTCGTTTTGGGAATCACGTCGGAGAGAAATTCCAGGTTATCGATATGTGAGACGGCGGTAGCTTGGACGACGCAATAGCAAGTCAGTAAAAGACCTCGGTGAAAACACCATGCATGAGCTGGCATCGACTCGACTCACCCAGATCCTTATACTGAATTGTCTTTCGAGGCTTTCGTTCTGATTTGACGACATTGTGTCCTTGTCCCGCGAGGTATTGAATGAACATTTCCTAGCAAATTGTTAATCGAGGCGAGTCCGCGTCGCATCGGCACAGGAAGAGGGAGCGGCGCACAGTAGCCATGGCAATGACAAATGTCGCATTGCTTGAGCATTGCGCAATGTCCTCGTCGAGCTGAATGATCTTTTTCACTCGTGAAACTAGACTAGAATTAGGCGCCGCATGTGAGATTGGAGAACGTATTAAGGACCTGGCACTCACTGGGAAGTTGGCTTTGTCCAGTGATCTCCTCGGGCTCCGGTGCATTTTTGGGGGCCATGGTGATTGTGTCTTCCAGCAGGCTGCTTCCGTCAAGATGATATCTGAGAAGGGAGATTCTCAGATTGTGTTCAGTACGTCTAACGCAAAGATCAAGCACAACGTGAATGTGAGTTCTCGAGCAGCGGTGGTACTCTGCGGACGCGGGTCTTGGAATTAAGGAAAGTTAGACGCGCGGGCGCGGCGTTATCTTAGCACGGCTCCGTTATCGATACTTGGCCTGGACCCTTTGACCCTCCAGCTATGATCGACTTCCTGGGCAACTAGACCCGATTCACAATTTGGGAGTTCTCGACCCTGCGACTGCACGACCCTGGATTGAGGCTTTCCTGATACTGCCTTCGTACGCCGTATATCTTGTTCGCACCCTCAGAATCAGCTTGTGACATTCAGCCGCGGCGTCGGAGACATACTTCTATCCGTCACGGACTCGACTATGCTGATTCTACTGCATAGGTCGATACTATGACCTCAACACGCTCCTCCTCTACCAATTTGAGGTCGCCAGCCATCCCCGATGACCCTCGTATACTGCGCAGGATCTCCGGTCTTTCATTCGCTTCGACTGTTGACCCAGGAACCGCACCTGGAGCTTCAATACCTCAAGGGCCCACGATAACGGATGAAATCAGTGAGATCAAGCGCTATGAGGATTTTACTACCATTGACTGGGTACAAGATGCAGTCAACGAACAGAATGCTCGCCGAGCAAAGCGACAAAGCGGGGGCGGTTTCTGGGACCAAGAGGGTGTGTTGGGCTGGCGACGAAAGGTACGAGAGTCCTATGACGCGGGGCAGGCCTGGCTCGTGGTGACTCTTGTCGGTATGGCGATTGGACTCAATTCGGCTGTGTTGAATATTATCACCGAGTGGCTTTCCGATATCAAGCTGGGACACTGTACAACGGCATTCTATCTAAACGAATCATTTTGCTGCTGGGGGGCAGAAGGAGGTTGCTCGGATTGGAAGCACTGGACGTCCTTTTGGTTGATCAACTATGTGGTCTACTTTTTCTTTGCAGTACGTCTTCTTCGACTGCGCTGACACATAACTACGTGAGCTAATGAAAAGGTCACCATAGGTTTTGTTCGCCTTTGTCGCGGCAACACTTGTCAAGTCTTTTGCTCCGTATGCTGCAGGATCCGGCATCTCGGAGATCAAATGCATTATTGCTGGATTTGTCATGAAGGGCTTTCTAGGAGGCTGGACACTCCTGATTAAGTCAATCGCTCTGCCACTAGCCATTGCCTCCGGTCTCTCCGTGGGAAAGGAGGGCCCAAGCGTGCACTTTGCTGTGTGCACCGGAAATGTGATATCACGGTTTTTCGACAAGTACAAGCGGAGCGCATCCAAAACAAGAGAGATCATGACTGCTTCAGCGGCAGCTGGAGTAGCTGTTGCCTTTGGAAGTCCCATTGGGGGAGTTCTCTTTTCCTTAGAGGTGGGCCTTCACAATGCACGATGATAATATATCCAGAACTGCAACCGCTGACTCCTCCAAAGGAAATGGCAAATTACTTCCCGCTCAAGACTTTATGGCGCAGCTATTTCTGTGCCCTAGTGGCCACCAGTGTCCTTGCTGTATGAGACGCACTACATCAAAATCCCGCTTTCATAGAGAAGCGCTGCTAACGCTGACAGGCCCTCAACCCATTCAGAACGGGTCAACTGGTCATGTTCCAAGTCTCTTATGATCGGACGTGGCACTTCTTTGAACTGATATTCTTCGTCTTCATCGGTATATTTGGAGGCCTCTACGGCGCATTTGTGATCAAGTGGAACCTGCGAGTTGCAGCGTTCCGGAAGAAGTATCTTTCCCAGTGGCCCATTACCGAGTCGCTGGTGCTTGCGGCGCTCACAGCTATCCTTTGCTATCCCAACATGTTTCTGAAGATCAACATGACCGAGATGATGGAGATTCTATTCCAAGAATGCGAAGGAGGACATGACTATAATGGAATTTGCGAGTACGTCGAATTTGTCTCTCACTATGTTGCCCCGTCCGGTCTTTTGACATGATACTCAACTCCCACAGGAGCAAGCATCGTTGGTGGACTGTGCTCTCCCTGGCTATTGCTACGATGCTGCGTACCGTGCTGGTGATCATTTCATACGGCTGCAAAGTACCCGCTGGTATCTTCGTTCCATCGATGGCGATTGGAGCCTCATTTGGTCGCATGATCGGCATCATGGTACAGGCGCTCTACGAAGCTTTCCCGAACTCTGCATTCTTTGCCTCATGTAACCCGGACGTGCCTTGCATTACTCCTGGGACGTATGCTTTTCTCGGTGCTGGTGCGGCACTGAGCGGCATCATGCATTTGACCGTCTCGGTTACGGTCATTATGTTTGAACTGACCGGTGCTTTGACCTATATCCTACCGACCATGGTGAGTGTTCGCTGGTGGCGCCCCTGATTTGAAGACAGCAGCTCGCCTTTCGAGACATATCTAATCTAGAGTACTTCCATTAGATTGTGGTTGGCGTGACCAAAGCTGTTGGAGACAGATTTGGAAACGGAGGTATCGCTGATCGAATGATCTGGTTCAACGGGTTCCCGTTCTTGGACAATAAAGAAGATCACGTCTTCAACGTGCCCGTCTCGCACGCGATGACGACAGACCCGCTGACGTTGCCGGCAGCTGACTTCCCGGTGCGGGAGGCAGAGCATTTACTGAACGACAACAGATTTCAAGGCTTCCCGATCGTGGAAGACCGTACGAGCAAGATCCTCGTCGGCTATATAGGTCGCACTGAACTTCGGTACGCCATCGATCGTGCCCGCAGTCAGGGCTTACTGTCACCCCGAGCTCGATGCGTCTTCACCACAGAAGCAGCCGAGGCAAGCGCCACACGAAGTGCATCCGTCTCGCAGCAGCAGCGAGCCCCCGACACAACCTTTGATGAGATCCAAGCCACTGTCGGTGCCGGCGTCGTTGATTTCTCCCGCTACGTCGACCACACCCCGTTGGCCGTACACCCACGTCTCCCCCTCGAGACCGTCATGGAGATCTTTAAGAAGATGGGGCCTCGAGTGATTCTCGTTGAGCGACACGGCCGCTTAACAGGTCTTGTGACTGTCAAGGATTGTTTGAAGTACCAATTCAAGGTCGAGGCGGAGGAGCATGCGCTGGCGGCGACAAGCGCGGCTGAGTTCTCATCGGCCCCACCGGGCGGCCACTTGAACGCCCCTGCGCAACAAGAAACCCTGGAGGATCGGCTCTGGCACTTGATTCTGACAATCGCTGGGTTCGTCAGTGGATCCATTCGCTCCAGGGGACCTGTCAGATTGCAGGGACCAGCTCGACATGGTAGAGCAATGGAGGCAGAAGGGATATCGGATGGGACTACGGAAGATGGGGTTGTAGAGTTGGAAGAGAGAGATGAGCAACATCGCGGACTTTGAACCGTGATAGTGTATATTCCAGTCATGCTAGAGCTATAAAGAGTCGCAAGAACGACGGCCAAATCATGGATGCAAAGCGCGCCGTAACGGGAAGGTAGCAAATTGCGATATTGTATATGACTAGCATATAGTATACAGTACACGACTAAACGCTCTTGTCAGAGATGTGCGCTATCTCTTGAATTAAGCTAATCAACGCTCAACTCTAGACATACACCGAACAATCGTCATGTGAATGGAGACCTACGATAAGACGATTCCTGCTGGAGGTCTAGGTATCATCTCTCCGCGGAAAAAGTCCTTGTAGAGATGCCCGCAAAAAAACAATCTGCTGAAAAATAGAAGTCTTTGAAACAACCTGTATGCAAGTACAGTAGTCCCACGCGGTACTACAACTACATCTCCGAGGCTGTCGAGTTCCAATCGATACATCATCCTTTGCCTGGCGGTACCATGCGACTCACATACTTGACAGCGAGGTGGCCTCTGATAATCGCTCTGATTATGAGCAATTGACAGGTAGGTGACGGGCAGAATTTGCAAAGGGTCTCAAACTCTTGTCATCCATTCGATGGGACTACATGTACAAATGCAAATGGACTGAACTATCCTCTATAAACAATGTCCCCAAAATACTCACACAACATTGCACTTCCCCATCGTTTTTACAGAAAAATGGTGGAATAGCCCTCTCAAGCTCCATCACGCATCCCGACTAATATACAACCAGCTCCCATCATCGCGGCCCCCAACCACCACAGCCCCCCGACCGATTCTCGAAAGATCACCATCCCCAAAAGCGCAGTCACCAAGAAGTTGGCCGATGTGTTTGTGATGGAGACCTTGGTCGTTGAGGGTCCGGCAGTTAGCGCGCGAGTGAAGAGCGCCCACATGATGATGTTGCAGAGGACGTTGAGACCGAGGCAGAGCTGTGGGGTCGTAGATGTCTTGTTAGTTGATGTGTGGGTTTCCTTGACATATTGAGATGGGCCTTTTTGGGGAGCTTGGGTGCTTTGGACTGGAGAAGATCCCGGGATAGTTCATTTGCGATTAGATGGCGAGATGGGGAAGAGGCAATAAACGTACGCCGCGAACTAGGAGCTCCAAGAAGCTTGAGGATTCGAGTCCGAACAGGTGTGCGATGGAGTGGGCGAAGGCGGTCGTATGAGTGTCGGTTGTTCTGGATGAGGATGGTTAGAGCCCTGGTTAGTCGAGTCGATCGAAGCATCAAGGCAAGTTTCACTGTTTGGGTTTGACTTGTCTAGTAGCAATGGGGAAAACCTACAGCTTCGCAAAGAGTCCGTTCAGGGCCGCGAATGCGCCACTTGCCAGGGCGATAATGATCCACGAGGATCGAGCCGCGGATTGTGTAGATGCGGTGGGCGCCTCCATGCTTATGATATATACAGATGCAAGGGTATTCAACACCACACTGTACACTGAGCACTTGCGCGCTCGATTTTGAAAAGGCAGGGATTCACAGAAGCTGCCAACTTCCCCCGGTCTCGTTATAGGCCGGGGGTGTTTCAAATGCTCCATAATGCGCCAAGACCGGATAAGATAACGAATGATCGATAATGATCACATCTACAGTGAGGTAAGTAAACACAAATAAGTCATACACTGGGTAAGTGAGTGTAGACTTCGTGGAAGTACACATAATGGCACAGTATTCGTGCACGAAATCGCTCCAACTTGCTTCATTGATGTTACGCCAGATATGATGATGCCACTAAGGGGAGAGTCTCTGAAGCCGCCATTTCGCATTCTCCCCCTCTCCTTCAATTCGAACGTAGCGGAAGCGATCATGCAAGCGACTTTGGCGGCCCTGCCAGAACTCAATGGACTCGGGCACCAGGCGCATGCCGCCCCAGAAAGGTGGAAGAGGGATCTCCTTGACACCCGCGAATCGAGCCTCCACTTCTTTGACGCGCTGTTCGAGCAATGCGCGACCGTCATCGATGTCCGTTGTGTCAATGTCTGCAGGAACATTTGCGCCGGGCACCGACCCTGCGGATCCTTGCAGCTCGGTCACGCCTTTTTGACGTTGATGCGTAACGAGTTGCTCGGGCTCGGCCGACCAGAGCACACGACTTTGCCAGCTGGCCCAGCCACCGATCTGACTGCCCCGCTCTCGAGTGCGCCAGTATAGTTCGCTCTCCTCCCGACGAAGAGGCTCCAGCATTCCTTCGATCCGTACGGACCGCTCCGTAAGGGACCAGGTGAAGGTCAATGCAGCCCACTTGTTGCCCGTCTCTTGTCCGTCCGCTGCGTCTTGGCCCGGTTCGGGAATCGCATCGGGCGTGGTGCGGTTATCAGCTGCTGCGGTCGTCTGCCGCCCAAAGATGTGAGCACCCTTGCCCTCGCGGCTTCCCCAGTTACTGTACACAACCCATCCGCGCTCATCCAGCTCTTTCAGGTAGACTGGCCGTGCGCTGACGCGACCCGAGGGCAGCTCAGCCGTGGCGAGGGTGCATGTTTCGGGCGCCGAGCTTGCTGGCAACCGGGGATCGCGGAACCAGGTATGGAATTGGCGGAATGGATCGGTGATATGAAGCTGAGATACAGTGAGAGGGGGGTTGGTCACAAACTGGTGAGCCCGTGCTGCCTTGGAAACTACTGGAGTGTCCGTTGCTGCAGTGGGCGCGACGGCATCTGCGGGGAGCGTCTCGGATTGACCTTGAGCCTGAGTGGTTGCGCCGGAAGTCTCGTTTTCGGTTTCGATATCACCGGGGGCGACTGGCGAAAAGCATTGCGTTTAGTCTAGAAGCTCGCTGACAATGTGTCATGTGGGCATCGACCTCGGAGAGCAAGCGTCCAGAATGCTAGGCAGCCTGACCGAGAAGAGCTTCCTCGCGGAGGACTGTTTCATCAAACATGCCTTTCTCTCTCTTTCTCTCCGCGACCCGCATGAACGTAAGTGCAACAAGATTCAACTTACAGATCAGTTTCTTCGGGCGATGGGAGGAAGCATCTGAGCCAGTCCCCTCAGGCGCCATGATGGTCGAGCTCCTCGTGTAGTGAGCTGCGGCGGTCCTGTTCAAGTGGAAGTGGGGTGAGTGGGAAGTGACTCGGCGGCCGATGCGGAGAAGAGAGTGGAAAGCGACCGAGGCAGATGGAGTCATGCGCGTTGAGATGAACAAGATCGGACTCAATCAAAGGTATATTGGTAGTAGCGACCTAGTGTGTAAAGATAGAGAATGTTGAGAGAGCGACCGACTCACCCAAATGGTCGATGCAATCAAATCAGCTGATGTGGTATCGTACGTTTTACTCCGGTTCTGTCCACGAAGGTCTCAAGTGTTCCAGAACAGGGTAATAAGGTAGTTAATTCAGGTATGTTATGAGACTCTTACATAGACACGGGCTATTGTTGATGTGCACAGTTGCACATAGCCAGACACCACTGCTGTGGAACGATCTAACCGCTTGATAGTCCGTAATCTCGCCATCTGTCGATCTGTCTCGCGATCGGACACGATCTGTGGCACTTCCTTTCACTCCGCCAGATCGAGAATGGACGAGGGAGAAGAACTACACGCCGGTGATGGAAGCAGACTGCTTACAGTGCTTAGGTACTTTATCGGGCGTTACACTAGCCTACTACAACCTACCTAGACCTACCTGCCTACCTACTAGTAACAGGTAGTTAACCTAGGTACTAACTTACCTGTACGTTAGTAGGAAGGTACTACTTCCCACGAATTGAAGACATGGATTTCAAATGACCATTTTTTGTCTTTTATGTTATAAAAAGTCTGGCCATAGTGCCTAGTCCTCCCATTCCACGAATTGTTGTGATCAATTGAGCATCGCATTATTCGTCGCCCTCGATGTTGACTGTTTGCACCAGTTCCAGGTCCAGTAGCCTAACAATAAAGCCTCAATTCCTATCTTGCGAATTGATTTGAAAGAATGATCTGAGCTAGGTAAAATCCTCAATACACAACCATAGCTTCTGGCTTGACCATATGGAATGATGGGTTGCAGATCACTACAAGTGCAAACATAGCCATGTTGTCCAACTTGAGGATTCCACCGCCAACTTAAACTTACCCGGCCAGATCAAAGTAGTGAAGTCATCATAACGTGGAGTCGTGGACCGCGGGTTACACCAGATATCCAGTTGCGCGCAGAGTCATACACAAAGTCGATTTTTGCCCCTTGCAAATGGAAAAGAGGATCTGGATTCCAAGTTTTGCTTCCTAGTGTCCGTGGGGATCTCGATCTCATCAAATGACGTCCGAACGAGTCAGCCCTTCTCCAGCTGTATGACACCTTGCACTTGCACATGGATCTAGTATCATAAGTATAGAGTCGGCCTATCGGCCTATTATTAAAACCGTTTAGTATGTCTATTTCTACATCCATCTAAAGCTTCTCCCAGTGTCTTGAATCGAGATAGACCATCTACATCTATTTCATACTTCACTATCATCATCAATCAGCCTCTACGCGCATCGCAACCCTATTCAACTCGACGAGCCGCAGCATAGTCTGACGCAACTCTGAAACTCCCACCGTCCCCAGCGACACCACATCTTATACCCACACACCATGTCTCAGTCAATGCTCTCCACCATGCTCAAACCTGGCCTGGGCGCCGTCGCAGCCCGCACATCAAGACAATCCATCGGCCGAGCTCTGTACTCCAGCCAGGGCTACGGAGACGGCAAAGGAGATCCAGCGGCCGAGAACCCTGCCGAGCAAGGCGTCAGCCATCGCAGTCGCGAATTGGAGCACCCAGGACCCGAGCAGCATGTCAAGAAGCCTTCGTCCGGCAATGGTGGTGAGCAGCAGTCAGGGAGCAAGGACGGGGCGGCGAAACCGTCGTCTAAGAAGGGGTTGGAGAATGAAATTGCTCGGGGTCGGGGGCAATGATTTGGTTGATGGGATGGAGGGTGACTTGTGTGCTTGTTTATGGATGCATTAGATTGATTACTCGGTGGAATTAGGACAGACCTAAAATTTTCTCTCAAGTTCATCTTCGTGAATGTGGTCCATCATGTCCACTATAAAACCAAGTGTACGGGCATGATTGCAAGACCAGTCGCTGTGTCACGGTAGAACAGTAGGAGAGAGCAGCAAGTATGTAATAAGACTCATGGTTCCGTGTTCTTCAATAACTCTTAAACATCACGGAGGTTGGATTCATCTTCGTCATTGAGTAATTTGATCCTATCATTAAAACATACCATTTCATCTAAGTCCTCAAACGCTGATCATCCGCAAGAACCGATCCCCCAACTCATTCGCCGCCATGGGATTGGCACCGCTGACCAATTCACGATGCAAAGTCGTCGACCCAACCTTCTCCGCCATACCCTGAACCATCTCCGCGCCCTCCTTCCTCAGCGCAGACTCGACCTTTTCAATCTCTGCGCCCATCAACGTCTCCATCATCTTCTCCTCGGAATCACTCCACGCAGTAATCTTATACCCATTGTACACAAACGATCCATCCCCCGCATACTTGGTACTCAACAACGCGTAGGGTCCATGACAGATCACCGCCGTCGGCTTGTTCTCCTTGTTGAAGTAGCGCAGAATCCGACCCAACTCCGGGTTATCGCCCAGATCGGTGAGAGGCGCATGACCACCGGGGATGAACACGCCCGCAAAGCGAGTCAGCTCGTCGTCGCTGATGGATGCAAAGGTGCGAGGGCGAGAGAAGCCGTTCTCCTTCTTCATGCGCTCGATGAGGTCTTGCTCGCGACGGCGTTCGTAAAAGTTGCCTGCGTAGGCGAGGAGGGTCTCGCTGTTGGGATCCGGGACGGGCTCCTTGCCCTCGGGAGAAGCGAAGGTGACTTCGTGGCCGGCGTCGAGGAGCTTCTGGAGAGGCTTGGCGAGTTCTTGGAGGAAGAAGCCGGTGGGCTGTTCGACGGTCTCGCCCTTGTTGGCGCCGCTGGTCTTTTTCATGGTGAAGGAGTCGGCATCGCTGAGGATGATGAGGACCTTTTTGGAGGGCATTGTGAATAGAGATGACGGGCGTGTGTGTGTTTTTCAGTGTCGTGTACAGAAAAGCTCAATCAAAGGACGAGGCCTGGAAGTAGTAAGTTGGAGTATATGTTGAGTTGGACAAACTGTCAGAGCTTATGGTTAACAAATAAATATGATGGATTTGTGAGACCTCAAAGACACAGATCTAACTCCTCCTATGTCACTCCGCTTTCGTTTGCAGCCACGAAATACTCATTCCCTGCATGAACTGGGAAAAGAAGCATCTTGATCGTTGTTGACATCGTGATGACGTACCCGCAAGGAAGCCGGAGGGCACAGTGGCACACTAGCGCAGCCAAGTGCGGGTATGAGGCAGGTCAGGGACTACTTTAGTCTACTACCGTTCGCTCATCGAGACCACCAGTACCGGGCCTACCGGCAGCAATTTCGAAGCGATCTGCCTTTGCTCATTGAATAAAACGCATTCCCCCTTGTCCGTGAGGAGGATTGGAGAAGATGAAATGGATCGAGTATCGTTGAAGCCCGTCATTCTCAGTACATCCCAACGTCATCGTGAATTGACGATGTCCGGGTACTTTTGCTCGCGATAAACAAGACCAAACCCGTGGATACGGGATATAAATCGAGATGGGTCAATAGCTTCGCATCGAACCAAAACAGTCCGAGCTGGAATGGGCACCTCGATCGGTGCAACTTGACTAAGACCGCCATGTACATTGACCACAACCGCTATGGATTATGTGGTCATTGGTTGCTCAAGTAGCTCGTAAGGACGAAGAAGATCCTTCAAATAATATCATGAAGCTTTTTGTATTGCACCAGAGCCTTTTGGCTCCAATGGAGAGTAGAGATATTTCTATAGTCATGCTCGAAAAACACTCAAAATGGTATACAGCCAACAGAACCTCCGAGAACAGGGAACCAAAAAAGACATTACAGAAATGCGGAATGATGAGAATGAAACAAACACAATGTGGACCGCATCCCCAGAAATCCTTGGGTATGAACAGGAACAGACCTCCATATAATGACCCGCTCAACGCCGCAAACCTCGCTGAATGCCAGTTGACAATGGATCACGAGATTTTGAAAAAAGTAAAAAGTCATGCTGTAAATACTTGGCAGAACAATTGTCGCAAAGGACTCATTAATCAACATCGCCGGTCTCAAACCAAGCAATGTCAGAGTGTCCCCAGGACAAGCACAGAAAGATAATCAAAATCCAAGCTTGATTCCAAGCCGGGATCCAGCCCTGACGATGGAAAGGGCAGCTCATCTATTGTCTTCGTGATCGTGTTCCATCAAGAAGCAGTCGAAAAAAAAAGAAGAATATGAGGGGGAAGAATTCGAAGATGAACGCAAGGGCGACATGGCTCAGGAAGAAGGAGCAACTCCGACCAAGTCAATGATCTTGCCCGCTACAGCGCTCGGATATCCACGGGAGACCATCTCTTCAACGATGTGGGAGGCGGCGGCCCGGTCATCTGCAGCGATGTAGGCGCGAGTCATGGCCTCATAGGTACTGGGCTCACGCTTGTCAATTCCAATGCTATCATAGATAGTCTTGGCCTTGGAAACATTGCCGGCAGTCGCCCAGCCGTGAATCAAGGTGTTGGCAATGTACGCCGTCATCTCGATATTACGCTGCTTCATACCCGCAACGACACCCTCGGTGTCTGCGACCTGGCCGTTAGCCACCATCCCTTCAAAGAGAGCTTGATAGAGGCACGGCTGAGGGCGCACACGAGCATTAGCGAGCACAGAGTCAAAGACCTTGCGCGCGGCCGCAAGATCATGCTGAACGCAGCCCTTGGCATGGACAAGAGAAGCAAAGTGTACAGCGTCAGGCTGCACTCCGGCCGATTGCATGTCACTCAGGACATGCTCCGCAGCAGGCATGTCGATGGGTTCGAGAGAGGCATAAGCGTCGATGAGCAATTTGTAGGTGTGCGTAGTTGGCTGGATCTTCCGAGCTTGCATACGTTCAAAGTATGCCAGGACCTTGGAACGATCGCGCTTGGTGTTCAGGAAGTACTGGATCATCGAATTGTATGGTGCCGGACGAGGTTTGTAGTTGGGCATCGACTCCATCTCCTCAAACATCTCTTCGGCAAATCGCTCGTCGCTGACTCGGCAAAGAGCATTCACAATGGTACCGTAGGTGACACTGGTGGGGCGCACATTATTAGCGCGCATCTCAGCAAAGTATGCGAGACAGTCATCAATGCGTCGGGCTTTGCCAAGTTTGCCAATCAAGGCATTGTACAGGAATGAAGTGGGCTCGACGCCCTCCGCAACCGCACGGTGGAAAATCTTCAAAGCCTCGGTCGCCTCGTCAAAAGTCTTGGTTGACTCTTTCAACGTGGTAATGTAGAGCCCGAAGGTATTCGCAGAAGGGGCAGAACCAAGACCTAGAAGCTCCTGATGATACTGAGCAGCCAAATGGCGATCACCGAGAGTAAGGCAAGCAGCGACCATAGCATCCAGGATGGAGACCCAGCCGTACTTGACAGCATTGTGCGCGGGATTCAGGGGAACATCGGCACGAGCCATCGCGTGGATGTCATGCGCCAATTCCATGCGACCGACTTTAGCAGCTGCAGTGATGAGCTTGGCATACGTGATGTACCGGGGGTGGCGTCCAGAACGTCGCATGGTCTCAAGTCGAGCCAGTGCGTCACTCAAGTGGGTATCCGCACGACCGGAGCCCTCCTCGAGGACCTCCGCGATCATCGCCGAACCTCGGAAGTCGGTCCCTTGGGCATACGGATCATAAGACTCGGGACTGACCGGCGCGGTTGTCATGTTGGACTCGGCCATTGAGGCGGGGCTGAGGCGATCTGTGACGAGGGATCCCTGTTTCAGCGACTGAACATGGTCCCGCCATCTGGTAATGAGATCAGGACGATTGACGAAGACCTCGGCAACGGCACGGTCCACAAGAAGAATGGTGTTGGTGTCCAAGGGGACACTGGCAGCCAGGACGACATCAAGCATGTGCGCAAAGCGAGCTGGGTGGGCAATGTCGTAGAGCAACGCACTGTTGCCGGTCAACATACGAGCTTGCACCTGTATGGCCAGGGCCAGGTCGGAAGTGCTCAACTGCGAGATACCCATAGGTCCAAGATTGGCAACAGCGTGCTCTGCAACAGGGGAGACAAGGCCGCCGTTTTCAGTCATAGCCCACAGAAGTGTCAACGAGGCCTGAGGCGAGAGAATGGTAGCCGATTCCATGAGTGTGCGGCCGAAAAGGTGCAACGACTCCGTGATCTGTTCGCGGACAGTCTCAGCGACCGTCGGTTGACTGGCAGATGCTTTGCGAATCTGGGCAAACATGTTGCGGGCCTCATGAAGCCCGTCGTCTACCTGACCACTCTTCAGAAGGGCCAACGCGTACATCGTCGTCGGCTGGACCATGTCCGGGGTTGCCTGACCGACGGTGTTCAACATGATCCACAATGACCGAGCTGCAGATACATTGCCTTGGCGCACATGAAGAGCCAGAAGAGAGATGGCAGGTGGTTGGCGAATGGCAGGTGAGGTCGACAGACGATCGTACGCCTCGGAAGCGATGGTCAGGTCACCGGCATCAGCAGCGGCGGTGCAGATCCGAGAAATGGCCTGATCGCGGGCTACATCATGCAACTGTTCCTTGGCGTGAGCCAGAGCCTTGCCGTAGTCGGCAGTATTTAAGTAGTGCTGAACAAGCGCGTCCTTGACAATCACCGACTCAACGGCAGTCCAACGTGCTTCACGGTTCTCGGTGACCCCGTCAAAAGATGCACGGATTCGGTCCAGGAACTGCATTGCCCCCGATTCCTTGTCGCATGACAAGTAGGCTCGAATAACAGCGGCATAGACTTCACCGTCCATACGATCAATGATGCTGAAGATGCCGTTGTCGTCGGATACAGCCATGCTACGGTATTCGTTGTAACATTCAACCGCGCTGGACAAGTCACCAGTGCGGGCAAAAGCATCGATCATAAGGGGGAAGATGGAGGCATGGGGAGTCGCCTTATGGGATTCCATGTGGGAGTAAACGCGAATCATATCTTCGACCTGACTTTCGCGGGCGCACGCAGTGATCAACTGACGGTACAGGTGAACGGGAAAGACGAGCCGAGGATGACGGCTGGTGGCCGTGTCGAACAGTTTCACAGCAATAGACAGTGAATGGTCCTCGGCCAGCAAGTCACTTTCCAGTTCACTAGATTGCAGCATGAATTTGCCAGGCTCTTCCATGCCGCCATAGCGGACTCTCTCCTGCTCGAGGGTCTCTTTGGCCTCAATGGTGTGGTGAGCCCGCGTGACCAACAGCTGCACGAGAGTTTGATAAGTGTCTTCGTCGGGAATTACCCTACGACGAAGCATATCAGAGTATACATCGAGAGCTTTGTAGATGGCGTCAGCAGCATCAGAATGTAAACGAATGGCGGCCACTAAAAGAGCGTTGTATGCCGCGACAGTCGGGGTAAGCCCCTCCCGGAGAATGGACTCGAATGCTGCCGGGATTTCCGCAAAGCTCTCATCGGTGGCCAAGCGCACCACGCGCTCCGAAGCGATCTTACTCTCCTCGGAGATTGCGTCTGAGAGGACGACATCATCCCGATGAGACTCCGTGGCGGAGTTTTCCGAGACGACCGAGGCCTCTTCAGCTTGCGCTTGCTCCTCTTGAATCTGAATCTCTCTCGCGACCGCCTCCTCCACTTGAGCGCTCACATTGTCGTTGACCGCCGCCTTGGGCAGATGAGGCGTCTCGGGGGCAGGGATGCCCTCCTCCGTTGACTCCTCAATGCCGTCTGCTGGATTCCAACCAATGCGGCGCTTGAATTGGAACTGACGCCAATCGGTGTCGTCGCCAGTCAACTGGGCATGCTGCCACGCCGCGTAGTACGCAGCGAGCCCAAAGTCACCATTCCCGCCCGCACCCTGACCCGCCTTGGCACCGGCTCCCGAGGAACTGGAGGCCGTCGAGAAAGCATTCTGTAATTGGGTTGTCCGGGAAAACTTTGCGGCCGGCTGAAGAGCGAACTGGTTCAAGGTCGATTGCGAAGCGTACGACTGTGACGCTGCGACCACCGATTGAGCATAGCCATGGGTGAAGGCTTTGGTGAAACTCTGGCGCGCGAGATGGGTGAACGGCTTAAAGACCATTTATCTGGCGGGAGTCCTCTTCACAGCGAAGAGGAGATGCTGAGGGAAACGATCAGGTAGTTAGCACCGGGCGACATTCTTCGTAGTACGTAAAGTACAATGTTTGCTCCAGAACACCGCGCAACCCCGTGAGCAACTTACCTTGCTCTCAAAATTGATCGAACAATGCAGGTTCATTGAACGACTCTTGTCGCCAATGAACGCGCTGATATTCAAGGATGGTGTCGAGCTATGATGGGTATAGAAGTTGTTGTCTGGAAGTGTGCCACCGACAGACGTCAATAGGGGAAGTCGACTCGGTGTGATTGTGGTCGAAGATGAGAAGGGTGTTTAAGGATGACCCAGCAGGAGAAGGGGATAAGCAGTCAGTACGATTTGCATGGACGAGGGAAAAAAAATAAAATTACTGGGCAGGCGACAGGGCCTCACAAATAAGGAATGCAGCAGATTCTGGAAGGTGAAGGAGTCGCATCGTAGTGGAGCCTGGCTGAGAGTGCGCCAGACAGTGAATGGGTCCGTCCCTTTGGGTGCGGGTGCACCTCCAGGCCGATCCTCTCCGGCTCCTCTGCAGGTCGGGAGGTACTGGTACTGGGTACTTGGCGAGCTGTCGCGTGTGGCCTTGGACTTGATCTACACTCTACAGCAATACCTCGTGTGCCACGGTGCCCATGGACCCTGCCTCTATGGTATGATTGTACAACTATTCCTGACATGTGTCATTATATGCAATACTGGGCGTTGGGCAATCCTCTGTCTTTCTGTCCTTTGTCAACCGTCGGCACTGCAATGTTCAAAGATCTGATCTATCGGCGCTGAGGTCTTCATGATGCCGGACTCTTGTTTTCGATACGTCAATCATGCTCCAGCTCAGCCTCCTCGGGTCGTTCCAGGGTACGTGTCGATTGAGAGACTCATCGACCCCTTGAAGAAGCCAGATCATTTGTGGCAAAATAGAAGAGAGAAAAATAACAGTTAGAGATACCTCCTGCAATAGGTAATAGACTTTGATGTTGACGATTTCGGGTTGTGGTAGAGATTCCCGTATCAGATCGTAGCAAACAATCGAAGAATGTCGATATACTTTCCTACCGGGCCCCGGTTTTTCTGACGGTCTCATGTCAGCATCCATCCATTTCGAGAGGGTCACCTGCCCCGTATGAATGATTCCGCAGTCGACGAACGGCGCAACCACGGGAGCCAGCCAATGATGGAGGGGAAAAGCTCCGGTCGATCGGGCAAACGAGGATGCAAACTGTGCAAAGGAGGCTCCAACAGGCAAGACGCGACAGCGGGATGAGTCACCCAGTTCCGGTTCTTTTTCTTGTCCGTGCTTCGCGCCGGAGTCGTCGCTCTCGTTCCCCGTCGGCGCGGCGTCCCGAACTGGCCGACGGGGTTAACGGACGGTGTTTAACTCGGGCACATGAAGTTGCCTATTACAGTATCTGAGTACAATCAGTATACTGACTATACTCAGTGTACTGATTATCTGATATACTCCCTGGTCGGAGATCTTGAGTGGTCCAAATTCACTCTTGACTCTACTACCACTACAGTACTACTACCATGGCTCTTACGGACGGTGTCTCACTGTTCCCGGGCTCACGCTCCCGGCTTATTTCCCTTGATCGGATTGTTGTTCTCTCGCGAGGAACGGCCATTGCTGGCTACACTCGGCGAAGCACACTCGGCGCAAAGGGCTTGCCGGACGAAGAGCTTATTTCTCGGACGAGTGCAACGCTTCTCGCCTCTGATGAGTGACTGCAGCTTGAGTTGCTGTCTCCGTCCTTTTCCCATGACGTGTGAATGCGACGGGAAATCGTCATCTGGAGAACCCCACCCCCCTACGATCGATCTAGGATCCTCCTTCGACGTACTGTACATTGATACAATGTGGTCAAAGGGCCAACAATAATAAACATGTAGCTGGATATCTTTTCAGCTCGCATCGTTGATCTGAGTCAAAACGGAAGCTTTGACGAAATGGAAGCCCACTGAACCGGCATGACGATGCCAAGACCCATCGACCGATGCGCTCACGTTCTTGCCCGCCGTGGGTGGAAGCAGATTGTCGATCTGATCGTCTTCGTATAGCAACCGCCCTCTGTCATTGGATCTCCCCACGAAGACACTTTCTGGATCAAGATCTAGATCTAGATCTGACAAATTCTCCCCCTGGCCGTTCACATGTGTTCCATCATCGAGCGGAGAGGGGGTCTACGATCCGCACTCGTCTACATGACCAGCAGTTTGATGTGAAGTCTAGGCATGTCTTCATTGAAGCGAGCGGCGAATTCTTGCAATTGATGTCAGCATCTACGTACTGACCGACCAGGACAATTTCATGAAGGAGGTTTGACGTCGATATCCATTGGGCTGGTCATTACTATACAGCTCACTCAATGTGGCTTAAGCTCGAACCCTCGCCCTCGAGCCTGGCTCAATCAAAGCGGATCTTTGGACCACGGACGATCCGTCTTGCTGCCCAGAGATTCGAAACTTCAACTGGACTGGGCCGACAGCTGTCCAATGTCAGAAGTTCCTGGCTCGGGGTCTTACAACCCAATCCAGAACTTGATAAAAAGCAGGCCGTCTAGGAGATTTGCTGGGGGGTTGGTCATTGACATGCCAGCTCGACTTGAGTGGCGCCAGCTGATGCAGCATAAACAAGATTTTGCTTTCCACATTTGGAACGCTTTGGAAACAGACCTCGAGCGGGCAGCGACACAGCAGTTACCGAACTTTGAACGAGCGCAGACCTGTACCAGGATTACCATATGCAGCTTGGTCCCCCTCGTTCGATCGGCTCGTGTCACCTTTTTCGAATGTATGTTACCTTTCGACATCCGGACGACCTCTACTCTGTGCGGGTCGACCTTGATTCGGCCGAGTATATAGCTTGATGGACCCCATATCTCCATGTTCCTAGTACACAACTACGTACTGCACAGCGCACCCTTGCACAGCGCACCCTATTCGGAGGATGGATTTGCTCCAATTTGCGTATCGCGGACTCGGACGATTAGGCAGGCAGCGACCTGGGCTTGTCATTCTTTCTTTCGTCAAATTCCGAGATGCTCATACCTACTGGCCCGGAAGGTAGTTGCGATAATAACTCCACGGCGTCATGGCAAAGACGAGACCGGGTATGGCTAGACTCTCTTGGAGACGCCTTCGATACGTTGAAATCAGAAATTGTAGAGAAGGATTCCACCAGCCGACGTCTTCACGTATACTGACCTCAGTTCGATCTAACTACCTCGTAATGGACATAGGAGATGTACGGTGGCTGATGTCGAATATCGAGACGTGGCAGCGGTGGGCTTTGAAGGAGCAAAGCTTCCTTCCCCGCGAATTTGATAGCCGCTCGAGATGCTGGTATTCGGGCACATGCGTATGAGGTGTCACGCTCAGGCTGGCGCGGTGTAGAGAAGGCCAATACGAGACTGGAACACCAATGCGTCAATGAATAGAGGGGTTGTGGCAAGTTGTCAACCGCATGGTGGTGATCCCTCCTTTACTATCCACCTCCATGCACTCATGGGTCTGATGAACAAGAGTGCTGAATTCTCGATAACTCGTCTGCTCTCCCAGCTCGCATTCTTGACAACTCGAGTGGTAGCTTGAGTGTCAGGAAATTCTCAGATGCACTGCATTCCCTGATACTGCTCGACTGCAGCAGAGGAAGATTCTCTTGCCTAGCCCATGTCGCTAGTCCGCTTTAGGAGATTTGAATACAATCAGCCCTCATCGGATTAGGGGCGTGCTCCTCGCAAACAGATCAGCACGCTCTCCACTTAGTCTACCTTCCCCGGTAAGTCCCATTCATCGGGATTGTCAAGAAGCAGAAAAACTTGCTTCATTTGACTGGAGATCCGTAATCATCCGTCGAGCGTGAACTCCCCGCTCGGAACGTCGACAGACTTTGTACCTGGATCACTTTTTTTGCGGGGCGTTCTGTACAATCGCCTGGTGTCTCTCTCCACCCCGCCTTTCCCTCCACAAATCTTCGGCCAAAATCCATGTCCCCTCAACCTTCCTCAATCACGGCCTTGTCTGCCCCAGGCAAGGTCTTGTTGACTGGCGGGTATTTGGTTCTCGATCGCGCATACACCGGGACAGTCTTTGCGCTCGATGCGCGCATCCACGTTGTGGTCCAGCAGAAGAGAAGGGGTCACCGTCGGGGCCCATCCACCGCCAGCGCAGATGTGCGATCAACAGCTCCTAGTGGCGATGCGCACGACAACAAAGCCGAAGATGAAGTGGTAGAAGAGCAAGATACCATTGTGGTTGTTTCGCCGCAATTCAAAGATGCGATCTGGGAGTATGGTGTTCAACGATGTGAGAACGGTGGAGGTGTGAAAGCGATTCAGAAGAGCAATGGGTAGGATTGTCACCCACTCCCTCGTTTCCGATGCCAATATGAGTCCATACCCCGTGCGTCTTGATACTAACTTGGTGACCGATTCTTTCCAGACCTCGTAATCCTTTCGTTGAGACCTCCTTGAGTTACGCCCTGACCTACATCAGCTACGTTGCGGATTCCAAGGACTTTGGATCCCTGACAGTCACGATTCTCGCAGACAACGACTATTACTCGGAAACTGCCACTTCGAAAGACTGGTCCATGAAGGCCCCATCGGAGCGCTTCGTCCACTTCGGTGTTCCCTTGCTAGAAGCCCACAAGACGGGACTGGGCTCCTCGGCCGCCCTGGTCACAGCCCTTGTGTCGGCGTTGGTGATCCACCGTACAATGCAGGCAAGTGACCTTGCTGCCGGCCGAGATAAGCTGCACAACCTGGCCCAAGCGGCGCACTGTGCCGCTCAGGGCAAAGTGGGATCTGGGTTCGATGTGGCTGCGGCAGTTTATGGGTCCTGCCTCTACAAGCGGTTTTCGCCTGCAATCCTCGAGTCTATTGGGGACGTAGGCAGCAGTGGGTTTGACGAGCGATTGTTCGCCATTGTGGAGGACGTCGACTCCAAACATCCCTGGGATACCGAGTGCGTCGACTTTGGCATGCAGCTGCCCCGGGGGATGCAGATGGTCCTCTGCGATGTGGAGTGTGGCTCCCAAACGCCCTCCATGGTGAAAAAGGTTCTCGAGTGGAGGAAGAACAACCGCCAAGAGGCCGACATTCTGTGGGGGACTCTCCAAAATAACAATGAGCGTCTCCGACAAGAACTGAAGCGTCTGGCCCAACACCCCGATGCCAACGCGGACATCGAGTTCACGGAAATTGGGGCCCTGCTCCAGCGTACCCGACACCTAATCCGTGCCATGACTCGCCAGACCGAGGTCCCTATTGAGCCTCGTGTGCAGACCGAGCTGCTGGACAGCTTGACAGAGATCGATGGAGTTATTGGCGGTGTCGTTCCAGGTGCGGGTGGTTACGACGCCATCGTTTTGCTGATCCGAGACGACCCGTCGGTCGTTACGCGGATCAATGAGCGGCTTGCAACCTATGAAAGTGCCGTTGAAGACGACTTTGGTGGGAAAATTGGCAAGGTCCGACTACTGGGTGTGCGACACGGTTCGGAAGGCGTGATGAATGAGGAGTTGAAGCAATACGCTGGCTGGGTGTAACCGCTTCAGACTCAACTCATCTTCATGCCAACTATTGTTACATGTGAAGTGCGTTTCGAGGCACGCTTCTTCAGTCGATCGAAGTTTTCTTTCCGCCCTTTTCGATCACTTCCACTCTACGTCGACTAACTTTGGAAGTCCCCGTGATGTCATTTGCTTGTGTCGTCTCTGGGCTTGGAACTCAATGCCCCTGCTCAATTCAACCAGCGTGCTCCTCCTTCATTCTTAGCATAATTCAAATGGGTCAAACTATAGCTGTATATTCTTCTTTCATTAAAGGTAAGCGGAAGTGACCGTAAGTTCGATTTGCTTCGTCGGGCAAACGGGATCCACCTAGCTGCCTAGCGTGATGTTTCATCGTTGTCTCTATTGCTGTAAGTTTTTCGTGGTTTGACACATCGCGAGAGACTCATTGAGACTTAGGCTGCATGGAGGAGCGTCGAGTCAATGGAGGTTCGATGAGTACAAAGCCTCCCTCTGGATGGAGTCCGCGTTGCCAAGTTCGTCCATCTCAAAAAGGATAACCGCTGCTGCTCTTCGAAAAGCAGAGGGTCCATGCATAAGCACAAGCGCAAATACATGCTGCATATGACAGGAGGGTTTAGGAACTGAGAGGCTATTGCGAGCCATTAAACCAGGAGCCATTCCATGCGATATGAACATTCCGAGTCTGCACAGAATAGCGCTGTTTTCTGCGCGCAAGGTCGATTGCGCCTGAGTGTGCTTTGTCTGCCGATTGCGGACGGCCCTCCTGAAATTCAACGGGGCCATGATCCTCTCCAAACGACCAAACATGTTTAAAGTGGTGTAACCGCTTTCTCGTTCCTCTTCATGTAGATCCTTTGGCCAGTCTCAGGAAAAAAAAACTCTTGCACGGAAAGATCCTCCTGGTGATCATCACTCTGCCGAGTCCACAACGAGAATCCGACTCATATTCAAAGCCAAACCTAAAAACGAACACTTCACCACCACAAGTCACTCGTCCGAACGAGGGTGTGGTTTCGCTAGTGACCAAGAATTGTCCCAGCGCCTCCCGCTTAGGGGTCGACTCCTCACGTCTGGGCCGATCGACCGTCCGACCACGTCCTCTTTCTCCTCCTCCTCTTTTCTTTAGGTTCCTTTGGGCTACGCCGATCGCTTTCTTTCTCACAGTTCAATTTCTGCATCTTGAAGACTCTCTCACCCTCGGGGGCTGCCTCATCCACGACCTCTTTGATCTGCCCGGGGACGCTAATTGCATCATCACTCACTGGGGCGGTCGCCATCATGTCCTCCACCGATCATCCGGAGTCTGGGGTGGCTGATTCCAGCAATGCTCTCGAGTCGGGAGCCACCACAACGACTCCGCAACTGAGCGCTCACCCTGAGCACGACACCACCAAGTCCACCGCTCCCTCCCCAGTCACGGCCGACACGGTCGCACATGTTGAGCCGTCACCCACTTCGTCGACGGCGGCTCCCCAACCTTCATCCGAGGAGAATGCAGCAGCTACTGCGCCCCAGCACCCCGCAACCGGTGGCGAACCCGTCGCCCCGATCGCTGCCACCGCAGCGACCACGACCGCGACCGGCACCGTTCAGTCTCCTGCCCTCGACACAGCAAATACAAGCATCAGCACGAGTCAAACCCCTGCTGACACGGCCGCGACACCAGCGGCGCTGCCCACCTCTGCGGAGTCCCCGTCGATGGAGTCTCACGAGCCCAAGGCCACTGCAGAGCCCTCATCAGACCCGTCGGAGGTCGAGGACGGCAAAGAGGCGGAGCATGCAGGTCCCGCGCTCATGATCACTCTGTTGTTGACGACAGGATCCCGACACCCATTTACAATTGACACCAAGTACTTGCGAAAACAATCTGTCAGTGTTGAGAATGATGATCCGTTCGCGATGAGCGTGTATACGCTTAAAGAGCTCATCTGGCGGGAATGGCGATCAGGTGAGCCTCTACTTCATATCGACAAAGACCTGCTGGGATGTGGCGAGGCCTTCAAGTGTGTTTCATGTACCAAGCTAACCTCTATTGTCTTTTCGAATAGACTGGGAGACTCGACCCTCGTCGCCGAGTGCCATCCGTTTGATCTCCTTTGGCAAATTATTAGATGACAAGTCGCCTTTGTCTGGTAAGTACCATCTCGTGTTGTTTTTTACCCGAGTGGAAATCGAGCCATCGTTTGGGCAGTCGTACTGATCCGTATTCCGTGTGCAACAGATTCAAGATTCAGTGCAGACCATCCCAATGTCGTACACATGACGGTCAAGCCGCAGGAAATCATTGACGAGGAAGATGCAAAGGGCGCAAAGTCGCATATGAGCCGTGAGCGTGAGGCAAGCGAACGTAGTCCTGGATGTCGATGCATTATCCAGTAAACTCTTCCTCTCGATCACCTCGGGACTGGATATTAAGTCGCCCCTTGATGTCATGCAGATCATCTGGCTGTCTTTTTTTCGAATGACTTCATTGCATTGCGAAGAGGCTGTCATGGTCCGGCCGTCATCAGCTCGTTTCTTCACTGCCTGGCTGCAGAGGAAACGCGCAAGTGCCTCAGTTCGCTGTCCACCTCCCATCTTTCCGCTAGAATCTCACACCAGCCTGGCCGGCCATCGCTTGCGCCACGCGGCTGGATCTGCCTACCCAACCACTAGATATCCTCTCCACCATGTGTCGGCCATATGTCCATCCCCCCATTGAGCCGTCTCTCTATAACTCTACTCTCCTTAGCCTTTTCCTTTCGACTCCCATTCACCCATATACCCCAACCACCCGATCTCTTTTGTTCGTGCAATATCCTCTCTGCCCACCTCGATCTGTGGCCCTGATCCAAGCTGTTCCTCATTGTCTGGTGTGTATCCCTTTCTTTTCGGGTTCATGGTCTTGGCGGGACTCTACTTGTTGTCGGAAATCAAATGCATACGCCACTTTGTTGTCTTTTACCTCGGCCACTCTTGCTCGATTCATTCGCATTCCTGTGCCCTGTCTGCAGGTTTTCTTTTTTTTGGGGGGGCGAGGGGTCGGAGTTTCTTGTCACAGTGTATATTCTTACGGTCCTCTGGTACATACAGCAAATCCCTATGCCGTCGTTTCTTTCTTCCAAAAAACCGAAAAGAGCTCTTACCTTGATGTAAATGCAATTGAAGCAGGTAAAACTTCCGTTTGAAGCATTATTGAGTTTCCTTCCTATTCCTTGTAATCTGATGTTCATTTTGATTGCGACAGAGTTTCCAACATGCGCTTCGTGGACCTGTGCAAAGCAGCCGAGTGGAACTACTAAGAAAACGAATGTTTCGGCGTCGTATTCTCGTGTTCATCTCTCGTTCTGAGATTTAATTAGGCCATATTAATCCGGAGATGCAAACCATCTAGGGGTTTCGAGACCGGTGCTCTAGATGTGCGAGGAAGCATTTTCCGCCATTGAGCACGCTCTTTAGAATGGGAGTCCTTACATAGATCATCCCCAGATATAAAGGTGCAGGAGACGAAAGAAAGTATTGGATGCGTGACAGGCAAACGACTCGAATACAAGTATATCCCTCAGTTATCACTCATTACGCTTAATAGTCCATCTTCAGCCTCTTCTCCATCTCGTCGTGGAACGAGGGCGGCTCGCGGAGCTCGTCGCCTAAACAAAATCAAACCACGTTAGCCATGACTCGCAAGCCCTTCTTAATGCGCCAATATTCCGCAGTGAAGTAGATCGGTTGACTCCGGATCCAGAATCCCACCACCAAAGCCAGACCCCACAAGACCACACGGGGAAAAGAAGAAGAAGAAAAAGAAGAGGCGACATACCATGGAACACATCCTCCCAGCCAATTTCTGTGTCTCTTCCACCAATGGCAAGAATATCCTCGTGCACATTACCGCCTCGCATTCCTCCCAAGACAGCAGGCCGGAACGTGCCGTCTCGGACGATCTTCAGCTCCATTCCACGACGTACGGGCTCGGCGATGCCGTAGACTCGGCGCAGAGACTCCATGTGCATCGCCTCTTGGGTGGCACGCCAGGCTAGCAGCCGGGCTTCCAGAGGGTGTGTGGAGGCCGGGATCTCTGATAAGGATGGGTGGTTGGTGGACGAGGCAGTGGCCGTGGCGGGGAGAGTGAGCTTGTTGCGGAGCGTGTCGGGAAGACCGGGGGCGGAAGGAGCGCCCTTTGTCAATTGAGCAGCTTGTGAGGTCTGCTGGCGGGTGGTGGTGTTGGTTGTGGAGGTGCGGTTACCGCTTGGAGGAGCGATACGGAGAGACTGGACAAACCAGGGAGTTAGTTGTCTGGATCACAGGCCACAATAGATGTTGCAGATACATGTCTGTCTGGGGTCATAGAGCGGGTAGTCTTGATGGTATGAGTGGCTAGGAAAATGATTATGGTAGAGCAATATCAAACATGACTTTTAACCGCAGACGGCGTCATGGCGGAGCTAGGTGTAATTGAAGAGTGACGTTCTAGGACCGGAAGCTCCATAAACGTACCATTGTGAATGATTTCCGACTGCTTCAGGTAGCTCTCTCGCAGTAGAGTCGATGGGATATGGAGCGTCTGAAGGGCGTCAAGCAGGACGATCAGATAGGTTGAGCGTGGAAGACAACGAGATTGATGACTGAAGTAACGGAGGACTCTCGTCGGCGATCAGTCAGGCAGAGAGCACCCGCGCGTCCAGCTCCTCCGGCCACACACGCGGACCCACTGCGCTGTTCGCACCGTCTAGTGTCACGTGATTCACTTCCCCGATCTTCAAAGTTCCCCGAGAAGTTCAACATCACAGTCCAGGTTGGAGCAAACAGCCGTTTTCAATTCCCCGCCCGATATCCGATACACACACAAGCAACATGCCTCAGTTAATATCGCAGATGGCCCTTCGGGCCTTGCGAACTCTCGCTCAAGCCCAACCGCCAAAACCATCCACCATCCGCTCTCTCACAACCTCCTCGGCCAGCTTTTTTGCTCGCCGGACAACCACCACATCCACACCCTCAATCACAAACCGCTTCACATTCGCCCCTGTCTTCCGCACCCAGACAGCCCTCAACACCCTCTCCGCCCGCCAATTCTCAAGCTCCCCCATCGTCCGCGCAACCTACAACCAAGTCCGACGCGGGTGTCGGACCGGCCAACGCGCGCGCCGTGGTCGCTCGCCAGCACTGAAGAACCACCCTGCGCTCAAGGGTGTCTGTGTGAAGACGGGTATCACGAAGCCCAAGAAACCCAACTCGGGAGAGCGCAAGGTTGCAAGAGTGCGGTTGAGTACGGGCAAGGTTGTGACTTGCTATATTCCCGGCGAGGGTCACAACATCCAGCAGCACAGTGTTGTGCAGGTTCGCGGTGGCAGAGCCCAGGATTGTCCTGGTGTGAAATATACGCTTGTTCGCGGTGCCATGGATTTGGTGAGTTGTCTGGGTTAAGCTACTTTTCTGGGTGAGACTCCAGCTAACAGATTGATTCACAGGGTGGTGTTGGAAGCCGTGTGACGAGTCGATCCAAGTATGGAACCAAGAAGCCCAAGAGCAGCTAAACGGTTGAATGGGAACAGGGTGATGTGTAGGGTAAAAGCTCTGCCGTGGTAGAAGTTTCATCATAAGGACTTGCTTTGACCCGGAGCAATGGCCGATCAAGGTCGTGGGCAGTGACACGGCCGACATTGTCATATCTATTGTGTCTACGCGAGTGTTATTCGATTAGTTATCTGCATGTACAATTATGGAGCAATCATTGATACGTCTGGACCAGACTCCATCATCTATACTAGTATATTTAAGTGACGCGATGAGTGTACCTTACTTGCCTACCGCAGTTCACCCTAAGACAGGAACAGAAACCGCTGATTGAAAACAGAAATCAAACGACGAGACAGACTTCATTGAATCGAAGTTGACAATCTTGATAAATAGACAGATATCCAATGACCTTGCCAAGCACTCATCCAGTGAGATTTCAGCCCAACCAATCAATACAACTCGCTTCATGAAGTCGATCCAAGACAAGAGGGATTGACGTATTCAACATATAATATCAAACTGGCAGAGAAGGGGAATATTTGTGGCAAGTGAAGTTGAGAAGTAAAATGTCGAGGTAGAAAAGTCTCCAATGATCGAGTCAACGATCCTTCTGCCTTAGATCAATCAAGAATCGCGACGTGGAAATTCTCGAGACAGACTCATAATGGACTCCGAAGGCAGCGATGAAGAGTCTTTCACTCCCCACTCCCATCGTTCAGAATCCTTTCTTTGCAATCTTGTTTTTATAGGTGCGGTGGCACCATGCCATGACGGTCGCAGCAAACTCAATCACCACACGCAGCCATTCCAAAATTTTCGTTCGTGTCCTTTGGCTACCGACCACGACCATAATGCAGATAAGAGCTAAAGCAACCGCGTAGTGACCGAGGGCCCGAAGTCAATCTTTCTTGTCCCAGCCATCGGGCTTCTGAAGATTGTTGACGGAGAACCAGCGAGAGGTGCCTGATACTACGTTAGCCCCTGCCATGCACCCGTCATGAGCCATGCACTGGCCCAGCGCGAACACTTACAAGAATAGTCCTTCCAGTCAAAGTTCTCTTGGGGCTTGCAATGGCAACGCAGATCCAGCCGCGTCTGCTCGGAACTGGGGCAATGGGTGAATGGAACGTGGTAGTAGGCGATCTCGTTGAAAAAGTGAATCTCATCCCTTTTGAGCATGGTCGCAGCAGCGATGGAATGCACTGGCGCATCACCCCATCGCTCGTAGAAGAAGCCGCCATCTTGGTCCAAGGAAGAGAAATAATCAATGTAGGCTGGAGACCGAAGCCACTCGAGACTGCCGATTTCGAAGTTGGACCACTGCGACAAAAGCTTGGTTAGTTTCAATCCCTCCCACTGTCACATCACAGATCTTGAAGCACTGTCACATCACAGATCTTGAAGGGGAGAAAAGAATTTCCATACAAAGTGGCATTTGTTGTAGGTTTCACCGCCATCATCACTGACAAAGTCCACGGCGTTGTTGTCGGCAATGTGTTCGGGATGTGCCTGCAAAAACTTCTTTGTGCTGTCCCACAGGGTCGGGATAGTATCGATGTATTCATACAAGCTAATCACGAAGCTGTACTTCTTGTTGTTCTGCTTCATGAACAAGAACGGGTCGGTAGGAACGTCGCAGAACAGTTCCACGCTGGGCTCGACTCGCCAGTAGTACTCGTAATTCATCATGAGCGGGTGACGGAAAAAGAAGCCAGATTCATAACGACACATGTGACGATAGCTCTCTGAGTCTCCGTAAATGATCTTTCTGCGCCCCATGTCCTCCCGCACTTCACGGGCCTTGTTCTGATCGATCCAGGAAGGATAGGACCAGTGCTCCGTGGGGATCTTGCCATAGTGGGTGGTACCCGAAGCCAGAGACGTGGTGAGCTTCTTGAAATCCTCGTCGAATTCTTGGTCGTTCAAAAAGACCCAGTCGTAGTTGAAGTTGCGGTTGAACCGATCCTCCACCGTTCGAATGGACTTGGCAATCTCCCAAATGTCGGAGTTGCGTGCAAGGGTCACAAAGGTTGCATTGACTCGCTCGGTGCTGTTGACCCCCGTGTTCTGGGGCTTCTGTGATTTAAAGTCCTCATAGGACGGTTTGGGGCGCGGAAGGGAGGCAGCGCTGGGTAATTGGAAGGATGATCGAGTGATGAAATAGAAAAAGGTCAACCCCTACACAACTTCTTGTTAGCATTGCGGCAAGTCCTTTGCTGTTTATTCTTTTTTTCGGGGCGATCTAGGAGGTTGACAACCAGCGTAGGAAACCAAAGTCGACGATCGCTGCTTTGTAGCTAGCTTACCATAACGGCGACCACCAGATACCTGGTGTATCTCGCAGAGATGGCCATGACGGCAGGGTGGAGAAGGGTTGGAAGGACTCAGAAGAGTCACTTGATGGAGGTTTCACTTGAGTACTTGAATCGGCGGGTAAGTCGAGACCTAGATGATCGCAGCCTGACCTTCTGCTTTGGTCTTGACGGAAGAATGCGACACGTGCGTCGAGGGGGTCCGATGTGGACACGAAGCAGCAAGGGAGAAACGAATGTACACTGAGCCAACGGTCGAAGACGCTAGTCAATTTGATGTGTGACGATGACAGCAGTCGAGGTCATTGAGAGAAGAGGGTTTGTTTAGGGAGAGGGAGGGAAAGGAGGGAACAGGTCGAGGTCGGTCGCGCAAACAACATTAGGGTTAGTAAGGTACCGCCGCAATCAGCCGCGTAGTCTCACTTCATGGCGAGACATCCGAACCGCTCTTGGACGAGACCGGAATCCGGTTGGACATGATGGGGCCTCCCGTCAAGTTATTATTATTCCTTGATCCTTGAATCACTCGGTCTTGGCTTGCATATTGGGTCCTAGCCCCCGGATTCTTTCAGGGCCATTGATATTGTTGATCTGTGCCCTCCATCAGGCATTGGTTGTGATTACGCATAGGACAGCAGCTGAGCAGACGCTCGCTACCTAGCTTATAGTGAAAGGTTTCACGTGGATTCGGGGCATTTCACTGGTCACGCAACAACGAAGGAAAAGGAACATTAGGTGTGCTTGAGCTTCAGACTTTTTCCACTTGTGAATCATTCACAGTGGTTGAAGGAGGCATAACAGACAATCAGGCTTGCGTACTCCTTCCTGTATTACGGTTATATTTGTTTGTTAAGGTAGGTCCATAGTCGATGGAACGCTCACAATCGTGGTTGTATCACTATACGCCGGGTAGCAGGACCATTCATTAGGTAGTTTCTTGTTAGGATCAATATCGTAAGTAATTTTGGCGAGGGATATGATTACTGTTCTGACCATTACATGGCTAAGTGGAACTCACTCATTCATGTCATAGTCTCAATGAGTTCAACCGAAGCTCTTCCAGGACATTCTTATCACATTTGGGGTCACAGACTGAAATTCATCAGTGAATGTATGCTGCTTGAAATTACATCCGCTCGAGTATCCAGATGTGGTTCTAATCAAGTTGTGTAGTTCGTGTTAAGTCAAGACCTTTGGATCATGACAATTGACGTTCGTCAATTTGCCCTGTTGAGGTGATATTGAGACTATTATACAAATCTCAGCATTTGTCCTTTTATCCTGCTAATCGCTTCGATACTTTCACAGTCTGCGAGACCCAGCCCTGAGCTACCCCGACTGTAGACGTCATGTTGATCATCGTTCAGGTAGTGGACTGACTCCACATGCGACCAACTGGTGAGTTGAGTGCCAAAAGTCAAATTGAGATGGTTAGTGGCCTGAGGCTTCGATTCCAGAACTTCGCACCTTCCCTTTCCCTCCCCCACCACCAGCCGGTCGTGTCCTCCCTCACCAACGCTGCCGCCTCTCCCACCGCCTCCTTGGTCCCTGACTCGAACTGGCATCTGACCAAAGAAACATGTCTTTCTTTGGTTTTGATACCAACCTCCCTCGGGATCGTCAGCAAGGCGGTCCCTCGCGGGGCTTCTTCGAGAACCCAGATCCCTTTGCGGAGGTAGCTCGTGCGCAAGCTCAGGATGATGACGATGGGTAAGCGTTGGCGTGGATCTCATGGATCGTTCACTGCGCAACGTGAAGAAAGCTGATCAGATCAACAGCATCGATTTTGAAGATACCTACGACGGCCTTGGCGATCAGCTCGACGATGATCAGGACGTGTTCAATGACGACACCTTCGGTGGTGCGGATGCCGGACCTGGTTCTGGAGGCCAAGTCGGCCGTGACTTTGATTTCTTCGGAACCACCGCGAAGGTCGCCGATGTCATTGGCGAAGAGCAGGTTCGCTATGCGCTGCAAAATCCCTCCGCGGCGCCAATGCCGGCTCAGGAGCAGGCGAATGCCTCAGCCGCCATGCCGACAGCTACCACGAACACCCCTTCCACCAAGCGCACTGGATATGAAAAGTATTCGGATCCGGACTTCATCCCTGATCTGCAGGCCAAGTCAAGCGTCTGGGGTATCTCACAGAAGAAGCCTGAGCCGGCTCAGCCCATGTCTCGGAGACCGATGATGAGCCTGGAAGAAGTCGAGGCTCAAATGCGCCAACGCTCCCAGCCTGGACACATGATGCATCCTCAATCATCAATGTCGCAGCACCCAGGAGATCCCTCCTACCACCCCCCGTCTCAGTTTCCACAGGGAGTGCCCGAGGGATTCCCCGCAATCCCTCCCGAGTATCTGCGTGCGGCCATCGAGAAGGGCGTGCTTCCTCCCGGTATGCCCGGCCTGCCTCCCGGAATCGCAGAGCTTCATGGTGCTCCTGTCATGTCTGGACCTCGGCCAATGCGTGGACCGCAATCCCAGATGCCCCCGCAGGTTATTCCTCAACAAGGGCCCCGAAACGTCGGTCCAACCCAAGGCCAGCAAGGCCAGCATGTGCAGCAGATGCCGCCCCCTCCGTCTCGTGGGCCTAATGGCGGCCTGCCGGTCATCACCAACCCACAGCAAATTATGCACTTGACAGAAGAGCAGCGTAATGCTTACCTAGTCGAGGATGCTAAACGAGCGAAGCGCAATCACAAGATTTTCCTCCTTTCACGCGGAAATGGCCTGATGACACCCCAGGACAAGAACTTCATCACCCGCATCCAGCTGCAGCAACTCGTGGCTGCTGCAGGCAATGTCGCCGACGCGGACGCCGAAGCCGTGCTGGCTGAGGACTTCTACTATCAGGTTTACAGTCAGATTCGCGGTGCCCCACGTCAGCATCCGCACCAGCCCCTCGGCCACTTTGCGCAGACTTATCTTCTTCAGACCGGCAACCGTCTGGGCGGGCACGGCAATCGTCGGGCATTCCAAAGTGCTGATAATCACATGCAGCGCATGCAACAGCAGGTTCAGCGGGCCGTTGAAGCAGCAAAGGCCAAGCCGAAGAACAAGCAGCTTATCATCGAGGGTAGTTTGGGCAAAATTTCCTTCAGCAATGCCAAAGCACCCAAACCCATGCTCAACATTAAGCGACCAGACAGCTCCGAGGGCCCGCGGCCGAAGAAAGTGCAGTCCGATCTCAGTCTCAGTGACCGGAAATCAATCCTGACGAACATCGAGAGTGTTTACAGTGCCTTGATGGCCATGGAGGACATGGAACGAACCATGCCACCACCACCCGAGGAAGGGGATGCCGAAGCGATTCAAGCGCACATGGAATGGAGACAAAAGGTTCACTTACTGAACCAGAAGTTGTGGCGTGCTCTCAAGGTCATGGAGCCTATCGTCCCCAACTCGACTACTCCCCATCCTTTCATCGCCTTCCTTTCGTATCCCAAAGGTAAAAAAGCGATTCCCCGCATTTTCCGCCACATCGACCAGGAACAGAGAGTCACCATCCTGACCATGATCGTCGTTCATCTGGATAGCTTGGATGTGGTGCGTCTTGCACAGCCTGTTCCGGGCGAAGCACAGCCATCACTTGCGGTGCGCGAATCCATAGATCTCTTCTCACTGGCCGTCATGCCCAGTCTGTTGGGCTACGTCAACGAAGCTCCCTTCAATATCATCATCGGACTCCTCGGCCTGATCATTGCTCAGACGCACGTGCAGACTGTCGCCCGCACCAAGGTTGGTCTTGGAATTCTCACGATGTTGCTCAGTCGTGCGGAGATTGTCAAGGAAGCTGGTCAGGCTTCCGAGCGAGATTGGCAACAATGGGTTGAGAAGTTCAACGTTCTCTTTGATACACTGGAGCCCGCCCTTGCCGATATCTTCCCTGGCGCTATCAATACCGGTGACGACATGTATGTGTGGCAGTTCCTGGCTGCGGTGGGTATCGGTGCTAGCCCCGAGCAGCAGCAGCGTCTCGTCATTGCGGTGAAGTAAGTCTGACCTCCCCGCTTCTCCGAAGACCCCATCATCAGGTGTTTCCCCCGATGCTAACAGGATCACCATCAGGGACCGGGTCATGGAGACTGTTGGCTACAGTAAGACATTGCCCGCTGATATGGCTAGCCAGCGGCTGGGCAATGTCAACTTGTTCATGAGGGCTATCGGCCTTGACGTGGAACTTCTTGGTTGAAGTCGGGCCGTGAAACTGTAGACACGTATTCTTGTCCCTTCCGGGCAAGCCGTCCTGTTCGAATCCTCTCACGGGGCATGGGATTACTCGAATGGCGGGCCTCATCCGTGGAGCGTTCGTTGACCGTGGGATTCTGTCACTGTGGTAACCGTTGGTGCAGTGGCGGCGATCTCAGAGACCCGACCGAGCTTGGTCCCTGGTGGTGATGGCACCCCGATCTTCGTTGCAAATGCTGCAACCGTGAGTGATGTCTCCCCGAGAGGTCTAGCATTTATCTACTCGGCCATCCTTGTTACCTTCTCTCTTCTCCGCCGGGTATTACTATTTCTTGGTCTCCCCTGGCTAGCAGCGACCCCCCAATTTTTGAAACGGGGTCCTTTCTATCTTATTATTTCTTCCTCTTACACTGGCCCTTTGATTTCCCAGTAGCAAGTTCTTGTTCCTCCATTCTGGCGAGGTGATCTTTGCTGTCGACACCACGTCTTGTTGGTGGTTAGGTTCATTCCTCCCCGCTGTCCTGGGCCCAGATGCCGTCCTCGCAGGGGGGACCCCATCCGGCGCTACTGAGTTGAAGGCTCATGTTGATAGATTGGCTGTGCCCCGGGCGACAAACATAGTGTGTCATTCACGATGTCGTGGTGGACCGAAAGCGAGAGGTGTGTGTGTATCCTAGCGGGTCTTTGATGCAGGCCTGGACCTGAGCGAGCAAAGGATCGAATCCATTTCATTCTTGTAGCCATTTCCTTCGTCTCAGATCTTTCGCAAATTTATTTCTCCATGTCACAGAATCCTCAATTTAACAGGTGGAGAATTGCGCGGAGGTCCCGGTCCCATCACCGGTCCTTTCTCCCATTTGATTCAGAACGCAGGGCAAGCGACTGACTAGTGGGCTGGATCATTGTGGATGTTGTTCACTCGGGAGTCGGGGCACAGGTGTGATGGCCACGGGTAAGCACCTCGGTACGCACTGTGAATTCTCCGCGTCCGGACAATGGAATTCGGGGCGCTGAACTGCACGATCGGCTTCGGTGGTCCTTACCCGATGTGCCGAGTCGGGATCATGAGATCCAACTGTAGCATCCGGATCGGAAAGAAGTTCACGGACTAGAGCGGTGCCAATCATGAAAGAGGCATGAAGTATGACGTGTTCGAGATGCATTGGGGGAAGCCGTAGCGCGCATAGTGGATCTTTCTCTCATTCTCTCTACGAAAAAGGTGATTGACTGTAGGTCTATGGCGATGTGGCATCGCCCGTTCAGCTGGGGATTGAGCTGGAAATCTCGGTCTTCTGTCGACATTGCTGGACCGAAGAAGGGGGGCTTTCGAAAAACTGTGTGAATCTGCCCTGAGTTGTCTGCAACATGAGCGCAAGACAGAGGGAGAGAGTTACTAACATATATGGTACGGTACCGGGGTTTGGGAAGTCCTTAGTCCTTACTAACTTCCTTAGGACTCTTAGTCTTACAATTTACTAGTACTACGGTAGTAACGGTACTACCGTCTAGTACAGTACCTGACCGTTCTCCCACGTGCAGTTGTACACCCTCAGAGCAATCGGAGTGGTACTCAAGATGAGTACTTGCCTACTGGGGAGTTGGTACCACCCGGTTTCGGTGGCCCCAGTCGCCTTTCGTCGTAGTAGCACCGTCTTCTAGGAATACCTTTGTAGTAGCACTCTTGTAGCAGTACTGCTCTGGAAGTGGTACCTTACCTAAACTCTTGTCGTGGTACCTTACTGTACCTGTCCCCAGGACCCAAGGTGGCCCAGACTCCACAGCCCACGCGGGACAGCCCCCCGTCTCTCTTGGTCCCCTTAAAAACGAGGGACAGCTGCCAGTGCCTCTTCCAGCCGATTCGGAAGGTTGCAGTACAAGTCACGACACTCACCTGCCCCTCCCAATTCCATTCTTCTGGATTCCTGACTTCTTCACTTCTTGCCCCCTCTCCATTTCCTCCTCCTCGTTCCTCTGCTCAGCTCCCCTCACCCGTGATCAATTCCTCTCATCATGCCTTCTGGATCAGTTCTCGTCACCGGGTAAGACTCTGTCCCCTCTCATAACCCCTCCCCCTCCTTTCCCCTTCCCCCCCCCACACAGTCCCCCGCCATTCGGGCCCCAGTGCGCAATCGCGCATACTCCAGCTTCACCACCGAGAGATTGCTAATGCCCCGCCAGTGGTACCGGCTACATTGGCTCATTCACCACCTTGGCTCTGCTCGAGGCCGGCTACAAGGTCGTCGTTGCCGATAACTTGTACAATTCCTCGCCCGAGGCTTTGAACCGCGTCGAGGCCATCTGTGGCAAGAAGGCCGAATTCATCCAGATCGATGTCACCGAAGAGAATGGGTTTGACAAGGCCTTCGAGGCCCACCCCGACATTGACAGCGTGATTCACTTTGCTGCTCTCAAGGTGAGTGAAACCCAGTGCATAGATCCTACGAAGTCACACTACAGGCTCCTTTCAGTGGCTCCGAGACTAACAAGGGCCCTTTTTCCCCCTTCATTTTAGGCTGTGGGCGAGTCTGGCGAGAAGCCCTTGGACTATTACATGGTCAATGTCTACGGCACACTCAACCTGCTCCGCTCCATGGTCAAGCACAATGTCACCAACATTGTCTTCTCCAGCTCTGCCACCGTCTACGGCGACGCTACCCGCTTCCCCAACATGATCCCAATTCCCGAGGAGTGCCCCTTGGGCCCTACCAACCCCTACGGTAACACCAAGTTTGCCGTGGAGACTGCCATCACCGACGTGATCAACGCTCAGCGCAACAATGCGCTCAAGGCCGGTAATGAGGCCGAGGCGAAGAAGTGGAACGGGGCTCTGCTGCGCTACTTCAACCCGGCCGGTGCCCACCCCTCGGGCATCATGGGTGAGGACCCCCAGGGTGTCCCTTACAACCTGCTGCCCCTGCTCGCTCAGGTGGCCACTGGCAAGCGTGAGAAGCTTTTGGTCTTCGGTGATGACTATGCCTCCCACGACGGTACTGCGATTCGCGACTATATTCACATTCTTGACTTGGCCGACGGCCACCTGAAGGCCCTGAACTACTTGCGTGATCAGAACCCCGGTGTCCGTGCCTGGAACTTGGGTACCGGAAAGGGCTCAACCGTCTACGAGATGATCAAGGCCTTCTCCCACGCGGTCGGTCGTGACCTCCCCTACGAGGTCGCTCCTCGTCGTGCTGGGGATGTTCTCAACCTCACTGCCAACGCTACCCGGGCCAACAAGGAATTGGGTTGGACTCCCAAGTTCACCCTGGAGAACGCCTGCGAGGATCTTTGGCGCTGGACCAAGAACAACCCCCAAGGGTACCGCCAGCAGCCCCCTGCGGAGCTCCTTGCTGCTCTCAAGAAGTAAAAAAAAAATAATGTCTGGAAGGCCCGTAGAGCGCGTTTCCTGCACTTTCTCATGATGGCTCGACGATGTGGATTTTTCTTTCTCCTCTTTGGTGGATGTATCTCCACGGCGTGCTTTGTACATGAATATAGACCGATTTTGCTTTAACGGTCGATTGGATGAAACGAATTTCTTTTTTTTTTCTTATTTCTATTTCTTGTTGACCATGGAATGGCTCCTCCAATATCCGACAATAACGTACTTGATCACTTGATACACATATACAGCAAGCTCACAGGCTCAACATCCTGTAGTTGGATTTTACCATAGCTAGTAGCTAGTAGCTAGCTACAGCCCTCAGGAGCACGAGTTAGTTGCGCGCAGAGAGAATGATGGCTGAACGAGGTCCATGGGAGCACGAGCACTACCGACGCCCTATCAACACGCCATGAATGCGCTATCACAGCAAACTCTGGACTTGGGATGATTGGAAGATGCAAACAGCCACCCACATCCACAACATGTCTACAACTGGTCTCACGGGCCTTTTTGGCAGGTATTCCTAGAGGGTCTTTCCAGAGGCCGTTTTGGGATAGTTTTCTACCATAGCAATTATAGGATGACCTTTGGTCGAACTTGATTCGAACAAGCTTCCTTATGCTCTTGCTGATATGGTGGTCTTTTCAGATTCGGCACGTCGTGAATCTTCGTGATATTACGTTTGTTTCCGAGTGTTCTTGTAGTCGGCCGCCGTAAAAGACGTGGTAGCTTAGATCTCTTAACAAAGAACGACTGCCAGCAGGATTTCGAGTCCCGGTGTAGATAGTATGAGAGCTACTGTCCAGAAACTGTACGTGCCAGATATTGTCGATCCGGAGTAAATGCATTTCCAGTCAAATCAAAAACGCCTTCTATGATACCACTCCAATGCAGCTTTTCAAGTGTACATGTATAAACAAGGCTGTCCTTCCAAGGTGGAAATCGCCCATCGCGGCGAGATACAATGGAATTTTTGCGGGGTTGTCAAGACAACCTCTTATTTCGCCTTTCGGCTCCTCCGCGATCCGGCACTCTTTTCCTTATTCGAGGCCGGAGCAGTCGGCTTATTCTCTTGCTTCTGCTTGGCGGCTTCCTTTTCTTTCTTCTCCAACGCCCGTCTCAGCGCACCTTCTTTCTCGGCCTCTTCGATTTGTTGCTCACTGAATTCCCAGACTCGCTTACCCAGATCTTCGTCCCGGACATCTCGTCGTGCGCAATCCACTTCCCGACATTCCTTGATCATCCAGCCGCCCTCGCCCCGGCCGTAGTTTTCTTCCATCAGGGCGTACAGGATGCTCTGCGCACCTTGGTCAGGTGACTTGAGGACCAACCACCACAGTGGCCAGGTAAGCAGGTAGAGAAGAAGACCCCACAAGGAGCCACCGGTCAGCCAGCGGCGGGTGCCTGGGGTGCGGGAAAGACCAGGGTCAACGACGAGAACACGAGTGCACGGTGGAAGACCATCTGGTCGCTTGTAAGCGTTCAAATGGCGCTGGAAGGAGTGCGCAAAAGTCATGAGGGTGAACTTGCTCAGGGCGTAGATGCCCTTTGTCGAAGCCGGACGGTGGGAATCCGTCTTGAATTTGGCCTTGTTGTTGACAGAGGCGGTGGTTGGGCCGCCAATTGCGCCCGGTTCTCGCTTCACGACGGCCAGGTCGAATTTGGCCCCGATGTAACTGGAGCAGGTCGCGAAGACGACGCGCACATCTCGGTGGGCGGGCTGGACACGGAGCGCCGGGCTCAGAATGCTCAGGAGGTGGAAATTGGCCAGGTAGTTTACTTGCCACTCTTCGTCGATTCCATCGATGGTGTTCTTGCGCGCCCCCCGGGGTACGGCAACACCGCCGCAGAGCACGACGGCGTCTAGACGTCGGGGAGGGTTGTTATCGATCCATTTGGTGGCAAAGGTTCGGATGGAGTGCAGCGAGGAAAGATCGACTTGTTCGGCGTAGATCAATTGACTCTTTGTCAGGCGGCGAAGATCTTCGATGTATTCGATGAGGAAAAGATCAGACGGGGGTTGTTTTGTAAGAAGGATCACTTGGGCGCCGCGGGCTGCCAGTTCGCGGACCACGCACGCTCCAATACCAGATGTACCACCCTGAGGAACGCCGCGCATTAGTTTGACATACACTGGTGAGAATAAGTCGGCGAGAAAATGCATGCAAAGTTCATACCGTAACCATCACCACTTTGGAGTGCATTAACCTCTCGGAGGTGTTGCGAGCGCCGCCAAAGTAATATTTGAGAGCGGCAAGCAGGAGGATCCATGGTGCGGTCTTGAGGACAGGCCAGAGGTATGGGATCGTCCCAAAGCCCTCCTGGAAGCCCTGCACAATGATTGGAATGGGCATTTTGAGAGATAGACACCAATTGGCCGTTAGATCATGACAAACGAAAGGATAAATGTAACTCAATCCCGGTGGGAGCTGTTGTTCTGAGTCTGCCAGCCGAGTATCGTACGTGGCTCTTATCGCTCCTCACATCGCTCCATGCCATGTTTCTTATCGATATGTTATCTTATCGCGTCGGTGCGGACCTTATCGCCACCGACCCTTTGTTGATAACCTTTCTGGAGGCGGTTTATCGGTCTGACAATTGAGCCTCTTTTGAACTCTACTATATCCGCGGTCCTTCCAGGTTATTTGCCCGTAGGGCCGCAGTGGCTGATCCTCTTGCTTCAAATTCCCTCTCGCGCCAGAATGTCTCTTGCACAACGCCATGACGATGAGGACTACTACCTCCCACTACAAGACCAGCGGGTATTCGGCGCAGGTGTTCGTCGCAAACGAGTGCCCTTCGTTCGTTCGTCCGAGCACGAGCTCAGTACGATAAAATCGGGAGGACAGTCGTCGACTACTCCCTTGGGACCCAGCATCGCAGACAAATATCTCTCAATCGTGCTGCAGAAGGAACCTATAAAGACAACGACAACCTCTCCAACGGCCAAGGCCACCTCTGATCCGGTGCGCGCAGTACACTCCGCTCAGCCCAATCCAGACCCCACGGGCTCGTCTTCCACCGCAACCCTTCCTACACCTTCAACACTTCAGCCCTCGGCAGCTGAGTATTGCGAGATCTGCAATCTTCCGCTCTCTGTCGAAAACCGGCCGGAGAATCAACGCAGCGCCACCACTTCCTCGTCCCGACCCCACGAAGCCTCTCTCGCCCACCAAGTTTGTCTCGAACACTCACATCCACCGTCGCATCTCGACCGCACCCGCGCAGGTCTGCGCTATCTCTCCAATTACGGCTGGGATCCAGATAGTCGGCTCGGACTGGGCGCGACAGGGCGAGAGGGCATTCGCGAACCCTTGAAGGGGCGGATGAAGACCGACACTGCGGGATTGGGCGCAGGACGAGATGCAGATGGGGACCTGGTTCCCACGCCGCCTCCCCGGCCAAAGAAAGTTGAGAAGCTGAATGCAAAGCAAGCTCGTAAGAGTGCATTGGAGGCTCAGAAGCGTGGAGACAAGTTGCGAAATATGTTTTTCCAGAGTGATCAAGTGCTGAAGTATCTGGGGGAGGATGTGTGATTCTCGGACACCCGGTCTTGCCGAGGTGAGGCGTCGGCGACATTGTAATTCTGATCATAGCGTTTTTCTTTTTTCTTTGAACCATAGATACCCAGTGATAGATGAAGCTGCAGCTACTGCGGCCGTGAAGATTTTTTATATATCCCCAACGGATACTGCTTTTCGAAGGGATTCCCAATCGATGGAATAAGCCAACTCCCGTCAATACCGAGATATGGGGACCATCTCAGGCGAGGCGACACGCAAACCTACCATTGGCCGCCGAGTCTCTGGAGCCCGACAGGGCTGACGATTGGAATTATTGCAGGGTTTTGTTTTCTCTGACACATGGGTAGAGGGTAACTCGATGCGTTGCCTGTTTTTACGTACGAGCCTGGATGTATGATGTTTCTCTATAAGGAAGATCCGATAACATTCACATCATATTTCCTCTTCAGTAGATCTTATGGAGGTTTGACAAATGCAATCAACAGTGCGCCATATGCCTGTTTCGCCTCATTCGGCCGATATCCACGCAAGGACCTTACTCCTCAACGGGGAATCCATAGCCGACCATCAGCGCAGGTTCATCGATGTTGTGGTGTTGATAACTGTGTCTCTCCGTTAGAAAAAGCGCCTCCGACCTGTGACTTGCGAGTCTCGATGATCACTTTACCTGAGAACACCGACCGCTCCAGGGTCCAGCATCAGAGAAAGAGGAAACTCCATCGGATATCCAAGCCAGCGTTTGGTGAAAGCACGCAGAAGGTGGCCATGAGCCACAAGAACCACATCACAGTGCTTCTCGCCGTGCATGTTGTCTCGGTGGATCTCACGGATCTCTGAAATGAGATCGTCGATGCGATCAGAGACCTCCTGGGCAGACCTGCATGGAGAAATGACAGTCAGATATGTCTTTTCTCGCCTGCGCTGCCAACCAGAATCGCATGCCATGAGACGATGTCCCAGACGATGCTCCTTCATCAACCTGACTAAAACGACAGGTGCTTTCTGTTCCCAAAACGCAGGATGAACTGACGCCACAAAAAACAAAAAAAAATGACTTACTCTCCGCCCTCACAGCCATCGCGCCAAATATCCCACGGCTTCTCAGCATCCAATCCATGCTCCTTACGCAAGGCCCGAATCTCCTTCGTCAGCAGACCCTCATACTGACCATAGTCCCATTCCGCAAGTCGCTCAGTCTCGCTGATCTTCTTCGCGTCTTTGAGCTTCTGCTGATCTTCTTCCGCGAAAGCGATCTGGAATGTCTGCATGGCGCGCTTGCGCGGACTGATGTAGACATGAGCAAGATGAGCTGGGTCGATCAGTTTGCCTGATCCGACAATCTGCTTGCCTGAAGCCCGGACTTGTTTCTCGCCATCTTCAGTCAGATCAAGCTCCGTCTTGCCGGTGTATTGGCCGCTCTTGGACCAGATTGTCTGTCCTGGTGTGATGTTAGAGAGCTGTGACTATTCGCGCGTCCATATATGGGGGAGTTCTGTATCGACCACGAGATCTTGGGCGTGCTTACCATGTCGGTAGATGAAGACGCGGGGTGTGCCGGCGTCCTTGTCGGGCATTTTGGTTATGAGGTCACTCCGCTACTGAGATTGTTGCGCGATCAGTGTTTGATTCCTGGATTCTCAATTGGTCCAGCAGTAGCTTACGACTATAAGTGTTGTCAAGTGGAGATGGTAGGTATTGGGATTGTTCAGATAAAGTGCCCTGTGGTTTTCAGGCTCTCTCGTCAAAATAGGAAAACTGCCCCGCGGAGGTGCCAGTCTCACCGGTGACCCGCCACTACAGCGTCATGGAAAATTAAGCATTTCCGAAGGGAAGCAAGCGGGTACAGAACTACTGGATTGATGCCTTGTTGAGGTGGTCAATTACCACAAGGGAGGAGAATCGAGTTTGGCCATGAATCCATGAATGGCATAGAGCATAGGTGTGCGCCTCAAAAATTTTAACATCCTTGATCTCACCCTAATACACGGGCATCCAATTGCGATGCATCGTCGATTCCTATCGTACAATTACGGAAATACCAGACGTTGATCATTGATAATGGCGAGAAACGGTTCTGGAATATACAAGAAAAATAAGTGGTATCGCCAAGAGACATGAACAAGGATTCCCCTAACCCCAAGTCCCACCACCGCCACCTCTGCCCTGCCGACGCTGCGCAGAAAGGCGCCAGTCGTCCTCGCCAGCAAACCGGTTATGAAGAGGTTGAATGCGCTCAGCCTTCTTTCGCTTGGACAGGCGATCCGTTGGCGCGACCTTGAAGAAGGTTGGCGCCGCCTCGACGAGCCATTTCGGCTCGATGGCAGTTGTGCAATGCATGTACTCCTTCGTCGTCAGCACTAACGTATGATAGATGACGTGCTCGGCGGGCTTGCCAAAGAGGGCCGAGCTGGGGTGCATATACACTGGCGTGCCCTCAACAAGCGTCTTGTATCCTTCCTGAGGATCTTTGCGGGCAGCGTTCCGGAAGAAGCCAGTGCAGAGTGCTTGTCGCACAAGAGTCGTATCGCGTCCACACGAAAGAATCTTGTGTCGATAGCGATTCATGATTCCGAGAAGCTGCTGACGAACATCTTGGGCACGGCGAATCTGGCGCGCCTGAATGAAATTCTCAAAGCACCAGGCGTTGTTGAATTTGGAATTTTTCCATCCATTATAGACGTTCAACAGAGTGAGATGATCGCCATGAGGGTCATGGAATTTGGCCTTCTTCTGATCCGCTTGTTGTTGCTTCTCCTTAGGACGATAGAAGACACTCTGAATGGATAACATGGCCACAATGCTAAGAATCTCTTCAGAGCATCCCATGTCAACAGATGCAATGAGCACCTTGGCAAGGGCAGGTTCCATGGGGAAATCTGCCATCTTACGACCAAGACGAGTGAGTAACCCTTCATCGTCTAGGGCTGACAAGGCGTACAACTCCTCGAGCGCTGTCAACATGGTATTTGTCGGCGGAGGATCCATGAAATCAAAGTGCAGAAGATCGTTAATACCCATCGCTTTAAGCATGAGAATCGTGTGAGAGAGGTTTTGTCGTTGAATTTCAGGGATAGTCGTGGGTATCATTTCAGATTGATAGGCGGCTTCCGTATACAGCCGGAAACACTTGCCCGGCCCTGTCCGACCAGCACGGCCTGCTCGTTGTTTTGCTTGTGCTTGTGAGATGGGCGTAACAACGAGCGAATCCATACCAAGCTTGGGATCGTAAGCATTCTGCTTTACGAAACCAGGATCAATGACGTAGTAAATGTTGTCAATAGTGATAGACGTCTCAGCAATGTTAGTTGCAATGATGACCTTTCGGCCTCCAGGCGGAGCCGGTTCGAAGATTCGACTCTGCATTTCGCTAGGAAGCGCAGAGTAGACGGGGAGAATGATAAGCTCAGGCACCGACGGCCCGAGAGCCTTCATCCGCTCGTATAGGATTTCACACGCTGTGTCAATCTCTTCTTGGCCTGTCAAAAAGACCAGAATATCACCAGCGGCCTCTGTCAAGTGGATTTGCATAACGGTGATGAGAGCAGCATCCAAATAATCCGACTCGGGCTCCTTGGAGTACATGATTTCCACAGGAAACGTCCGGCCTGGAATGGAGAAAATGGGACATCCATTGAAATACTCAGAGAACTTCTCGGCATCAAGAGTTGCAGATGTAACGATGAGTCGCAGATCTGGACGTCGCTTAATTGTTTTCTTGAGCAAGCCGAAGAGAATATCAGTGGCAATAGTTCGCTCGTGCGCTTCGTCAAGCATGATGACGGAGTACTTCTTGAGGTCTGGGTCCATGAGAATCTCTCTTTGGAGCATGCCATCAGTCATGTATTTGATTTTGGTCTCAGGGCTCGTGCAGTCCTCAAAGCGAATTGTATATCCCACCTCAGCACCAAGTCTGCAGCCAACCTCCTCTGAAACACGCTTTGCTACGGACATGGCAGCCACACGACGCGGTTGAGTGCAGCCAATGATGCCATTGTTACCGTAGCCAGCTTCTGCCAAGTATTGAGTCAACTGAGTGGTTTTTCCAGACCCGGTGTCTCCAACGACAATCATCAATTGGTTGTCCCTTACGGCGTCGAGAAGCTGCTTGCGGAACTTGAAGACGGGCAAGCTCTCCCGTTGTTGTTTGATTGGCATATCCGTTCGCTTGCCGAGGGATACATTTTTGCCCATTGTGACCCTCTTCCACTCTGGCACTGGCTCGTCTGGCTTTTGTTGCGTCGTACGAAGATCAGCAGCGAACTTGCGATCTTCTGGGGCCACCATAGGGTCCTGCCACTGAGCGTTGAGATCGACTTGCGCAGCTCTCTCAGCTGCCTTATCCTGCGCTTCTGATTGTTTCAATTCGCGCCTTTCCTTCGCGAGGTTTGTACCAGACATGGCAGCACGATTCATGGAGCCATCGGGCGCTTTCACGACTCGAATGGGCGAAAGCTCGAGAGATTGCTTTGTTTGTCCGGCTAAGAAAGGCGGTTCTTCATCGCGAACTTCAATGTCGACGTCTTCCTCCTCCTCAAAAGTGCCTTCGCCCTTTAGCGTAGCGTGATATTCTTCGTCAAGGTCAGGGTAATCTGCAGCAGAGGCAACACCAGACGCAATGAGCTGTCTGATCTCCCATCTCTCGGGAGAGGTCATCCGTTTCCGACTCCTTGCAGGTTGGCCGTGAGATCCTTCAATGACCGGCACCTCTGAGCTCAAATTGCCGTATCTGTCGTGGTCGGAACCACCATCGAGTCGCTCCATGTTTGCGCCAGAAGCCAAGCGCTTCTGGGGCACAAGATCCATTCCCGAAACTTGATCAACCTCCTTCATCGAAAGTCCGATCCGACTCCCTTGAATGCTGACTACCTTGACTTTGACCGGCTGGCCACGGGAGACCAGGTCCGAAGGATGGTTTACCCGGGCTCCCTCTTGCATCGCAGACACGTGCACCAGACCGTCGACTTTGCCCTGCACCCCGCGCAGATTGACAAAAGCACCGAAGTCTTTCACACCTGTCACCTGTCCGTCATAAATTTTGTAGAGAATTGGAGAGTCGTCGAGTTCGACAGGAGGAGGTCGTCGGAAATCGTCATCGCCCATTCTGTCGCGATCGCGACGTTTCCGACGATCGCTATGACCATTGCGATCTGCATCTCGATCCCCGTATTTGCCAATAGACCTTCCAAATTCATCAATGAAGTCGTTATTCTGAGAACTTCGGTGAGGACTGCGTGACCTTGAGCGATACTTGTCTCTGTGGCGGCGTGACCGGTCATAGCCTTCATGCTCGGGACTTCGTGATCTCTTCCTATTACCACGCTCATCTCTGGTCGAGCGCTGATCACCATTTTTTGCTTTTCCAGCTAGACCCTCGAGCATGGCGAATGTGTCATCCATCTCACCATCCGGCGCGTCGGTCCCGTTGTCCGCGGGTCGATCGAGGTAGTCGTCTTCGTCCCAGTTGCGCTTGCCGTCTGGTACAGCGAGCCCTTTGAAAACACGCGATTTCTTTTCTAAAGCGTCCAGCTCATCCATGATGTCGTCGCCTCCGGCGCCCGAGTCGCCATTATCGTGCTTCCTTCCTTTGTAATTTGGATGCATCGTTAGCACCAATCGGTCGATGCTCTCCATTAAACTCGACGGGAATTCAGCACCCATTCCATCGAGAATCTTTTTGAATTCTGGGAATGAGCCATTGCACTTGAGATGCTGGTCGATCACAAACTCCGCCAAGGTCTTGTCGTTGATCCCCAAATAGTTCTGGAGCTCCGTTGTCACTCGCGAGACGAGCGACAACAGCTCCAGCGACTCAAGATCATCCATCTCAACGCGCCTAGCAGCCAGCGACAGACTAGAACGGCGTATGTCGCCGGCGAAATGACTCGTAGCCCGGTGACTGCAGAAGAAGCTCTATTGTATACTGGACGATAACTTTGCGATCCTCGGGGCCGGGTGAAGATGAGGCGGAAAATCAGTCTAGCCGGAGTTGCCACTGATAAGCGGAACGATAAGCAGAACGATAAGAGCCAAGGCAGAGATGGGCTAAATGTAAGGATGGTCTTATCAGTTGTGAACTTGTGGTGAAACGGGCGTTGGATGACCAAATTGATTCCAATTCTCACAGCACGCGCGATGTGCCTTGAGAGCGTGCATTATGTTAAAGACAATGCAATTTGTTTACGACCGTTTGCATCTCACGTTTGGTCGGTGCTCGTCCGTCGTTACGGAGGCGGGGACGCCCGACTCTGGGACGGCGAACGGTTAGCGATATGCTAGTTTTGCGAAATACGTAGAAAGTGCAGGTGGAGGTCCCGTAGAAGAAAGTCGGTGTTATGCAAGGCATCGGAATTGTTGAGCTTTGAAGTGAGAGCGGACGAATGTCATATATTGTAATGTACACGTATTTTACACTTGATACTTATTAGTACACGTCACTTGTTTACACATTTCGTTGATGTCAAGCAGATGACGACACTGCTTGGCGCTCGCTAGAGAGGTCTCCTTCAGCTTCCTTCACGCTTTCAGCAGTGTCGATGAGATCGTCCTCAGGGAGATCATCATTGAAATTTTCATTCTGACTTTCTTCGAGAGGGCTCTCATCATAGTCATCATCTCGCGACGACGAGGGCTCGCTTTCTGGGGACTCGTCTTTTGATAAGTCTACCTGTTCCAGAGCCTCGCCCTCGCCGTTCGGAGAAACCAAATCTGCATCGGAGATGATGCGCATCTGGTCAAGTTTCTGCTTCTGCATCGCAATCTGGCGTCTAAGGGAGGCATTTTTTCGCAACTTCTTGTTGGCCGAGAACTCGGTCAGTGCCCTGATCATCCGCTCTTCAACGAGCTCTTTCACATGAGCCGCCAGAGTCCTGTCAGTGAATATGCCTCCAAAACGGAAACTCAGCCACGAGTACAAAATGATTGATCTGTGGAGACTCTCGAGTGCATGCATGTACTCCTTGTTCCCGGAGACCCCTTGCTCGAGAATCTCAAGATCGAGGCCTGGAATTTCCAGCAGTCGTCCGCGCGTGTTCTCGGCGACACAGTCCGCAAAGGCGCCGCAAACCATTCGAGAGGTCTGCTCCTTGGTCTCCATGGGCGCAGCCATGAGGGTGAGCTGATCTTGAATCTGCAAGCCCTCGACAGTGTCGATAATCTCTGCATTTTGCAATTGGCTCTCGGTCTCGCACATAAAGAACAACGGATTGACTTGCGCAAGCTCCATCAGTCGCTTAATCAAATATTCGAATGAAACGCTCCTCGGGAAATATGATGAAAACTTTTGAAACGCATCATCAGGTGGCCAGATTCCTGCAGCCCGGAGAGGCGGCGGTTCCGTGTTCATGGCCTGTTGAATGTACGGCAGATCGACCTCTTCAATGCAGGTGACAAGGCCGATGTTCGGCTCGGAAGAGTTCTCGGTGCCATTATGGGCAGTAGCTGGACGATACCGTCCGGCTCGTCCGCCTATTTGCTTGATCTCAGGTACCGTCAACCGTTGTAAGCCACTTGGTGTTCGTTTGATGAGGGTCTCAAATATAACACGCTTGCAGCTCCTTTGAATTCGAACATCAAGTCAGTACGAAAACTTGGTGGAGAACAGGCAATCACGAGAATAACTCACAGGTTCAGACCCATACCAATGGCATCGCTAGCCACAAGAAAGTCGTAGTCGTTATCTGGATCATTGAAGAGACTAGCTTGCTGCGTCCGGATTTCAGCAGGAAGACCTCCATAGACAATAGCAACGCGACGGCCAGTCAGCTTCTCGATGTCTGCCTTGAGCGCATGAATGCCGACCCTTGAGAAGGAGACAATACAGTCGCCTTTTTCAAGTTTATTCAGATTGCCTCTCAGGCTTTGTGACATCACCTGAAGAGGATTGAGCCGCTCATAGCGATGGATCTCCAGAGTATCGCCAGTGAGAGCGCATAGTTCCCTAATCAGAGGGACAGCACGGGTCTCACCGCAAAGATGCAATTCTTTCACTTGCGCGCCTAAGAGCGCCCGAGTCCACGCCCAGCCACGTTTGGTATTGGCAATCATTTGAATCTCATCAATAACTCCGACATCAAACTCCCGACCCAGGCCGACCATCTCCACCGTATTGCTGATCACGCGAGGTGTTTCTCCTTTCTCGGGAAGTTTCACATCGTCTCCCGTCACCAAGCTCACAGGGACACCCTTGTCTTTGAAGCGATGATATACCTCCTGAGCCAGCAAACGCAATGGCCCAGCGTAAAACCCCGATTTGCATCCTTCCAGACGTTTGAGAGCATGGTATGTCTTCCCTGAGTTCGTTGGACCAACATGCAGATGTATCGTTCGTTGGATTGAGCGTGCGCGTGGATACCACTCCGCCGGATAGCGACAGTCGGCTACCTCTCGCTGTCCCTCCAAGTTCGGCAAGGAGTACAAAGCCGTCAAGCTATCTGCATAGAGTATGTACTCCAGCTCCTCTCGAAGACCATGCTCGCCAGATCTCAGGTACGCCTTCTGTAGGGCCACTTTCGTGCGCCGGTATGGATTTGCAGAGTCTAGTTTATCGGAAATTTTGCCCTCCTCCACGCGGCATGCATTTTGTATTTGGCGCTCAAATTTATCCCAGGAGTCAGGTGTTTGACCCGTATTTCTCATCCGGTGTTTGATATCCCGTAAGGCTGCCTCGACCACCCGGCTGAAGTCCCGCGTTGCTGCAATATCCTGTCGCGCAGACTGTTTCGCCGCAGCGGACTTTTTTTTCAAGGATTTGTCGAGTGCATCATGGCTGCTGGCCTCGTTCGGCTTGGACTTGGACTTCGCAGTGTGCGAAGTGCGCTTCGACCGCTGGAGCGCTGAAGAGGCAGAGAAGCATCGGATGGGTGAGTGTGCTAGGCTGTTGGAAGCGCGGAAGAGCAGCTGGCTGCCTCTACCAGTCATGGAACCAGCCCATGACTGCATTGATGCACCTCGGGAGCCTGTGCAAGAAGCGGAAGGCGGGCAAAGCAAGATGAATGTCCCTGTATTCGAATCCGTTGGCGGCGTCAATGAAGGCAGGGCTGATTGCGCATTCGCAGCAGAGAAATTGTCTTGAAGCCCGGCAGAAAGATAAGAAAGCGGAATGGAATGATATGCGTGACGTGCCCACTCAAGAGAACTCGACGTGCGCTACGCAGATCGAACTCACAAGCCGGCTGCTTATCGGGATAAGATCCCTGGCGCGCCACCCGGAGATCCACTTCTTCCTTGTCGATTGTCGAAGCTTCTCCCCATGGTGGGGAAACCCTCTCCTACCAATTTCCGACCAGTATACCGTCATCCCTGAGCGACCCAGAGACACTGTCGCAGGCAGCTGTCCAACAGCACATACCTTCCCGTCTATTGTTCTTGGAGCATAGACTGCTTCTCCTTGCAACTTTGGTAAACCCGAGGTCGTGTTTCCTGCGGCCCTGTTCTTGAGGGTTGTGCACCAGCATGGGGTCCTCCATCGTCGACATCCAGCGTGACAGTATGTGGCTTTCTGGATGTGAGAGAATTGTGCGATCATCGTAACTGACCTTGCATTGTTATCTTGTAGTCATTCTCAACACGATTCGCAATGTGGTCGGCAATGACGTGAGTCGCAGTCACACCAATCCCTCTTTGACACGCCATTGACCGCCAAATTCGCTCAGTGGAAAGTTCTCGTGGCCGATGAGGCCAGCCGAAAGCTCATCAATAGTGCTGTGAAGGACGAGGAAATTCTGAATCTGAATGTCTCGAGTGAGATTTCATCCCAAACGATCGTTGGCTCGGTCACGCGGCTAAAGGATGCCAACCTGCAGATATTGAACAAATCGAGAATCGCCGACCACCCAATCCGGACATGAATGCGCTCTATATTATATCACCGCAGTCATGGATTGTCGACTGCTTGATGGCTGACTTTGAGGTCGGACGCTATAAGAAGGCCTACTTGGTCTGGACGTCATGTAAGCACATACGTGGTTCGCATACTCAGGCGCTTCGAAACTAACAAGAGCCTAGTCCTCGATCCCCAGCAACGCCAGCGTCTTGATCGATCAGAAATGGCGCGGCGCTACATAGCTGACTATCGCATCCTGAACATCGATTTTTACCCCCGCGAATCACACTTGATCACGTTTCGCGACCCTTGGAGCTTCCCGGTTCTCTATCACCCCGCCTGCAACGGGCTTGTTCGTAAACATCTTGAAGACTTAGCTCAAAAGGTATGGTGATCGTTGTCAAGGTGCTGCTTGGTATTTCCAATGAGACTGAACTCGAGATGACTGTAGATCGTTTCTGTGTGTGCGTCTCTCGGCGAGTACCCTGTGATCAGATATTACCGGCCCCGCGCCCCGACGCATGAAGCTGCGGTTCTATGCTCCCATCTAGCTCGATTCATTCAGACTGAACTGGACCAATTTGCACAATTCCAGCGTGACTTTCCCCCTCAGACCAATCGCCCACGGGGTGTGTTGCTCATCGTTGATCGGTCTATGGACGTCTTCGCACCTCTTCTGCATGAATTCACTTACGGTGCGATGGTTTTTGACCTCTTGCCTGTCAATGACGGTGAGAAACTTACCTACAAGACGCTACTGAATCAGGGGAAGCCCAATGAAGAGGTGAAGGAAATGGTGATCGGGGAGCACGATAAGGTGTGGGTGGACTATCGTCACATGCACATGAAAGATGTGCTCGAAAAACTCGGCGATGATTTTGCGAAATTTCGAGCCGCGAATCCCCAATTCGCAGAAGAGTAAGTCGGCAGCCAGCAGATTAATGATTAGAGTCAACGGATTTGCTGAGTTTTCCTCTAGAAACGAAAAAATCAGCGTGAACACTCTCCGAGACATGCTGGTTGGTCTAAACGAGTTTACTGAGGGTAAAGATGCATACACACTTCATCTGAATATGGCTGAAGAGTGCATGAAGTTCTTCCAGGATCGCAAGCTCATTGAGGTCAGCTCGATTGAACAGTCCTTTGCGACTGGTCTAGATGAAAATTTCAAAAAAGCGAAGAATCTGGCCGCGCAACTCGTCCAGTTACTTGATGATGAGGCTGTCATCCACTCGGATCGACTGCGACTGATTCTGCTATACATCATGTACCGTGGTGGGCTACTTGGGGGCGACATTCGCAAACTGATGGCTCATGCGCAACTGCCGGGGCAAAACGGCCAAGTAATTGCTAACCTGGATTTGCTGGGGATTCGCGTGGAAAAGCCACTGAAAGATGAAAAGCCGCCCGTTCCGCCGCTGTTCAACCGCAAGCCTCCTCCTCCGAATCCGGAGGAGCTCAGCCTTGCGCGCTATGAGTTGAATGTAAAACAATTGATCGAGGAACAGATCAAGGGTACACTGGACCCTAATGTCTTTCCTTTCACGCGACCCCACACAGAGAATGATGGGGGAACTGCGACTCAGGAGATGCTGTCCCAGCAGGCCTCGTTACGAAGTGCCAAGCCTACATGGGCACGCACTCGAGCTGTTGATCAGCCACGTCAGCGCATGATCGTTTTCATGGCCGGGGGCGCCACTCATTCGGAGGCACGCGCGTGTTACGAGGTTTCGCAAGCTCATAATAGGGATGTGTACCTGGTGAGCAGCCACATGCTTACACCAGCGCTCTTTCTGCGCCAGCTTGGTGATCTCAGCGTCGACAAGCGTCGACTGGATCTTCCCGCTGATCGACCCAAGCCCACCGCACCAGCCCATTTGTTCGAGAAAAGTGCACCTCCCCCCGTTGCCCCCCAGCCTCAGAAGAAGGCTGTCCCACCACCTCATCTAAACCCACCTGTGGCGCCCGGGGACATGATGGCCAATCTTTCTCTCAATAACGGAGCGACAGCCCCGCCGACAGGCGATTCGCACAAGAAAGACAAGGACAAGAAAGGAAAGGACAAGCATGACAAAGACAAGAAAGATAAGGAAAGGAAATTTCGATTCTTCAAGTAGTTGGCAGCTTCATCTCCATCTCCTTACAAGACGTCCGATTCCATCTCTGTTTCTCTTACCTGACTTTCAGCGATACTGTCATATGATACCACCTCTACTGTGCGTGTTTAAGCCGATTCAAACCATAGTAGTAAGCGGTTGGGAGACCTTGAACGAAGTACATGCGTACTGTAACTGCGTGCAGATGAAGGCCTTGCGTTACTATCCCTTCGCGTTTCGAGTCGCACCATGTCCATAAGCCGGAACAGTTGAACCTAGATGTGCAGTATTGACGTAGCTGTAAAGTCCGAAATAACAAGATACGAGTCCGCCTTCTACTTATAGAGTGTTTCTAGAAAATAGAGACCTGGCAAGGCGGACTTCTCGATAATATTCATTGCCTGAGGCACATATAATGCTGATAGCGATAAGGAGACCGGGCGCCCCAGCCACAGCCAATCAGCACGCGTGAAAGTTTGAATCCATCGGAAACGTTGGCGATGAGAGAGAAAAAAATCCCAGTAATAGACACTTGCAGAACGCAACATTGCCAGACAAGATGTCCCATCACGCCGAGCATTCCTCTAGGGCGAAGCGGAGAAAGTTGGATGAAGGGAGCTCCAACGACACTGTGAATTTTACATCGCCGGCTCAGCTCCGCGAGTTACTAGCTTTTCAACAGAATGCCCCGGTTGCCAAGCAAGGTGAGTATTGATTTGAAGAAGTTGCAAAAGCTTTATTGAACGTATCTGACTGTTCTGAAAGGCCTTCAAAAGTTCAAGGAGTTTTTGATCTCCATTGGCCAGGCAGAAAAGGAGAGTGACAAGACCCAAAGGCTCCATGTCTTGAAAGGCTATTGTGACAAGCAAATCACCCCTGGCAAAGAGGAAGAAAACTCCATTTGTTTCCCGGACATTATTCAGACATGGAGTTTTGCTGACAGCAACAATAATGAACCTCTCCTGACCACTGTTCCTTCAGTCCTGGCTCTTTTCCTGAAAACCATTTCTCGCCAGCTGGAGTTCCGGGATTTCGGGGTCGCCTTGTGCAAGCACCTACTGCAGAAGGATCAGCTCAGACTCTTCAACCGCGGTCTAACAGCCACAAAGACCAAGGAGCACTTGATTTCGCCGTGTCTGCGTCTACTCACTGAGATTGTGACATACGATGGTGGTGCTGTCGCGCGAAAGCTCTACCTGAGCCGTTACATCACCTTCAAGCGGCTTGATGTCTTCTTGACGCCAAACAAGTTGCAGCTGGAGGCCACGGAGAATGACGCGTTGAAATCTACCTTGCGACGGAACGCCGTCAAGTACCTCCTTGCCAACATCCGGGTTCAGCAGACCTTGGAGAAAAGTGACATTATAGAGCAGCCAAAGCTCTCTCGTGGCCTCCTGGAGCACCTCCGGAAGGACTCGCGGGCGGATGTTGTGGAACTTATCAAAGCCCTCGAGCGAGACATCATTCAGGATGAATCACTATCACGCAGGTCCAAGAGCAAATTCTTCAACAAATGGAATCTTGAAAAGCTGGTGACCCTTTACGGGTACGATCAAAACTCGGATGAACCCAATCCAGACGGGATCATCATTGCCAACGAGATCCACCGAGTTTTAATGAACATTTGCAACACATCTGGTGCAGGCGTCTTGCTGCCGGAGACGGGCTGGTACCCGGTTGGTACGGATCCTGAACTTTTACCTGTTGTGGACGACGAATGTATCGAACTTGGTCTGGACTCTCCGGCTCACGTGGAAAAGTACAGAGACAGCGTTCCTGTTCGGAATAATTCGTTGTCTCACTTGATTCAGTGTCTTCGTCCCGATGCAGACAGTCTACAAATTGAGTTGCTGGTCACCATTTTTAAGGCTGCCCCAGAGTTGATAGCCGATTTCTTCTCCAAAAAGACAATGTTCACGGCGGACCCTAAAGTTACTCCCTCGTGGATGGCCGAGTCCGCATTCTTGTTTTCCACAGTGCAGCTACCAGTTCCATCCAACTGTGGCTGGAAGGACAAACTGCCTGCTCTGCCGCCTCCTGTCTCAGTGGTCATCGAGAATGTCCTCCCACGTCCGCTTAGCCAGAAAACGATGACGCGGTCCCTGAACCAGAATGCCGAGATCATCACATTGTTTGCTGTTCGCATCCTTACTCTCGCCTTCAAAAAATTGCGTTCGGTCTTGAAGATATTTCGAACAGACCACGGCCAGGGTCAGCTGTTTTGGAATCAAGCTGCTTCAAAATTGCTAGCTGAGTTCTCCCGCCGAGTTCCAGCTGTCAAGGATGCAGTGACACTCTTTCGCCGTACTTCCAAGGAAGATCTGCAACAGCAGGAGGCTGTTGCAGAATTGTTGGCATGCTATTATGAGGTCATGCCAGACATCGCTTTGGAAGAGAACTTCGATGTTTCCTTAGTACTTGTCGATGTGTTGAAGCGTCTCGAGGAGCCGGACTTGAAAGATGATGACTCTGAGATGCTTCTCAGTCAACTGCAAAGCGTCATACAAATTGCCCAACAGTCAGCATCTATGCGTTGGTGGCAGAAGCCAGGTAGGTGCTCTTCCTAACATTGACGTCGTTGATCGCTCTGACGATTTTTTAGCATCTATGCAATATTCCCCATTCACCTCCATTCTCAGAGTTCTCACAACGACATCTGATAAGGCTTTCGCCCGTCGCATCTCGACTTTGCTCCGATCAATTCTTGCCGAAAATTCTGTTCTTCAGAACTCACCACAATCATTCAATGCCTTGCTCTCCAGTCTGGAAGACTCAGAAGCAGAGGCTCTTGACCATCAATTGACCTTCATCGACAACTGTGTCACCCGAGTCGCAAAGAAGCCTGTCCACTACCTTGATCTGATTGGAACTGGCTCGTCAAATGAGCCCGTGACCAGTCCACTAGTCGCTGCTGTCGTTGAGCAATGGCCTTTCGTAGTGAAAGCCAAGGATGAGGCCGCCGAGGAAGCTCTTGCTGCATGGATCGCGAAGATTCTCGCCCATCTAAATCAAGCTGGAGAAAGCTCAGCAGCACTGAAAGCTGCTCGCGATGCGCTTGTGGATGCTACCGAGGCGAAGAAGAGCCGCTCTGTGATCAAAAGGAGCTTAAGGGGCTTGGATGAAAGCAACAGCGGTGATTCCATGGATATTGACTCTGGTCTATCGGCCATTCCTGCTGCAGCTGAAGAAGCCTTGGACGTTGACTTGGAGGAAATCTTCGGCCCCCTGCCTAGCGAGGGAACCACGCATAATGCCTTGCATCGTTGGGAAAAAGAGGATATTGAGCAGGCGGTCGAGCAGGGCCGTATTGCAGAACTCGTGTTGTGTCTCTGTTCAAAACATGAGGAGGTTCGGAGGCAGGCGTTCGCCAAAATCGCTCGTTTCATGGCGCAGCTCAAAGTAAGTTAGATGCGGCTCAGCTCGGCTCTGACAGTTGCTGATGAATTTTCACAGGAATCAACTTACGTGGAGTGGCGCACCGTGTACACATTGGCGGGTGAGCTTCTGGAAACCGTCAACCAGATTGGGTTGGAGGAGCCTGTCCCTTGGATTGTCGGTGAATGTGCTGCCAATTGCTTGCGTATCCTGATCAGCCCATTGCACAAAGTCTACGGCAAGGTCAACAAATTCCTGCAAAAGGCTCCCGTTTGGGAAGTGGAAAAACTCCCATCATATTGGATTGACAAAATTCTCCTGAACGAGCCTGAGCTGGACGATGGCCAACTTGATGAGATTGACTGGCTACTCGGAATGTTTGTGAAGGGTCTGCGGAGCCAGGCTGTAAGTCTATCACGTGAAACACTCTTTTTCCAAGTAGCTAATAGGCTTTGCAGGACATGGAGATCTATCGCCGGGCCAACGTTTTCGAACGTATCCTCTCGCTCTACCAATCGCCAACTTTGAACGATGCTGCGCGGCGCAAGATTCTACACATCATTTACCGCGCGGCCCAAGTAGGTGGAAGTACTACGCTCATCACTCGTGCCGGAGTCATCAGTTGGATTCAAATTCAAGTGGCAGAAGCCGAAGTAAAGGAAGCTGCTCTTTTGGGGGCTTTGGCACGAACTCTCCATGAGACCTCCAACCGCGAGCGGGTCGACACATGGAGTGGAGGAACTGTCGAGCACGCTCTTGAGGAAATTGCCCATGCCAGAGCTTGAGGCCCAAGTGTACAATTTTAATGTTCCTACTTCCGTCATTGTTGTGTGTTACATCCGTGATCTTTAGTGTCTTCTACATGGGCAGCCGAGATGGCGGCTCTTGCCTGTTCGGGTCATTACCCAAACGGCTTCTTACTTTTCCTTTTCGGGTGAAATCCTCATCAATGACGGTTCACATCGCTCAATGATGACGAGCATACCCTCGAGTCCATATAATCCCACTGGTTCTCCGATCTTTCTCCGTCTTCTTCTCCCTCCTACAACGCCTCTCATCCATCCTCTTCTTGGTATCATCCTTTTTCATCACTACAATTTTGTGGAGTTAAACATGTCTCATCCTGTTAAGATTTCCAGCGTTAACGCTGCTCCCGGTGGCGAAAGCTACATCGGCGAGGAAATCCTCGCCCGCCTTGGACGAGCTGATTTCCTGAAACTGCTGCCGGATGGGGACACCAAGGTTGCGTTCCAAGTCACCAGACGTATGTTGTGCCAGTATGGCGGCGTCTTGCCATTGTTCAATCGTGGCTTCTCGAATGGTGTTTTCAGCGATGGATCGGCCGAGGAGATCCCTCTGGCTCGAGTCAGTGCCAAAGCGCTCGAGTTCGTCGGTTTCACCCCCGAAGTGGCAGCAACCATCTGGGCCGAGTACAGTAAGCAGCAGTCCGTTCGAGATTCGGCCAGCACTCCGCATCCTTACTCACCCATGTCGCTGCTGCATCACATTGTTGGACATCTCCATCTTCTTCAGGGCATGTTCGACGCCGGCATCTCGCAGGAAGTAGCCCTCCAAAGCGTTGGTCTACCACCAGCCTTCCTCAACGACCTGCGCACCTACTATGGAGATGGTGCTGGATTTCGCTCGAATGTTGTGTACGAGCTGGTGATGAAGTCCATCACCGGCAAGTATACTCAGCTTATCAGATGGCACTGTACCGTTCGTCGGATTGGCCAAGAGCGAATTTCAAAGGTCAAGAAGCAGCTGCCCGTGTCTGTATCCTGTCCTCTTCACTCCTATATCCCACTCAATCTTGGTGGTGGTGCTCCTGCTAATGTTCCTGTCCCTGTTGATGTTCCAGTCAAGGTTCCAGAGCCTATTCCTGTTCCTGTTCCTGTTCCTGTCAAGGTTCCCCCAAAAGTCTCCATTTCACGTTCCACTACTAGTGGTGTCTCTTCTACTGTCAAGCCGTCGTCTGTCTTTAAGCCGCTGTTGGTCAACTGATGTCACATCAAGAGGCATTTGCTAGGTTGAATCGAACGTGCTCATTATGCTTTCTACTTCACTCTTAATCACTGCCCTCCAAGTGCAGAATGGTCAGGGATGGGCCTGCATAGATCGTTCCAGGCGCTCTTTCCTTTGGAGTACCTTATATTCATCTTAGCAATAGAAGTTACTTTCCGGGTCTTCGATCAGCCACGGAAAAATCCCGGTGGGAGAGGGGATCCAAAAAGTAAATACAAGTCGTGCTACCAGCGCTGTGTTTAGGATGCTGTACCTTAATACACGCATATTGGCTATCGGCTTGTAGTAGTGACAGTAATACTACAATCTACTTCTGGTCCGTCTGTGATGATACACTCGGAGTCACGGGTGACACTACAGCAGCACACGCTTATACTCACCAGCGGGCCTTTCCGTGACTGCTAACATACCTAGTCTGTTCAGGACTCTTTGCTCTCGTTCTCCAGCTGAGCCATGCACAGTTGAAACCTCCATGACTCCTGCCTTTTAGAATCGGATTAAATCACTTGTATTCGTGCCTTGTCGTCTATTGAGCTCCTCTCCTGGGTCGGGGCTACTGTTCACTGTTCAGTCACTTCGGTGTCCACAATCCATACTCCATCCACCCCCTCCATCCTCACCGACCCCGACTCCGCCTTGAGCCTCGCCACAAAGTGGCTTACTGCCTGCGCGCTTCGCTCAACTTCAATTTCAGAATCACTCCCTGAACTTTCTTCATCCCACATTGCCTAAGCTTTTCATTGTCCTCATTCTCCATAACAGAATCTCACCCCCTTGCCAGCCGCCTTGACCTCCTCGTCTCACCCTTTTGCTCGTTGCGCCACCATCACAGTATTCAATGAGAGCACACTGACCTACCGTGGACCTCGACCGCACACAGCTCACAGCTACTGCTTACCCATCCTCAGCTCACCTCCAGATCTGGCCGTAATGGCGCGACGGTACGAGGTTGAAGAGCTCCTCTGGCTACGGTCATCGCCGCTCGTCGCCAAACCTCCTGGTCTGCCGCCCATTGAGGAATGGATGTGAGTTAATCTGCCCTCGCGGCTTCGGTTACTCCGCATCCCCAGGGCACAAGACTGACCCCTCTGCCTACCCCCTATTCTCTACAGGCCACAACCAGATACCACTACTCAGACTAAGCAGCGGACGCCTCGTGAGACAAACAACTCAGGCGAGGCGATTACAAATCGCAGGCCCAGCTTCTTCGAAGCTCGACACATGGCGCGCGGGTCCAACTCAGGTAGGCCACTCTGCAGGTTCATCTGCAACCTATTGATTGATTTTTACCATGACTGTACTCTTGCTAAGATAACTATGACGTACTGCAGAAGATATCATCCTTGGCCCTCCGAAAACTGCGTTTGCGTCATCCCGAATTGGCGGCATCGGCAAAGGATCATTCGACTTGGCTGACCGTCCAGCACGCACCGGCGACACAGATGACAAGAGCGAGCGATTCAATTTTCGCGATAAGTTTCTGAAAGACAAGGACGGGTCTGAGAGAGACCAGGACCGCCGCGATGGCAAGTCTGCTGCCCTTGGAGGACGACGCGGGGAAAGAGAGGACTGGAATGCTGGCCGCCCTCGTCGTGGTCTCGGGCCTGAGGAGCAAGATCGCAAGCCCCGCCGCAACGGGGAATTTGACCGTTGGGAGAACAGGGAAAATGTCCGCGATCTCCCCAACGAACGAGGAGTTCGAGACCGAGACGGTCGCCCTGTGGTCAAGAAAGATGGCCAACCCACCAAGGCCAAGCTAGAGGGAAGCTGGTTCCGGGACGAGGCCGCTCACGATGCCGGTGATGCCGAAGAAGATAAACAGCAGCATCGCGCTCGAGAGTGGCGCCGTGACCGACACGGCGCTGATCGCGACTGGACCCGTGGGGCGAAGCTGGAGCAGGAGCCTGAGTGGCTTGATACCAATGAACGTGACGAGCCACGACGTGCTCACACCCAGGAAGACTTCGAGCGCTGGAAAGAACGAATGAAGGCTGGATCTGGTGCTGGTCAGCAGGTCCCATCCCAGGAAGAGAAAAAGGAGCTCTCGGCGGAGTCGCCCGTTGCCGCTCATCGGCCAGAGTCTCGCCCAACTGATGGAGAGATCTTCAGCCAGCCCAGTGCCCATCTTCCGACAGATGCGTCTATGGAGCGATTCTTCGGTATGCTTGGGGAGCCAAAGCCCCAATTACCGGATGTTGCGTCGCCAGCCCCGCTGGAGCAAACTCCCAAGAAAGAACCTCTCCCCGCAAATGCCACTATGAAGTCTGGAAAATCGTCTCGTTTCGCTGGCCTCTTTAGTCCTCCGCCAGAGAGTCCCTCAAAGGAGTCTGTCCCACAAGGACCCTCTTTGGTAAATTTGTTTGGAGCCGGCAGTCCAGCAAATGCCCAAGACGCAGATCAGGAGGGATTCCAACGAATCCTGAAGATGCTGGGAGGAGGAAACAATCGATCCAACAACGGCACTCCTCACCAGGACGAACTGCGCCAGCCGTCTCGTCAGCCTTCAATGACACATCCCGAGCCGCAATTCCGGCCATCCCCGAATGTATCCTCCCCACGAGATCCTCTTCCGCAACCTGAATACATGAGCCCTCTCGAAATGCCTCAAAGCCAGGCTCTTGGGAAAGAACCTCAGGCTCGTGAGCGAGAGCATTTGCTGCGCCTCATGCAGCAAGTCCGTGTCGGACCTCCCTCGGGTCACCCATCCCAACACTCATCACCAAGCTCAAGCGTGGCTCCTCCTCCGGGATTGATTCCTGAATTGATGTCCCGGCCTCCTCCTGGGCTGGGTGCTCAAAAGGGACCTCACTTCCTCGACGACCCCGCCATTGCCAACATGCATCGACCTGACAATGAGCAACTGCGTAGGCGGGTGCCCAATGGACCACCCCCAATGGGCTACTTTGATGATGCGCCTTTTGTTCACCAGGCTGGTCAGGGATCAATCACACCTGGTGGCACACGCCTTCCCCAAGGCTTGAGTCAGCCTCTATTGCCGCTCCAGCGGCCACCGGGCCTGGAACACATGCCGCCCCCTGGATGGACGGGTCAACATGTCCCCCAAGGTAATGGACCGAGTCCAATGGGTGCTCCCCCGGGTATCCCTGCGCCTAACCGCGGTTTCCCACCGGGCATGGTACCGATGCCTCCTCTGCGTGGGCCACCACCGGGCATGATGCCACCCCCCGGATACATGGGCGGCCCTCCGCCTCCGGGGTTCCCAAACTTGCCTCCTAATCCCGATGTGATGATGGGTGCCGCCCCTGGAGGACAGGGACCCTTTGGTCCAGGACCGCAAGGCCCGCCTCCCTCGTCTCGGCACCTGCTGGAAATGTTTGGTCAGCCTAATGGCGGCGATGGGCGGGGAGGATTGATGGGCCCTGGGCCTTTCAGATAAGGTGGACAAGGCAAAATTTATGCCATTCATGCATTGTTTCTTTTCTCTTTATCCAGCCAATATCACGAATTGTGCCGAAGGCAGCAGTGGGCTGATTAGGGAATCAGAAACCCTTTCTATCGAATGCCGCCGATGTGCTCTTGTCTAGTGAACACGCCCCCTGGATTTCATTGAGACAATCATACCATGATCCTCCTTTGTTGATTCTAATCTCCGTATGCTGATACCACGTGTCGCCATTCTGTTGCCTACTTTGTTGACCCTGTTCTTGTGATGCGCCATCGCCTCTCAAGCTGGCAAATGTGGAGCCATCTTGCTGCATTTGGCTCTTATGTATGAAATTACCCTTTCCCTTGGATCGGTGTCGATATTGCCGTGGAGAAACAACGTCTGTCCTGGCCCATGTGTTAGCTTAGACAACAAGCACCTCATAAGGTTGATGATGGCAAACTTGTGCGCTGTGACAAATTTGATACCTTCTACTGCGTTCCCGTAGAAGTTGGTAAGATAATCAGCTCTGTAAGGGAAGATAACTTGAAGCCTACGCGCAGGCCAGCTGGTCCTGTTTAGACAGCGATCTAATCCATTCCGCCTCCACCGGTTCAGACAGCTACTGGAGTCGAGGCAACAAGATGTCAAAACAGGTAGGAGGTGCTAGCAACTTGTTGAAGTCACCACGACAATTCTAGATATTTATTTCCGTATGGTTCTATCACACCCTCGCACACGCACGTCGACGTTGAAGGTTCACAATTGTATATATCCGTCGAGTCTTGGTTTACCGGACCCCCTTGTTCCTAACTATGTCTCCGTACGACAGTAGATATCCATTCCATGTGAAAATACTCACTCAGTAGGTAGTACTGTGCAGTGATGGTCAAATCGGAACACTGGGCCTTGTGTTTGCCTTCCAACGGAACCTGCATGCTGTAGCTTTTGCTTTGCCCAATTTGACAATCTTTCCATCCACGCCATGATGCTCTGATGCTTTATAAAAACCATCTTAATTGTGCGAGTCGGGTACGACGAAGTACTATCAGACCTTAGGTAGTGAGGAGACTCTAAGACTCTGCTGCCGATTGACAGCTTACTTGAGTGGTGAAACCTTCTGATATTTGAATCACAGGTTAAAGCTCCTATAAACTTGGAAGCCGTTCCCAAACTAGACCGATTCCCTCAACCTTGACCTCAAGTCAATCTTCAAGATTTCCACTAAGCTAAATGAAACTCTCTTCCAAATCCCTCTTAGAATTTAATTCCTAGCAGACCTCACTTTGTCTCTGCGCCTGAATACCACCTCACGACCCAAGAGTATGCAGTGAAACGAAGGGCAAGGTCACTCACTATTTTTCGGTGCTCTGGTTCAGACCTGATACGTTTGTGTAAACTGATACCCTCAAGTTCAATATTGGGAGGTAAGCGGCAAGTGGTAAGCGCATCTCTGTCAGTGAACTAGATATTTTCGATGCTTGTCAGTACTCTTGTTACGAAAGACAAGTCTCGGCAGAAAGATGGAACTACAAGTTGAAGTCACGTTGTGCGTCACGATAGAGAGATCGTCTCCTATCTTGTAAACACAGCACAAGATATCAGACCGCCCATTGAATGGTGTTTGGTGTCTAGTTTACCTTACTTATCGGATTTGCTATCGTGAGTCTGGGACGCGTTTCGTCTGAACACAAATATTCGATGATATCCTTTCACTCTTTCATCTCTTTCACATCCATCTGTTCCTCACCGTTGCAGGCTCATAATACTCAACCGGCAACTTCATCATGGATTCCTGTCAAACTGCATACGCTGGTGGTCCAATCGGGAATGGATGCTCATACCCTTCTGATATCCTGGCTCGTATCGCTTCAGCATCTCGTCAGGATCACCAGTCTAGTACGCCCCGTATCCCACGCATGGCTTGTATCAATCGGAGGGCCCATATGGCTCATTTGCCCCGCGAGACCCGCATGGTGCATTCATCCACGACCTCACCTCGACCTTCCTCCTCGTCACGCACACAACTCCTCCAGCGAAGAGCGTTGCGTGCCTATCTGTCACGTCTCCGACGAAGAGGCATCCTTTGCTGCCGGTGTTCGAGAACGACGTGACGCCTCTTCAGACGAGAAATCATGTCTTCGTCTACCCCTGCTCCTGCTTCCACCTCGGACTCGGAGTCCAGTCTTACCTCTGTTCCAGATTCTGTTCTTTCTTCTGATCCCAACTCTACCTCTGGCACTCCTTTTGCCTCGGTCTCTGCGTCTGGCTCTGATGCCCCGGTCTCGCAAATCGTTTCACCAGAGAATGCCCCACGGGAGACGTCTGAAGATTCGATGAGCATCTCACCAGGTAAGTTGATCGTGTTGCTAACTCACATATCAATCCTGCCAAGCTTCCCTCAGCTAACCGCTGAAATTCAACAGAGCAATCACCCGAAGCTCGCCGCCGAGACAGCCCAAGTGTGAGCCAAGAACCAGCGCAGTCGTCTCCCAGACAGATGACGAGTGGAATCGATCCGGACATGCTTCCAGTTAGCGGCCCCCAATCCCCTCAACACCAGCGGACCCGCCCTGGCTGGAACTTTGAGATCTACAGCGACCCGGAGGAATTCACCTTCCCCGCTGGGTGGCCCAGCAGTGAACAGATGAACTCGGAGTATCGCTCGGTAGAGGACAATAAAGAGAACCGGCCCTTCTTGGCTGCTGCTACGGAAGCAAGACAGCCACGCCGTCCTCCACGACAAATTGACCAGTCTGCCGTGGCACTAGGACCCCGAGATGCGTTCGGCTCGCCCTTCATGACTCGTCATACTGATTATGATGATGAGGCCGGCAACTAAAAGCTCCCACCCTTGGAAGCTAAATTCCAAGAGCCCCACAAGCTCGTGCACCTCCCTCGAGCTGGATTTCGACCTTAACCCCCAGGAAACCTCGAATAGTGGAAGGGTTTGTCAGATTACAGGGACAGCTGAAGAGATGGAAATCAAACCGAGCTTCGTGGAACTTGGGGCAAACCTGGATGGTGAAATCGTCTGCAATCGGCGGACAGGAACGACGAATCGAACCCATTTGCAGCATTTAACTATTAGCGGAGCATACTTGTGAACCATTCTTACCTTCTCTTTCCAATACTCAATCCTCTATGTCTCACAAAGATCGTATGGTTTGTTGCTCCTCTTCCCTGCTTTCCATTCCCTCAGAAAGTGTCCTAGCATTGCTGCAGTGGCCCACAATGCGGTATGCATGCATGATCCTAACGTTAGCGGGTGCCGGCTGCTGTGCCGGAGAGGATTAACCTCCCGCTGCCGAGCGGGAAGCGGATCCACCTCCATGTATGTGACTGCCTGAAGATGAGGCTCAAATGACTAAGCATGGGCATTGTCCGGCGGCATTGAACTCTACCTTCTTACCTAGCAGGTTGAACCTCACGTATGATTACTGGGCACTGGGTAGTTACTGAGCTCCAGGACAAGTCTACTTATTGCTCTTTCAGAATACGCGACGACCAATCTCCACACAGAGACTCACAGGTTAGGCTACAAGAATACGGTCTAAACACCCCAGATGACCTACTTGCGCTGAGAATTGTCTCTTTGATCCTGCTGTAGAAGAGGCCTCAAGAGTCCGGGCACGTATTTTGCTGACAACGAGGATCTGTCTGGGGAGAAACTTTGGGTGAACTCTCAGGTCGAAATAATTGGGCAACCTTGAAACGTGCCGGAAGCCGGCTTTTGCGCTCAATGTGAGTCGTCTCAGGTCAATCTATAGATATTACAGTATTTATATTTGACTGAGTAGCCGAATAAACTTAATATTGACATTGTGTCAATATAATAGTTCAGGCGAAACTTCCGATACTTGCTGACTCTCTACTCAAAGTTTTCTGGACTGAACAATTTCATCGCCTTGGGTGGCTGCAAGGACTTCCCAGCTGGGAGTGGTCGATACTACGGGCTACATTGAGGCAGAACTATCTCAACTCCTGTACAGACGGAGCTAAATAGGTACCGTCCCTGGGTCATGACTGCATGACTGCAGACTTGGTAAGTATCGTAGCCAACTGAAAGTGGCTTTGTCCAACGAAAACCATACTGTAATACTCAAACCATGCACGAAAGAGAATTTGCATGCGGTAAACCCTAGAGAAGAAAAGGATATACACAGCTGATATCGCTTTCAGGAACAGAATATGCATTGGTGCAAATGGGTAGGGGAGCTGATGAATATTGAAATTGCTTCTTTCTCAGTTCAGAACAAACGCCTCTAATGAAGAAAACGGGTCCGGGTATCATGGTGTTGTGGGTCAATTACAAACTGGGCGGTCGCGAGATAATATCGAAACAAGAGGGGACTCCAGACTGGCGTTCTCAGCCAGAGATAACGAGTGGTTTGTTGTTTGAAAGACTCGGCAAAGGACCCTGATCGAGCTTAACCTCATTCACAGTTACAGCAGTCGGGTCAGTGCTCGATACACTGGTTGCCCGGGACGTGGTCGATGCTGCGTCTGTGATTGTAGACGCCGATGAATGGCTCTCAGAAAACGTAGAATTGGACACGGACTCTGGCGCTTCACAAAGCTCTGGCTCGGACACTGGCTCCGTTGCTTGAGTCGAGGCTTCCATGGCCTGCACGTCGACATGTTCGTAAAAAAGCATAAAGGCGCCTCCTTGCGACATGACATGAGCCTCGCTCACCATCTGAACGTCGTCGTCACTTAGTCGATACCAGCGCTCAGGCTTTTCCTTGTCGCCCTCGGCTTGGCGAATCTCATCCGGAACCGGCACAGGGAAGACAGAGGTGGGATATTTACGATAGCAGATATAATGGCCATTTTCGTGGCGCCCATAGTGTGTGACGATGGCCCGTAGCTCATAGTGGCGAGTCGACATGCGAATCGCTTCGTCATGGCGTGGAAGCATTGATTTCGAAGGATCTGTGATCCACTGCTCAATGATCTCGCTAGAACCAGGAGTCTTGTTACCGAGACACCAGTCATTCAAATCCAGACTCTTGGGAAACGCGACGGACGCATAGTTCTTTCTCAGCATTCCAGTCATCTCATCAAACAAGCTTCGATTGATGTGGAGCACGAGGCACTGTGGGGCACGAGCAATTACTGCCTGTCGAGACTTGGTGGTGGCCATTCGATTCTTGGGCCGGATGTGGCATTTATCCGAGAGCATTTCGTCGCTGAAGTCATCCTCCTCGAGGGCGCACTGGACTGCAGCAAGGCGTGTTTGAGCAGATTCCCTCACTGCATCGGAAAGTCCTGGAGAGTCTAATTTCTCGTTGTCGTGTTCCTCAGCCATGCTTCCTAGGAGATTTTGCAGCTGATCTTGAGCTCGCAGCAGAGTGCACTTGGCGCACTCGACCCCTTCAATGGGCTCTAAGGCCATGTACTGGTCCAAGCATTCACGAATGTCGTATTCATGTTTTGCTCCGAGAGGAACGGTAAGACAGTTGAACGGTATCATCGACAATCCTTCCGACCATCCGCACCTCATGCAGCCCACTCGCTGAGCAAGCAAGCCTTCAAGGGGATTCCGCAATGATTCTTCGTTACTCGACTGGGTAACATCGCCATCGCCATCAGCAGATACTGAATCCGAAGGCGCTTCTCTCATGATGTTCTCTTCTGGACCTGCTGCCTTGAGCCCCAGATTTTTTGTTTGCCGCCGCACGGCTTGCTGGACCTCTATGTCGATCTGATCCACAAGCTTGGAAAAATACTCCTGCGCGTCCTGTTGCTGCCAGCTACTCATGGACTTCAGCTCCGCGGGTATCCAGAGCTTGTAGCCGCCGTTGGATGAGCTATTCAGGAGATTGATAATCTCTTTGAGGGCTTTGTGTGTTGTCAGTGAGCTTCTCTCGCTGAGTGTGCGGACATTTTCCCCCAAGAAGGTCGAGAGTGCGTCAAGCGAGGCAAGGCCTTGGATGATGCTATTTTGATAACAAGAGTTATCCCAGTTTCCCAGGCCTGATGGAATAGCATCCTTACAATGTCCCAACAGAGCACCGCCAAGACCGGAGAGGGACCTCGGCCGGGAGAAGAATGGAAAGGTATTGTTGTCGAGTCCCAGTATCCGTTGCATGGAATCGCTCTTCGCTTGGTACGACAACGTCCTGGGACCTGAGGATGGGCTATCGGAAGGCGACATGTGGCTGTCCAACGCGATGAGGATCGAAGAAGGTGTCAAATAGACTAGTATGCTCCAAATCGCCCCAATGAGCGAAACTGGGGCGAGACGGAAGTAGTCGAGTGCAAAGTAGAAAATGCAAGCAAGGACGAAAAGCGTAGGGCCTAAAGATTGAGTTTTCTGTAGCTGCGCCAAAAGTGTCTCATGGTGGTTGCTCCTGCCTCCATTACGAAAGGTAGGCCCACCAGGAACGATGTCGGCTCCTTGTCTGCGAGCATTCATGGCGAGATGAACGGCCAGGGAGTGGCGGACACCAGGATTTGGATCTGTGTAACATATGCCGGAGGTTTTCTCGTCTTCGTTCGCTTACGCGAGGGAGGCGGGAGATTCGATAGTCTTAATTAAATCAGACATGGATAGGTAGGAGATGGTGAATTAGTAACACATCGTGCACGATAAACCCGCTTCGATAATGCAAGACGATTCATCGTCATGCTTCGGAACTCGTGCGCGGCCACTTTCGGGGCTGCATTCAAGGTTCATATCGGCCGCCGTAGTTAATTTTTTTTTATCGATAAAGCAAAATGTTCCCCACCCACAACCAAAGATGAGTACAGCGTGCTTGATTCAACCCATATCTTCATTATTATTTAACAAGTTCACATAAAGTCCACCATGGCGAAAAGCAGACGTGAGATGTTCTTCCTTGTTCAGATCGCGATCTATTTCTAACATGATGTAATGGGTTTTCACAGAAAAGATCAACAACACACGAGCAGCCCGGCGAGGTGCTTCGCCGAGTGTGGACATCGATAAGTCCTTGACGAATTTACCTCGAGTCGAAACCTCGTCGTCTGCACAATCGCCTTCGCTGTCAATTGATCGGTTGAATGCGGGAATCTCAAAGAAAAAGAAGGATAACAAGCGCTTAACAAAAGCACAACGTCTGCGACAGCAGAAGGGCATGGAAAGGGCAGAAGCAGTGATGGATCAGCTTGAAACGAAAAAGGCTAAGAGCATCAACCGGGCGAGGACGATCCACGAAAGAAGGGTAAGATTCTCACAACACAGATCATCCGTATCACCCTCGCCATCAGGCGCGCGCTCGATTGCGTACTAATACTCTCTCTCCAGGCGGACTGGGCGGATATGAACAAGAAGTCTGCGGCACTCTTAGCTCTTCAACAGGATCAGGACGTCGGACCAAATGAGGAGGAAGATGACGATGATGTCAGCGACAACAACGGCGATGCAATGGCAACCGAGCCAATTGAGCCAAGCCAGTCCATGATGAAAAGTATATTTGCGCCTCAGCCCGGGACCGCCGTGGCTGCTGCTGCCGCCGTCGCCGCTCCTGCCGTTTCTACAAGCGCGGCCAAGCCCGCGCCCACCGACGAGTTCGACGAGATCACTTGAGCTTCCAAGCCCTCTGTTCCAGCACCGAACCAATCTCACATATCTACTTCCTCGGTCTGAGCTGGTTGATCATGCGCTCAATTTCTGTACTCGCAGAACCGGATGCCTTCGTGCGGAGGGTTTCCAGTGTATGGATATCCTTCATCTTATGCGCTTCCTCTCCCGCCTTGACGATCATCCCACACTTGACCCACATTTCGATTCGATCGGGCACGGGGAGGTGAGTGCATTTGGACACGAAGAGCGAGGCGAGTTTAGTGTTTCCGGCGCCAAGGATTTCGTTGTAAAAAGGCTGTTGTTGCTCTTGGATTAGCGCGCGTCCGACTAGCATAGAACCCAATCGCAACTTACCACCCATCCTATGGGGGACTTCTTGGTCTTCGCCATTTCTTCCAATTCGCCCCAGTCACGCTTAGCTACCAGTGCTCGCAGTCGCAGCCACCAAAACGTCTTTTCGGGCATCTTGAATTCGGACTGCAGTTTGTGTGCCCGTTTTCCGTAGCCAGCACGGATCAGCCTGTGGATCGTTTCGTTGAGGCTCAAACCAGAATACTCATCGTGGTCTGCGAGGTCTTTGTCCAATGACTCTTGAACTTTGAGGAGTTGTGATGCCTCAGCAACAAGTTTCTGTTGGAACACCACGCCCGGATCTTTAGAATCCGATAATAGCCGCGAGGCCAGATGGAGCTTCTCGAGTCTGCGATGCGGGTCTGATTCTCGTAAGGCCTCCGTCATTAGCACATTGGACCCTTCCATTGGACGATCGTCTTGATAGTAAAGATCCTTAAGCAGTTCAGTGTCGTCGATACGTGCTGCCGTCTCCACCAGGGCTGAAGCCACAGACCGAGTATTGACCATCCTGAAGAAGCTTGCCAGCGGCAACTTGCTTTTCAAGTGAAGCAAGACATAGTTCACCAGATCGTCGTCACCACTTTCGATGGCTTTGTCAAGGGCGAGCTCGTCTTCCTCCATGTTCAAGAGAAGAGGGACTTGCTTTCCTGCTCGAGGTTCATGGTTCAGCAGTTGTGTAGCAAGATGTGAGCGACCTTCGTCATAAGCAGCCTGAGCAATAATCTCGAATGAGATCCCGGGCTTTCCTTCTAGCCTCTGGACAATCATTCGACAGACAGTATCGTCATCTCCCGTTGACACCCGTACTTTTTGACTGGCCCAATGAACGTAAATGCGGTCCGCGGGTATTTGCAAAAATTCAGACACGCGAATGGCAAGGAGATATTCATGGCGATTGATCAGCCGGTCGATGAGGCCCTCTGGGGTCAGACGGAGATATTGTTCATAGGACAATGGAAGGCCGATATGATAGTCTCGAATTGCGCTAAGAACCCGGAGTTTCTCAGTCATTTCAACAAATTCGTCGCTGTTGTAGAGCTGGAGGACTGATTTTCCAAACGAAGCAGCTTTTAGAAGTCGCTTTTGCCAATAGGAATCGAACTCGTGTCCGGCGGCTCTGATACATGCATCCACCGCAGAGGGTAGACTGGGACGGATACGCTGGATGTTCTCGTCTGCTTTGGGGGATTTCTTTTCCAGTTGCTCGACAGAGTCGAGGAGAATTGAAGCGGGCGAAGAAGACCCCAGTCTGAATATTTCTTGTGTGACATCTACGCCCAAGTCAGAGCAGCTCCTGTTACAATCCGAAGTATTTCATACCTGCGACTTTATGGAGAAACTCGCAAGTTTCATTGGTCAAAAGACGCACGCCGTCAAATTCAGGTATGATGTGCACCCGACCATCGTAATAGTACCTAGCAATAATCAGAGCCGATCGCGGCAAAGCATACTGACAAGAAAAGACTCACTTGGATGCTGCGCCATTAGGCCCGACCAGATGGACCTCATCCTCCCATGCAAGAACAACGGCATCATCACCACACCAACTCACGCTGCTGGGCGCTACTCGAGATTTGGAGTCGTACTCGCTAAGCTTATTTGAGAAGTCACTGTTGACAACCCATAGCTTGCCCTCAGCAGTAAAAAGTGCGACGAATCGACCACTAGGGGACACGGCAAGATTCTTGAAGGGTCCGTCCTGCAGGATGCGGTCCTCGGCTTCGGTTGAGTCGACAGAGTAGACGGTCTTGTCTACAGCGAGCAGCACCTCAACAGATCTCGAGAGCGTGTGGGCCGGAGGTATCAAGGACCAGGAGAAGACCTCCCCCTCAGGACACGGTGCTAAAGCTCTCGGTCGTGGTTCATCGTATTTGGAAACGGCAACCAGTTGGTTGTTTGATAAAAGGGCGACGAGACCCGTTGACCAAAACTGGCACTCTCTCACGCCATATTCTTCCGCGCCCTGTACACATTGTGTAGTCAGTATCAGAATGGAAGAGAGCCTCTGACCGGGCTTCTTACATTTCCCAAGGAGAAGGACGTAAATTCGCCATCTAAGCCGAAGTAACGGCGAACTGTGCCGTCCTCGGCCACCACCAGAAGCTCTTCTTTGTCGGACCAGCCGAGCCCTCTTATCGTTGCTTGCTCCCACTTTCTGCAGTCAGCTTGAGAGTTCAAACATTCGGGTGTCAATAGCCACGGACATTAATGCGGTTGATCCGCTTTCCGGAACAGGAATAGATGTCGATACAAGATCGGGAAGCTTGGCTATCTCTTAATTGAAATGGCTTGCCATCATCCCTGTATAACGCTGTGCAAATGTTAAAGCAAGTGTCTTCTCACTAATTTTGTTACATGTGCATACCTATAGCACCGCCGTAGGGGGCGCCCACGACAATGTAGTTCTCTAATTCAGTATCCTCGTCGAAGACAGCGTCGTAAATGGGAACCTTGCGGTAGAAGCTATCATCAACCTTTTCCCAATTGGCTAGAGGATTAGAAGGAGCCATATTCAAGCGTAATGTCAAATTGAAAAGCACCCTAGACTTCGACAAGACCGGCAGGCCATCAAGAATGCTTTGTGGTCAGCCAAGTTCCGGTAAGGTCGCTGGGGTTGGCGTAGCTCCGCAGCTCCCCCCATCAGAACACGCTAGTCTGAATCCAGCACTACTGGCTGCCAGTAAACTCAGGCCTCGAGTGTGCCCATCTTGCCCAGTTCCCAAGTCGCAGGGTGACGCCGTTGAAGCCCACCAACTTGGAAGGTTCACAGAGGTTTTGAGACCAATGGATCTCAAAAATGGATTTTTCGAGCTTCGAAAAGTTGGCACGACAGTTATCCGATCTTGAAGTTGCAGTCTTCTTGTCTCTGGTGGCGCGTGAACATTGCCTTATCGAGACCTCGGATGACCTGATTGACGACCTCGCTCAAGAATTGGCCTTGGTATTGAGAACCTTCTTCTCAGTGATAATTCTGTGGGAATAGGGCTGACTATATTGAAGGTTTGCACTCACTCTCTGGGTCTCGCATATTCTATTCTTGACTGTTCTGCCGAAACGTCGACGAATGACTTGTGCAATGGTAGTCTGACGCCGAGTGCTCGCAAAGAACAGGAGGAGCCAGCAATCTCCAGGCTGAAATCCGAGTCTGTCAGTGGAAACACCTTTCATCTCATCATCGTAGAACGAGGTCGATGAGCTGATTTCTCAAGTCGGGCAATCTTTCAACATTGGGAACTGCCCAGAGCCGAGACCAGAGCAGACATGCGGCTCCTAGGAGTCCCGAAGAGGGGATCAACGTTGTGAACGTGGTTATTGCCAAGAATTTCAACCTCGTTGATCATGATGTTCAGCTACAAGCTCTTCAGGTTAGTCGAACTCGGCGCATGGCGAAATGTTTTTCTCACAAGTGAATGTACCTAGTTGATGCGAAGCCGACACCTCTTTATGGAATCATATACATTGAACGCGCCGGCAAATTTCATCTTTATACCCCTCGTTGTACGAGAATCAGAACAACTGCAGCCGCCTTTGAACTGCTATTTGGTAAGCCATACAATTGACTTCGGCATGACGAATGCGTTTTGTTGACACCTCGCCAACAGAACGAGCATCTTCTCGTCTCCCATTACCACGCCGCGGTGGATGGCTTCAGTTATCTTGAGCAAGATGACTGGCTATCAGATGATCGGGACTCAGCATCCTCGGTCATATACAAGCCAATACATCATCAGCAAAAGTCTACCAAAATTAGCGAGACCGTAAGTGGCTATTCCTGAGTCTCAACCCCGGAGTAAGCTCTGACATTACTTCATTGGTCATCAGACAATTGAAAAGCTGAGAGAGGCTAGTGATTGCGTGACAATAAGCGCAGAGATCATGCGCTACATGCAGGATATTATCGTGTTCCTGCGCCTAAGTCGCGGAATGGGCGGTGGGATCTATGCAAAGGCAAACCTTCATTTGTCGCGTTTCTCAAGGTAAGGGAGCGATCTCTTTGCTGAAATCTGGCCCGACTTTCTAACATCATATCCACAGATTACTTGCTGCCCTTCAAGGCTTCGACTTCATTACGCCGACTATAGTAGCCCTTGCCGCAGAGAAGGTGCTCCGGCATAGAATCATCGTTGCTACTCCTGATCGGGATAGAAGCATGCAGTATGGAAGTGATGTTCAAACAGTCTCTCGGATACTAGCAGACATTACGCCGGATTCCATTCTTGATGGTGTGTTCCAGGAGGTTGAGCCGCCAGTTTGAGATACAATTCTCCTTTTCGGACAGACTTCACAGCCTCTTTATGGACTTCTCGCTGTCCGTTTCTGTTGTCCATGGGCTGTGGCCAAGCAGGTGCAATTTACAGGACTCCTGCTCTAGTCGTTTGTTCATGTCATCAATTCTGAGTACGGCTGTTATCGAGTCTTCGATTACATGGATGCGCCTTGGCGAGTCACTGGCGAGCTTGATAGGCTTAACCGTAATCATGCTTCTTTGTTCGTGGAATTACATACTCATCGTTCATAAGTCTGTCACTATCCAACCTCGACCGTCACTTGCGGTCTCCGCCTTATAAACAGATCGGGTGGATTGTACTTCTCCCGAGTATTCTGGCCCTGATTTGCAGCGGTAGTAGCTTTCGGGGCGCCATCCAAACACCGCTCACCGTGGCCGTTGACATTTTCTGCTGCGCGCCAGGCGCCCTCCATGGCCTTTGAGTAAGTACGCCATTCGTTCATCACGACGTCCAGTTCGATCTTTGTGTCTCCCACCAGCGCATCCATCTTGATATCGTTCCTGTCATAGCCAAAGGGGTCTTCCAGCTGAGAACCTATTCCTTCAATGCCATACAAGGTGAAGATCACAAGGCAGACGATAGGGATCGCCCACCAACCCATCTGGTCGACCATGGCAAACGGTAGCACGCACCCGAACAGAGCGAGTACTTGTTTTTGGTGGATCCTTGGGGGTAAGAATTTAGTTCCCCCGTCTCAAGATATGGGACCATTTCACGGGGAGGAACTTACAAGTGAGCCACAGGCATGGGCGTCAGTTTGATCGTCTCCATTCTCCCGTAGGCGTCCAAGAACGTGTTCAGTTGTGCCTGCATCTGACTTGCGCCGGGGGCATTGAACCAGCCGCGGTCTTCACCACGCTTGATAAACCCGTCCACGAAATAGGTCAGTTGATAGGGAAGACCCAGGCCTTCATGCTCATGGCCCTCGAGGCCAGCCGGTAGTAGCCCCGCATAGTCGGGATTGTAGGCCGCGGTGCCTCGCTCATCAAGGGGGCCGCCGTGAGTACTGTCCGTGGCCCAGGCTGCTCCCCACTCGGCGCGCAGGTGATTTTTCACCGCGAAGGGGATGGCGATCAACACGCGAAGGGTGCGCTCAATGTCCTCGCGCTCCATGAGATTGGGCGGACCGCGAGTCGAGCTGTAGCTGTTGGTGACGATGGTGCGCGTCAGGTTTCGCAGACAGGTGTTCATCGTACTCATTGCATTGCGCCCATCCCAGAATCGGTTGTACGAAGTCTGGTTTCGGAAGACGAGCATCAAACCAACCACGATCGATAGTGATGGGATCTTACAAATCAATTAGCTTGGTACCTAGTCAATTCACAGGGATCGAAGACCAACTCCAAGAACGTACAATACTCGGTGGAAGCACCACGGTCTCGAAGACATGGTTATCGAGGTAGACAACAAAGGCAGTAAAGAGAGCATGAAGGAAGACCGACACAAGGATCTGCGCATGAATGGCTCCCTTGATGAAGCGAAAGACCAGCGGCCATCTACAAACGTGTTAGACCGAGAGACCTGGTGGCTCACTCAGAGTCAATAAGTCTCTCAGGCGCGGGGGAGGTTTTTCACCTTCTCGGCTTTCTTCGAGACGATAACAGATGCGGGTGTGTCAGCCGGCGTTGGTGGTGTCGCCCCTGTGTGAAGGTGCTTTGACGGCTCAGGGTTGGAGTACCTGGCTCGCTGAAATTCAAGCGCATGGTCTCGATACTTGATCAGGATATGACCTGACACAGCTGGCTGATGTTGCAGTCTACGAGGGAGAATGGACAGAATAATCCTGGCTAGAGAGAACTTTGATTTCTTGGCATCGAAGGGGGCTGTGGCTGAGATCACGAGGTCTCGAATCCAAGGGAAAATAAAACAGAAAAACAGAAAAACAGAAAAAGAGGGTGATCAGCTGGATCATTGCAGACCTCTCTGCGTTAGCGGCGGGGAAAGAAAAGGACGCTTTGATCAGGACGGGCGGCCATGAACTCAAGAGTCCAGAGTCTTCCCTTGTCGGGCAGCACCGATCCACCGATTTGATTGACCGATCGACGACAATTCCAACCTCCGGATCAGCTATAGATCGGTGTCAAAGTGCGAGGATTTAGATTCGGAGTCGTCGACAATACAAGAGACGAAACAAAGAGTGCACCAAGCTTGAGTCGACAGGCCGAGACCGAAACATATTGTACATATTTCCTGCAGGAACATAGGTATTCAACGCTCCAATGCCGAGCGGATAGTAACAAATTAACAATCGCTTCCGGGTATATTGCATACGGCAACACTAGCGGTGTAGATTTGCAGAGATCCTTAACGTTGGCATAACATTGTTAAAGCTTCGGGCCGATTGATGGAAACACATTATTTGCAGCCCGAGGGTCCCGCGTGAATGCGCGTAAGAGTGGACACCCCACACCATCGGGCACTTTACAAGCACGGCATTCGCTGATGCAAGACCATCTTCAAGTCGATAGAACTCGAAAGAAGCCGCTACCATATTTGAATCGAGCTAGCGAGTCTTGTACGTGGGGTATGTCGGATCACTAGCTTCCTTCAACAAGTTCGATCGCAAACGAGGTCAGGTTACTAGCACTGCCGAAGGTGCCGATGGCCTGGCGCTTAATTGTTTGAAGCTCGGGAATGCTCCAGCTTCATGCCGTCGATTACCCTTTTTGACAGCTTGACTTTGACAGCTTTACTTCAACAAAGTACCAGAATGAGTGTTTTTGGAGGAAAATGTCATGATGAGAGAGATAAGACAAGTGCGAAGGTCGCGGGGCCACGACGATGGTCATGCAGAAGCCGCACGGTGCTAACTTATACTCCAGAGGACAGACCATCTTCAAACAAAAAGGCCCAGATGATTACGATGGGTATATCGAGAATGACAGAGAACTAAATGCGGCTCAAGACATGAGATGACACAACGGACAAGAGCATTCAGACGGGAGGGTGGGAAATGCAAATAGGAAATGTCGTTGCAATGAGGATAGAATTGGTCGAAACTAGATGCCTCATGTGTAAGATGTGAAGGTAAAATCAATAGAGAGATAAGGTGGAATTCAGGTGGATAAGGAATTTGGGAGGGATGGGAGATGAGAGTTCAGAATTATTAGTGGCAACTCTCAACTTTCCTTACTTTGGTTCAGACTCAGACTGGGAAGCACCTGAGCACGAGAGGGGACACTTGTAGTTGGCAAGCTCGGGGGTCTCGGAGTGGGTGGTGGATGGTAGCATGGCAGATCATTCAGAACGCATCCCAGCTCGACCGTCAAAGGCAAGGGGCCCCATGTCATTTCGAGGGGTCAACGGATTGTCGTCAGAAGTCTCCGCGGGGGTGTCTGCGCGCAAACGTGGTGACCGTGACAGGGGAACGTTGACCGGCTGCGTGGGCTGGAATCCGGTAACACTCACAGTGGCGCTGCGCACCAGATCGTCGTTGCTGGTGCTGGGACCGGCAGAATCCACATTCCGATCATCCTCGGCCTCATTTCCAGATCCAGATGCAGAATTACGGTCGTCCTCGTCTTGCAAATGAAGGTTCTCCACGTCGGTTGCAATATCCGGTTCTTCGGTGTGTGGCTCCAGCGAGGTGCGGCCCTGCTCCTGTTCGCCAGTCGCGGGTACCGACGGTGAAGCGGCAGCAGGTTGCGTCTCTGCATGGGACGCGGTCGACTCGCCCGCTGGGAGAGCTCCCTCTGTCGTGTCTTCAGTCTTGGCCTCCAGAACGTCGGGCGTGTCGTCGACTTCGGCGCTGAGATCGGTGAAAGCACGACAATTGGGGCACTGGAACATAGGATACTCCGGCGAGTGCAGCAGGCGGCTGATACATTTGTAATGCCAGACGTGGGCGCATGCCGCCATGAATAGACATTGGTATGGACGCTAGAGCACAGTCCACGAAGTCAGCCTCAGATGAAAAATCCGCACAGAGTTGGGAATACCACATACCAGCACAGAGCCGAGACATATCGAACACTCGCGGCACCCGGAGTAATTAGCCCCGTCGCCCTTGCCAAGGTTCTTGATCAGACTCTCCGTGTTTTTGCTGTCATTGATGTTAATCGCCATCTGTTTACATTTCACATGAGGAACCCGATACTGACTTGAATTCGTTAGGCTGCTGCTGCCACGATCGATTACATTCGATCCGAATGCGAACACAACGGAAGATCATCTCCTCGCCGCCGCGGAAATCAATGCCCAGTTGGACGATATCGCCGTCCTTGATTGGATACGACCGAGAGATCATGTTGGGTTGACTCAGGCGCATGTGATTCAGGAAGGTCCCCGACGAACTGCCCACATCCTTGATGTGCCACTGCCCACCCTTGTAGCTGAACTCGCAGTGTTTCCGACTGACGACTTTCGACTTGAACCCCACGGGCGCGTCGGAGGGTTCAGACGGATTTGGAACGGGGACACCATCTCTCTCCGAGTATCGCCCTACCCGAATGACGGAACCGTCCGAGGGTAGGGTGCGCGCAATGGGCGTAAATGGAAGAGAAGGTCTCGAAGATTGTAGACTGTCTTGGTGGGGGAAGAAGCGAATGGTCGCTTTCTGATTTGCTTGCGTCGAGCTGGTAGTCGTTGTGGCAGATGTACTGATGGCAGGGGCCGCGGAGGTGGTCTCCGAAGCAGAGGTGGGAGCATCGGGGGTAGTAGTGCTCGCCAGCGCGGTGGTACGCGGCGGGCGACCCTGAACGGCGGAAGCACTTCTCAGGCGAGCCATGACATTTGATGACCGTGAGGCAGGCTCGTTGGGAGGCGTTGATCTTGATGACTCGGCTGATGACGTTTGTGTATCAATACTGAGGCCGTGGAAAGCGCCCGCAGTGGGTGCGGAAGTGTAGCGGGAGAGGGCCGGTTCGTCACTTTCGAGGACTTCGGCGGCGGTGGAGTTCCCCGCCGGCCGTGTTGATGATTCGGGGCCGGATGATGATGGGGACAGCCACGGGACTCGGCTACTCAGGCTGTTGCGAGAACGATGACCGCTGGAGGTGGAGGAAGATAAGGTCTGTGTGTACGCCCGGAGCTGACTGAAGCGACGAAGTCGTCCTGGGCGCGGTGCTTCTGACAGCGAGGTGGAAGCGGTGGTTGTTGAGGTCGACATGAAGAGGGGAAGAGAGGGATTTTAAACTCCGAGTCCGGGCGGGAGTCGCTGAGTCGTCGAAGTGCAGTGCCCGAGTGGGGGGTTCAACCTTGAAGCAGGCACGGGCAGCAGACTACAGTACGAGAAAGAGAGAGAGAGAGTGTGTGTGTGTGTCTGGGTATTCACCGATTGACGGTTGGCTGATCGGGAAGAGTACGCGCAGGCGGGCTGGGCGAACTTCTTATGCGATGGTTGCCCTGGCCGGGAACCCTGTTGCCTCTCCTGCCCGAAGAATGACCAGAGTGGACAAAGGAGGTTGATACCTTCCACTTGAAAAGACGGCAGAGTGGGCGGTTCAATGTCTAATAGCGACCAGCACAGAGAGGGGGAAAGAGATGCGTGATATCGTGGTCCCGAGAGACTGGGATCTGCAACTGGGCTGAAGCGGCTCACAGAATCGGTTGTGAGTACGATGATGCAGGCATAGCCCGAGAAGGGAACAAAGAAAGGCGGTCGGCAAGACACAAGTTCTGAGGCAAAGGAGGTCCACTAGAACGAGGATTCTTGGGCTAGGAATGTGGATCAAGAAGCATAGGGTGCACCTCAGCAATTGAAGTGTTGAAACAGGAGGTGAGAGAGAAGTAGGAAGAACTAACTAGTAGGGCCAAGTGCGGAATAGGAGGAGGAGGAGGAGGAGTTAAACAAGAACAGCCGAGAAGAGGAGGACGTGGGTAAGTTCTTCGGTCCAAAAGTGGATGCTTTGCGGAACCAGGGCCCGGTGATCCACGTTTAATTGCTAAACGTTCTCCAGACGGCGAAAGAGGGCGAAGGGAGGGGAAATCCTCGTACTCAGCAAAGCGCAGAAGTTGGGACCGAATGAGATGTTCCAAGCCACCGCCAACACTGCTAAGTACTCAGTACTCACCAGCTCCAATGCAGGATGACCTCTGTGAGTGGCGCATCACGACCAACGCTGTTACCCGAACTATGTCAGACCGGAGTACTAAAGATCCATGATATGGTAAGTTAAGCCACACGCGGAGTTGGGTCAAGAAGCCGATCGAAAGCTTTTGTAGGTAGTGGGCACTGGGCACTGGGCACTGGGCACTGGGCACTCGAGAGTCGAGACATGAGCGCACGGCCGGGTTGCCAGTACTTCAATATGAGGCCTAGGGCTGCTCAGAAGGAGAAAGTCTGTCGTGTCATTGCTCACGCCCGTACGATCGTCCCATACCTAAACTCCATTCGGAATTTGAGATCGAGCAACGGAACAATTAAGGCGGTACATATATACAAAGAATCGCCTTAGTGTCCGAAAGATGACTACGTATGTGCATGTTACACGTGAAGTTCTTGTATCTACCTACTGGCGGTAAGGAGTAAGGACTACACTGATAAGCACCTCATAAATACATAATCAGTTCTACAGTCTACGAGGTAAAAAAGTAGTAAGTTCCTACTAACTATTGACTTATAGCAGGGAGGAGACAGTACTGAGTACATTACTAGTAAGTTAGTATATACCTTACTAAATACCACGTCTACTATCGAGGTAGTAGTCAAGGGCTAAGTAGTACTCCTGAACATGTATACTTAATCACTCGATAAACTACTACCCTCAGAGTATCCGGTACTAATGCCTCCAAGTACCAAGTTTCCAAGACTTTCGTAGCGCGAAAGAAACTTGCATCCGGATAGACGAGCCACCATCATCCAATGCTCTTCGATTCGGCGCGGTTTACCCCACAAAACGTTGGGTCAGACGTCCTCCACACTGTGGCCCGAGGAGGAGTCAGGCCCGCTCTGACTGGCTCGGACCAGTTGCCTCTTTGAGACTAAGTCGGTCTCGGTCTCTCGCTCTCGTTTGGGAGAGGTCGATTTCATGGGAATTGGAGTGAGATATCGGATGATGATAATCTAATTGATGTTTATTGCTAAGCCTGATGGTTGTTGACGATGGAGTAGTTCGAGTGCCTATTTGTCCAAACTTCTGTGACAGATGATTCCAGCGTCGGCAACCTGGGAGTTAGGACACCATGGAATTCAATACGTCGTATGCTCACTCACTAGTTCTATGGTTGTATGGCCTGAAATAGTGCTGCGACACCAGCTTCAAGCTCCGACCTTGATTTATTGGAGACTGTCAGATGACTGAGTACATATGTACAGCACAGGTACCGTACTACCTACGCACATAGTGGTTCTGTTGCATGTTAAGGATGAAACATCTTCTAATTGACCATGTAAGTGTCGGAGATACAGCCGCAGCACTTAGGTACTATCAAGTTAGGGTTGTGTCATAATTCCCGGAACGTCATTTCCTGCCATGGTCGCCCAAAACATACACTCCACTCAAAGCTGTTGATTAACTGAGAGCTTACCGTACCTCTCACATCAACCTTACCATGACCAACCAGTTAATCTGGGCTTCCAATCCAATTGCCCCAATTACCATCGTCGGGGTAGATTCACGAATGGAACAAGCATGAGACCTTGAAGCACATGGCCCACGGCAAGAACAAAACTGCCCAAATATTCGACCAGACAGTCTGCAAATCTCAGAAAGCAATTAAACTACAAAGCGGCCATGGTTCAGGTCCTCGCATCAATATATCTTGCGAGGCTAGTGTCATTCCATGATATTAAATCTCCTCTAGCTCTGGAAGCAGGTGAGAACGGATGAGATTCGATTCGGAATCATTGATATTTTTCCTTAGGTCACACATAGTCATGTATGATGAACTGCTGCATTAGAATGACCATGGGCGCAGGACAGAATGAAGCGAACAGCGAGAGCGTTCTACTCAGCATTATATTTCTTCCAATTTGGAACCTTAAGCTATTGTCGGTGTCAAGTTACCTTGCTCTGAACCTTCGGTGCTCTTTGGTGTTTCATGTCTCCGGAGACTCTATCTCCATCATGTTTGTTATTGCCTACAGTATATACTTCAAACAGGTATAGGTAGGTATTAGGACCTCATAACCGGTAACATGTTGGTGTCGAAACAGTGAATGTGGTGCACTGACTCTGAAAAATGTATCTAAGCTAATCGCCTATCGCCTAAAAAATGGATCTGCACATGAGCAGATCATCCGTCTGGTGATCTCCATCGATGGTGTGCGCCACTCAAGAGGACATCACAAGGACGCGGAGTGGGCAAGGGATCTCGAGTGTAATTGGATCAGTGACCCGGCCCAGGACGCTCGGGGCGCGGGGGGATGCGGGCGCAAAAAAAAAGAAAATAGTAGGTCGCGGGCAACGGCATCTCTGTATTTTGTAGAAATGATCTGTGAGACTCATCGGCTGAAGATTAGCCAGAGATGGTCCTCTGTTGCGGTGAGGCGGTCAGTGTATGCGGCGGAGGATAGATCCGATTGCATATGGCACACTCGAGCTCCCGCATCCTGGAGAACTGGAACATAGGTCGGCCCCGAATGACTGATTCTTGGATCATTGGCACGCCTTCGTCTTCAAGTGTCAGGTCATTCCTGACGACCTTGCTATTTTCAACAGCTAATAGTGAAATTGAGAGGACTCGAATAATCACGATAGAGCCAAAGCGATCGAAGTGTGATTCTGATGGAAATGCTTCTACTGTACGACTACGTACCTATCCATGGACATCAGCTCGCTCCACGATTATGTCCGGTTCTTAGTGGATACCTATTACGCTCCAAGTCCCTGAGTCTCACAAACATGTGATTTCACCCATTGACTAGGTTGGATAGGAACTTTTGAACATGTAGGAAAGTCTGCAAAGCATCCTTCGACTAGAGTCTTTAGTCTTAAGCCACTAGGAAGTTACAGTACCGGGCATCGTGCTGGTGGCTGGTACCTCATAGTATCATGACATCCTGCAGCGCAGGGACCGCTGGGGCAAAGTCAGACAAATTCGTGGAAGCGGGCGCGCGGTGCGCCCAGATTTGCCATGGTCGAGCGAGAATAACGGTTGCTTGGTCAATTAGGACATGCCCATCTCCCAAGGTGTGGCCATGACTACTGCAGGACTTTGTCAAGCGTAGTACTAGGTAGGTAGGTCCGTGGAGGTGGATATATACTTCAAAAGTTCAGGCCTCATGCGTTGACAGTAGGAGTACAGTCCCCGTCTCGCCTTATCTCACCTGTGACCTCCCAGACCGAAGTATGATATGCAGCAGGTCGCTTCATGACATATTGATGCTCGCATACATTAGTGGTCCATGCCAGTGGACGGCTCGGGAACAAGAGCGAGATGATTAATCTAGAGCGCGTATGCGGATTGGCCATAGCTCCTGCCCATGATGTAGGTTGGGATGCACGGAAACGGGACGGCTTGAAGTCATTGGGATGGCTTGTCTCACGAGAGCCAGGGCTGTTGACAAGCACTAACGAAGTCGAATAGTTACCATTCAATTGCGTCAAGAGACTCTTTCGCTCTGGCTGTTCGAATGACTTGTAAGTTGTGACAGTGCTTGGCCGACCGAGTGAGACTCTCTCGGATAAGGATGATAGAGAGATAAGGTCAGGCGTATGATCATGCGGAGTGCCCGATCGTGGCGAAACTGTTTCACCTATGCAGTAGTGATTCTAGTGAGAGAGTACTACTAGGAGCACTTACGGCTATACTTGGATATTCACCTGCTCACTGAAGTGACCAGTGCTCAGATCCGTTGCCGGCGGTGTATTAAGCGTGGGCCCCTGCTTTGGGGAGGGAAACTCCCGTCGTCTCTGGTGAACTGTGGCGCGGAGCTGGACTCTGGTACCACACTACTTCTACTTTAGCTATTAACTTACCACCACTAACTTACTCTACCTTAGCTCCGCTGACGACTCGTCCCTTAGAGCGGAGAGGTGCGCCTGCATTCTGCAACCTCGTTCCACCTGCCACTTCTTCGCTCCTCCCCTCCCTTTCCTAAATCTTCTTTCCTGTGCTACACCTGAACCTCTGACAACTTGCCTGGCGAGGAAGACTCTTGGCGACTGGAACTCTTTGATCGTCGAAGGAGCTCTCGTGCTGGTCCACGCGCCCACTCCCTTGTGTTCTCCTTTCCCGAAAGCTTGACCTCAAGAGAGCCCCATGCAACTGCCTCCAACCTCGCTACCCGCCCAGCCTTCTCCAATCCACCCACCTGAGACTGTGCACTCACCCAACGTTTCTCTTCCATATTCAACGTCGTTATTTCCACCTTTCTCCTCTGCCTCGTCTCAATCCAATCGCGTGCGCGGGCCTGATGCAGGTCTGAAGACGGCATGAGCGGACTCGTCACCACTTGTCTGTCATGCCTGTCGGCAGTGGACCGATGGTGTCATATCACCGCCTGTCTCGGCGGAGGTCGCTCACGGGACGGCATCTACGAGACCACGCTCGCCGACAATGAAAGAGAAGCTGTATCGGACCTGCTGGGCTATCTAGAAAACGTATGTCACCATCTCCTCTGTTTCAAGCGTCCCTGTACCACCATTCCCGCGGTCGGTGCTTGGAGACTCCAGCGCGCCCTCTCCCGCACAACTCACCATCAAGGTCGCTAAAATACCACCCTCTCTGGACCTTTCCATAGCGTGCCGAGACAGATTTTTTCGCGGGTGAACCCCTTCGAGCCTTAAGCACATTGGTCTACTCCGACAATGTTGATCTGCAACGGAGCGCGAGCTTGACATTTGCCGAGATCACCGAGCGAGGTATGTCGAAACGAGCGATCGCCGCTACCACTCAGTCCCCAAGCTGATGCCCAGTCTCACTACTAGATGTGCGCGAGGTTGACCGGGACACTCTGGAGCCGATTCTTTTCTTACTGCAGAGCTCGGATATTGAAGTACAACGAGCGGCCAGCGCGGCGCTAGGCAATCTTGCCGTCAACGGTTCGTGCATGCCTGTAGGGGTCGTTTTTGGGGGGGGGGGGAGCCAACCACATGCTAACTAAATCTCCAGCTGAAAATAAGGTCCTCATTGTAACCCTGGGAGGGTTGGCTCCGTTGATTCGCCAGATGATGTCGCCCAACGTCGAGGTGCAATGCAACGCCGTCGGTTGCATCACCAACCTGGCGACACATGAAGAGAACAAGGCAAAGATTGCTCGGTCAGGGGCCCTCGGTCCCTTGATTCGCCTCGCCAAATCCAAGGACATGCGTGTCCAGCGCAATGCAACCGGCGCTCTGCTCAACATGACTCACTCCGGTAAATTCGACACACGCATCTTCTGTTAACAGGGGAACCTGTCCTTTGAACGGTGGTGTGGCTGACTCTAGCTCCAGATGACAATCGCCAGCAACTTGTGAACGCCGGTGCCATTCCCGTTCTGGTTCACCTTCTTTCGTCCTCGGATGTGGATGTCCAATACTACTGCACAACAGCGCTCAGCAATATCGCAGTTGACTCCACCAATCGCAAGCGTTTGGCGCAGACCGAATCCCGCCTCGTCCAGTCGCTGGTTCATCTCATGGACTCGTCGACCCCTAAAGTCCAGTGTCAAGCCGCGCTGGCTCTTCGCAATCTCGCCTCCGACGAAAAATATCAGCTCGAAATTGTACGAGCCAAGGGCCTCTCACCGCTCCTGCGGCTCCTACAGTCTGAATATCTTCCCCTCATCCTCTCGGCGGTGGCCTGCATTCGCAACATATCCATCCATCCCCTCAATGAGTCACCGATCATTGAAGCCGGATTCCTGAAACCGCTCGTAGATTTACTGGGCTCAACGGATAATGAAGAAATACAATGCCACGCCATTTCGACCCTTCGCAATCTCGCGGCCAGCTCCGACCGAAACAAGGAGCTTGTTCTCCAGGCCGGAGCAGTCCAAAAGTGCAAGGACTTGGTACTTCGCGTACCCCTCAGCGTGCAGTCCGAAATGACGGCCGCGATCGCCGTGCTGGCTCTCAGTGACGAGCTTAAACCTCACCTGTTGACACTTGGAGTGTTTGATGTTCTAATTCCGCTGACAAGCTCGGAAAGCATTGAGGTACAGGGCAATAGTGCCGCTGCTCTCGGCAATCTGTCTTCCAAAGGTACGTCCTCGTGGCCTCGTCGGTCCGAGACTTCGAACGTTGATGCTAATTCGAGATGCAGTGGGAGATTACTCAATTTTCGTTCGGGACTGGGCAGATCCCAATGGCGGAATCCACGGCTATCTCCAGCGATTCCTTGCTAGCGGCGACCCGACTTTCCAACACATCGCCATCTGGACTCTGTTGCAGCTCCTTGAGTCTGAAGATCAAAAGCTCATTGCTTATATCTCCAAATCGGACGATGTTGTCCAGATGGTCAAATCCATCTCAAGTCAGAACATCGAGTCTGATGAAGAGGACGCGGATGACGGCGAAGGGGAAGTCATTGCCCTCGCGCGTCGCTGCCTCGAGCTGTTGGGCACAGGTCCCAAGCAGACCCTCGTCGAGGCGTAAGCCATTTTACGATTTGTTACTCTCAAGCATGCTGTAATACCCTTTTTGGACCTTTTCACCTGCGTCACTGTCTTCTCTCCCGCTTTGCAGATTTTACGCGGGTAGTTCATTCTCAATAATCCTTTTTCCATTCGGGCATTTGGCGTGGACAAGAGGTTGATTTTCGTTCTTGTCCTCTCTACCTTTCTTCTTTTCTTCGTTTCTCATGTCTTTCGAACAGTAAGGATTTCCAGGATCGGCTCGGCCGTCAAGTCCTTGTCTTTACGCATGCAATCATGTATATCTGCTAGAGAGGGGATGTCCTTTTATATGGATCAGAGCGCATTTCGACACGATCACTAAATTTCTGGACCCTTATAGCGGACATTCACTACTGATCTGTGAATTGATCCAGGATTCGGTCGATAACTCTGTCATCAAACCTGGCTCAGAGCGGGTGTCCCGTAAGATACCGTCACTAGTCCCGGAGGATAGTATATCCGCCCCAGAGGGCACCGAAGAGAGCTCTCCCGAACAAGAAAAATCACGATCTCAAGTTTCTCATTTCCACAACTTTGAGATTTGAAAAATCTTCAGTCATCCAAGACGTACGATGGCTACGTCTATGCCAAAACTAGCAATTCCTGGGCAACGCCTTGGATCAATTAGTGCATACTCAGCCGGTCCGGGAACACACGTTCAGCAATCCAATATCTACGCCTCTATCGCTGGTCCTGTCGTTGTTGACCCTGCGACCTCACAAACAAATAAAAAATCAATTCTCAGAGTCTCACGGATCATTGCTGGCATCGACCCAAGGAAGTCCAATCAAGCCTCCTCGGCCGCCGCTAAGAAAAAGCCCAGATACAATACCCTCCCAGCCGTCGATTCCATTGTTCTCGCACGTGTCACTCGTGTGCAAAAACGGCAGGCGACGGTGTCCATTCTCGTCGTTCTCGATGATACACCCTCAGCGAATCCAGAAGCCAACCAAGCCGCATCAGATAATGACAATATCGCGTCTATTTTGACCACTGCTGCGAACCCGGAGAATCACAGTAGCACTGACGAACTGCGTTTCCAAGCCCTCATTCGGAAAGAGGATGTGCGCGCCGTGGAGAAGGATCGTGTAGTCATGGATGAGATGTTCCGTGTTGGTGACATCATCCGTGGCTCGGTCCTTTCGCTCGGTGATCAGAGTTTTTACTATCTGACCACTGCACGAAACGATCTTGGTGTCGTGATGGCGCGCAGCGAGGCTGGAAATATGATGTTTCCTGTCAGCTGGAAGGAGATGCGCGATCCAGTCACTGGCGCAGGGGAACAGAGGAAGGTTGCTCGACCTTATTGAGCAGCTCTTTGCAACCATCAACTCGCTTTTCAAAACCACCTTCAACCATGGACTCCGGCCACTAAATGCTTGTTCCGAGCTATTGTGACCATGCTGTAATACGGCTTGAGTACCACGTGAAGTCAGCCATCAACCCCAGCTATCGCCGACTTGCACTATCAACGGAGCGCTCTGTCAGGTTTTTCTACGGACCGATATCATGCCCATGTCGGATACCTCTCAAGCTTCCATTTGGAAACTACACGCAGATGACCAGTTTCACTCACAAAGCCACGGCGCTGCTTTCTCGCAGACGCCTCGACATGCGGCAGCACGACCGCCACGGGCAACATTGTCCTTCGCTGCAACCACGGCGACGCGCGGACTGTTCAATTCTATTTGCTTCAACAGTCTAGCGAACCATACGAGATACCCAATTTAACGAATTCGAAATCGAAGCTCGACTTTCCCAAGCAGGTAAAGTCAATGAGTTGACAAAGGAGTGCCTTCGCCATTCTTCGTAGAAGCTGTTCATTGTTCACACTTTGGAACCCTCCTTAGTATACACGATTGGGACCTTTTTCCATGTCGAATTGTGTTTGTCAAGTGAGGGAGATTGATGGATTCCATTGGAATCACGCAGAGAACTCTCATTTTCTGCGGAGCTTTCGGACTTGTTTTTTGTCGAATTCTCTTTTTTTCCTGTGAGGCAAATACCAAGTCTGAGGTTTACATACCTTTGTTTTGAGCTAGGGCTCTTCCAGGTCATGGTTCGTGATTAGGTAGTGACTGGGTAGTTACTGGTTATCCGATAATTCCCAAGAACCTACGTGGAGTGATGAGTTATGAATCATACTACTATTCGGCGTAGCAATAGGAAGACTGAATTTATCGCTCAAAACTGGGCATTTGAACACAGTTACCAATATGAGTATTCTTATTACTCGTTAGCATCATGCTGGCTGTGGAGCACTTTTAATAATTCTCATCTCATCCACGCAGCGTAACCTTAAGATGTGAGACGTAGCCAAGCTCGGGATTCCTTTCTTTTGAAACGTACATCGTCTCGGGTCAATAACGACCAATTCTTCAGTATAGGCGCATTCATGCGAGTGCTCAGAGATGCTCCAGGAGAAAGAAAAGCAGAGTCACATTTGCGTCCATCTCTTTGAGTCTATACGTGATCTTCCCAGCCAAAGAATTACCGTCCAATTAACTGGCCGCTTACTTTTTCAATGTCTTCTGCTTCTCGGCATCAATCAACTTCCGGCCCTGCACGACAAGACCCTTTCGAGACCTCACAGCGTCCATATACCGTTTAGCGACGTTCTCTCGATCCGCCAGTTCGCCCAGGTCTTCCAGCTCCTCCTCGGTGGCAGGAACCCAGAACGGATCCTCGTCTAGAGCTTCGAATCCTGCAAAGATGAGTTGAGGTTGTGCAGCGCCCGAGGTACGCTTGCGAATTTCTTCGGCGAAACCAAAGGACTCGGCGACTGGGAGCAGAGCGAGGATCGTGAAGAAGGGGGTCCCTTCTTTCATCACCTCAGACAAAATACGGCCTCTTCGTCGGGTGATGACACCATACACTCGGCCAAGGACCTCAGCTGTAGAACAAGTAGGTATGTTAGTCTTGCGCTGCGTGTGCGATCTTATAGAAGTGAGAACAGTGGGCACGTACTCGTCGCTTGAATCTCGCAACTGTACATTGCGAGCATGATGCGGGGACTCCAATCTAAGAATCCTTGCGTAATACCTTCGCGGACAAGCTTGATCGAGTCGCCTGTCAGACGGCCCATGTCAAGCTCGTCGCTGGAGCTAGCATCGACAACAAGTTCCTCTAAAAACACGGCAACTCCTTGCATCGGTTCCTGACAAAGTGGTCCTTGCCCAGTAGCCAGCTGGAACGCATATGCAATCTTGTCGCATAGATCGCGTACTAGAAGGGCCTTCATATCGTCGGAAGACACATTCTTCTGTTTGAAGTCCTCAAGCAAGCTGCGGAGAGCTCACGTTAGTTGCACTCTTGGTCAAAATCGCGACAGGGTGGCCGAACTTCTGGACTTACAATTTCTCGCATGTATTGACTGCCGTAGCATCCACCAGAATATTTGGCCCAACCCTACGTGGACCAAACGCGATAACTCGCTCCACGACATTGTTCCACAGCTCCTTTTCCTCTTTGACTTCCTCTTCGAAGACCTTTTTCAATTCGTCTCGGAACTCTTTCATTGTCATGATATTGCCCTCGCCAATTTCACCGGCAGCAGCAGCCCCAGTTGCCTCATCCTGCTGCGTAGACTCCGAGACTGCGGGGTTCGACCCTGTTTTCGACTCCGCAGCGTTGCGTTTCTCCGCTTGTAATTGCTTGATGGTTCCGACATGCTTCGACAAGAAGTCTGTGACAACCGACGGCATGGGCATGACACGCAGCCGAATGGTCATCTGCTTTGATGCGGAAACTGAGAGAACGCAACCACGGCCGAGCTCTGAGTTCCGGGGAGCGGCCATTTCGGCAGCATCGACAATTGTCTCCCGATAGGGAACAATCGCTTCACCGGTTTGAATATCACATCGGGCAAAACGCTCGCGGAGATCTTTAATGCAGCGTTCCAAATGCAACTCTCCCGCTGTCAGGATGACATGCTCGCCGCTGGGAAGAACCTCGTATTCAGCACAAGGATCGCTCTGCTCCAAGAGACGCAGCCCAGTGATCATTTTATTGAGATCCGCCGGGTTAGTAGGCTCCAGTGCGACACGGACGATGGGAGGCGTGCTCATCGAGACACCCGCCAGGTTGATGCTTCCCTCAAGTTGACTGCAAAGGGTGCCCGTCTTGAGGACATGTCCGGCAAGACCTCCAATACCAAAAACCACCCCAGCAGGAACGGACGTCAAGGGCTCCAGGCTTCGACCCATGAGTAGATACAGGTCTGTGACTGTGACCTTCTTCGGCTCGGGGCTTGCGTGTGGATCCGCTGGCGAGAATTTGGGCGGCAACACGTAGATTGAGTCTCCGACCGACAGTGTTCCGGAATAGAGTCGAGCGAAACCAATGAGGTGCTCGGGATCCTCCTTCTCTGTAGACTCTTCGGGCCCCTCGGTTTCCGTGATCAAGTTCGTACTCTCAAATGCCGATGTCATTCTCTCGAAAGCATCATTTGACGCCGGCGCGGCTTCAGCTTGCATCTTTGCAATTTCCTCTCTCTTGCGACGAGCTATCTCTCGAGCCTCATCTGCACTCATAGTGCCACCCGCACGCTTTTTACTTGATCCCAGCTCACTTTCGGGAATCGCCATCATTTTGCTGACATAGGCAACGACCGGTTCTTCGGGGCTAGTCTTGAACGAAACCATCGCCTTTTTGATTTCTTCAGACACTTTGTCCGAGCCAGGCGAAGTTTTGATCATCTCAGGAAGACGCGCGGCTTGTGCGGCCGGAGGGTTTGGGAGATATTCGATCACGGAGACGAGCACCGCTGTGGAAAGTGGCAGCCATTGCGAAAACAAGGTGGTCATGATGTTCCTCGGATCACGCGAGCGCATGACATATGGCGGGATTGAGAGATTCAATGATTTCGTGATTTTCTCTAGCAAAACAGAATCACTGCCAGAACGGAGATTAATATGGAGGAGTTAATAAAATAGTCATTGCCGCACGATATTTCTTACCCTTTTCCCTTGCCACCACCAGTGGTCGCCTCATATGCGGCCCAGATACTGTCCAGGACAAGTTGCACGAACATAGGCTTCAGAGCCCTGCCTTTGAGATGCTTCTGTCCCAGAACACGTTTCGTCTTGGGGTCAAGGTAGAAGTCACCCCAGAGCACTTTTTCCAATATTTTGCGCTTGATTCCCAGTTTCTTTTCGTAGATAGCAGCAAATTGCCTGATGGTGAAGGCCCAACCGTCTACAGCACTGCAGAAGATAACGTTATTCTTCTCTGGAGCGAAATAGAGATCTTCGTCATCACGCTCCTCAAACTCAACAAAGTCGTTGACGTTCTCTGGAGCGTTATCCTCCGCAGTTTTGTTCTTTGACCTTTCCTTGTCCCGCGAGGCAAGAGCATTGACACGATCCTCCATACGCTCGCGCCACTGCAAGTCCTCTTCCATGCGTTCACCTTGGTAGAAGCTGCCAATCACTGCGTTGACTTGTTCAAGAAGTCTGCTGAGGTGTGAGTAAGCTTCGCTTGGACTCATCATAAGCTCGGTCACCAGTCGATCCATTTTGTTGATAATGAGAATCGGCTTCAGCTGCTCAACCCAGGTTTGTCGAAGCACTGTGACGGTCTGACTGCAGACGCCTTCAACTGCATCGATAAGCACCACAGCTCCATCACAGAGACGAGAGGCCGTAGAAACTTCACTGCTGAAGTCGATATGACCCGGAGAGTCGATGAGGTTAATCAAGTACTCCTTTTTGATAGGATCTGTATCCGGACGTGAACGGCGAAACATAGAGAAGAACAGTGAAATCGCAGATGATTCCATTGTAATACCTCGTAGTTGTTCATCCGGCCTTGAATCCAAGTAGCGGATTTTACCCGCCAACTTGGGCGAGATAATGCCATTGGTGGCAATAAGACTGTCTGTGAGGGATGTTTTGCCATGGTCCTAAATGGTAGAAAAACAAGGCGAACATGCATAAGAATCATCTCGGAGCACCACAGCGTGGAAGTCAACGCGAGGTATGTCGTCAGCACTTACAACGTGGGCGAGGATACAGATCTAGCGCCGATATTAGTATATCACGGGATCTGACATCACCCGGCGTGATGGAGGGGCAGAGACTCACATTCCGAATATCCTCAGGTTGCCGCTGCAGACGAACTAAATCATCTATATTGACCACGGGCATGTTGAATCGTTTGAGAGCTCCTCCCGTTTTGCCTCTTTAGGTTTTCAAAAGGTGGAAGGTGGTGTGGAGAGTGATCGAAAAGACGGTTAGCCGTCCGCGAAAAAAAAGTATCACTGGTGTCGGGTATCCAGAAATAGAAGGCACTATGTATGTGACGCTTTCGAAAACAGCGGCCCATTCTCATTATATGTAAAACTCATAGTTCAACTTTTAAGTTTCCTGTGATTGCTATCTCAAGCGACTAGTGTGTGAGTACGACTCTCTCAGAAAATCTCGCTAGCGTGACTGTGTAAAGTTGTGAGGTGAGTCTGACTGGAGAGAGACTCAGTCGCTTCGTCATCGAGAGTTGACTCATGATGAATCAACCCCAAGGCTACCTCAATCATCAATGTACTTTCCTATCCTACGCCGATTCGACATTAAAGACCGTTTCCTTCATGCGCTCTCGAATCTAAATTTAGATTTTTGCGTGTACTCAAGCATTTATTTCCGCTACTGCGACTTCATTCTCCATCATCGAAGGACAGTTTGATCTTTTTGGCCTTTTTGGCCTTTTTGTCTCCTTGCGGCTTGGATGGCAAAGCTTGGAGCTTCGCTTGTTCAGCAGCCGACTCGCTTTGTTCATCGTCGCCCACAAGCCTGGCTTGTTTACGCTTCTTGGGACCTCCAATTTCCAGCAGATTTTTCTGTTGCCTCGACAGTTGATTCTCAGACTGGGACTGTACGTTTCTCTCGCCTTGTTCGCCGGCCTCGCTTGTGCCGCAGGAGTTGTCGGGCTTTTCGTCTGAGACCCCACGCACGAGAGCTTCATATTCTGTTTTAGAGATCACCTCATTGCTAGTCTCATCGACGTAGACGGGAGCATCGTCGTCGTCCTCATTCTTGTCCTTGAGTTTCCGAGGCCGGGCGGCAGGCCGCTCGAGTCGACCCGAATTGCCGCCGTAGTGACCCCGAAGCTTCTGCAAAAATGCCGGCTCATTTGCCTCTGGAATTCATGTGAGCAAAGTCTTTGTTGATCGTATAATTCGCATACCGTAGGCTAGTTTCGCATTTTTGGACATAGTGGTGCGACGCGAAGTGGACTCCAGACGGTTCAAGGCAGAGTCATGCCGCACAAGCCCCTCTCAATTGCGAAAAACTGAGATAGTCCTCAGACCTCCTCAAACCATCCAAGTGCAATGCAATCAGACAGCTCAGCAAGACCAAATGTCGCGTACAGAAATCATTCAAACAATGTAAACCCGGACAAGTGCCCGCGGCAGTCAGAGGGTCGGAGCTCGGAGGCAGTTGATCGCATGCGTGCTCTTCTCGGCGCTAAACCGGAACGGGTCACATCGAAAAGTCCAATGAAGCTCCCGGGTCGCGTCTAGTCCTCTCCATCCATCGAATCTTCAGCATCATTAAAACAATCATGCTTTGCGCAAGTAAGTGATATCGATCAACTCTTCTGTAAAGGAAATCATTGAATCATACATTAACCTTTGCCTCTGAACAGTCTCTGGAGAGGCCCCTCAAGTTCCGGTCGTCTCTACCAAGAGCGGTAGGTCTTTCCAGCCTCCAGCAGGCGGGTTGCGCGTGTCGCTAATGCGATTACAGGCAGCGTTTTCGAGAAACGTCTCATTGAGGCGTACATCAGTGAGCACGGAAAGGATCCTGTGAACGGGGAGGATATCACAGTCGAGGATCTCATTGATGTCAAATCGCAGCGCGTGGTCCGACCCCGTCCTCCTACTCTCACTTCGATTCCTTCTTTACTCAGCGTTTTCCAAGAGGAATGGGATGCGCTAGCTTTAGAAACATACACACTACAACAGACGTTGGCGCAGACTCGACGTGAGCTTAGTGCCGCCCTCTACCAGCACGACGCTGCTGTGCGAGTGATTGCACGTCTTACGAAGGAGAGGGACGAAGCCCGTGATGCGCTGTCACAGGTGACCGTCGGAGCCAGCAAACCCAGCGCTGGTGGGGAAGCTATGCAGGTGGACTCGGCCGCTTTGCCTCAAGCTGTGCTAGATGTCATCGAAAACACACAGGCGACGTATGTCAGCCCTTGTCGCAACCTCGGCGACCATGCTCTTCGAGTCGTGCTAACTCGACGTTTGTCAAATCTTCTAGTTTGTCTAAAACTCGTCGCAAGCGCCTGGTCCCCGACAATTGGGCTACTGTCGAATCGATCTCCTCGTACAAACCCGCGGAAAGCTCTGGGCCTCTCTGCTCAGGGGGTCGCGCGCTCGCTGTTCACTCCGCGGGAGAGCTGGCCCTGATCGGTGGCGCGGATGGAGCTGTCAGTGTGTACTCTCTGTCTCAAAAGGCTGTTCTGCACAGCTTGAAGACGGATGGGCCAGTGACCGATGCTACGTGGGCTGGAGATAAGGCAGTGGTTGGATCTGCAACCGGCTCAGTCAAGGTGTTCGAGAATGGCAATGAAGCAGCGAGCTTCGCTGCCCATAGTGGTGAGGTTACCGGTGTTGCCGTACATGCCAGCGGTCACATTGTTGCCTCTGTGGGAGTGGACAAGAGCTACGTGCTCTACGACATGATTTCCAATTCTACAATTACACAGGTTTGGAGCGACGCTGGTAAGACCCATCTTAATGCTGTAAATGTCAGACGACTGAACTAACATCTCCACCCTAGCCCTTCTGTCTGTCCAATTCCACCCTGATGGCCACTTGCTGGCTACCGGTACCGCCAGTGGCCAGGTTAAGATCTTTGATGTACGAACTGGCAACGCGGCCGCCGATTTCACGATGTCAGGTCCGGTGAAGTGCATTTTCTTCTCCGAGAATGGAACCTCTCTCGCCGCAGTATCTGCACAATCAACCACAGTCTCGATCTGGGATCTCCGGAGCTTCAAGGAGATCAAGGTGTTGGACACTGGCAACCAGGTACACTCGCTGCACTGGGACTACACCGGCCAGTTCCTCGCCACTGGTGGTCCAAGTGGAGTAACTGTTCAGCAATGCAACAAGTCCGCAAAAGAGTGGTCCGAGCCGCTGCGCAGTGCTGTCCCCGCTGTCTCAGTGGCATGGGGATCTGCCGCTCAGAGCATTGTGGCCCTCAATCCAGAGGGTGCAGTCACTGTTCTTTCATCTTGAGCGCGAACATGCTACTTGGCAATGGATGATCAAAAGATAGAAGTCACAATACCGCAATGAAACATTGGGACAGTCCTTCATGTAACCATCAATCCAAATCCGTTCTGGGCAGACATTATTGACCCTCGAAGTCTACCTATTAATCTCCACGCTTGCATTGATCAATATGATAATATTTTTGTCCTTTCCGAGGTTGTTATTGCTGTTGTTTCCTCCTTCTCCTACGGTTGATTTGGTCTAGCACCGAGCAGGTGAACTTCTATATAGCTGAAATGGAAGCTCATGGTTGTTCAAAACAGGCCAAAAAAGGCCTAAACTCTCCTTCCGCTAGACGACCCATAGAAGCACTTGGGAACGAATGTAAATTTAAAAATTGATACAATATAAAAGCCTCTGAAAATGGAGTTTACGATGGATGTCAGCAAGATCATCTGCCAGGAAACTTAATCGGACAAGGGTTGAAGGAAGAGCGTTGAAAAAGACCATCAAAAAGAGTGCTCTTATCGGCCGCTGCCATCCCGGGTCTTGACGTATGACGCAATTATCTGACACTGTGGTTCACCGCCGGGAATGTAGAATTTAGCGCGTACCGCCCGGCATCAAAAGAGGCAGATTGTCACCGCCTTCACATAATCAGGCCTGCTTGTCGTGTCGAACAACTGCATTCATCTTCTATAGACTGACAACTGCCTTCCTTCTCACACATTTTCGCTTCGATTCCATCATATATTACAGCCAACTGCGCCCATATGATGAGTGAAGATCCCGGCGTCCAATTCATGGGCGCCAGGTCTAAGGTATGCGACAACCTCCAGATCTTTGGCTCGCGGGGCAAATGTGAACGAAACAACAGAGTGGGACATCGTTGCTGATTCACGGGTACCCCTGGTCTCCAGACATCACATCGTTCTATGTTGCAGCAACCTGGTGAAGACGACCAGTCGCCCTGGTATCGCCACTTCCATCCCCGGCGCCCTGAAATGTCCGCCTCACGTTCGTCTCAACTGCCATCGCTTTTCACCTTCCGAGAGCATTCTGAGATTCGCCAGTCAGCTGATTCCGGGCGCCGTGGCGGGACGGTGATTGACCTGACGAATGAACCGGAGTCGCTTCCACAGCGGCGATATTCCGTCTTAGACGGACCGGCTGCTTCTAACACCCCACGACCTCCCCGATTTGGACGAAACATCCTGGCTGATGTGGACGTCGTTGATCTCGAGGATGAATCAGAGTATGCAGTGGATGGTAGCGCTGGGGAGGATGCTGATGAGGAGGATCGTGCTGCTGAGATCCCTTCCAGTAGTCCAGAAGTTCAATTTGTCAGGACTCAGCCTCGTGCAGATGCTAGGCCACAGAGATACAACCCGTATCGTTTACTGGGAATGAACCGCGGAGGTGGTTATCGTCCCCCACCACGCTTGGGTAGCAGTCAACGTGAACTCAGAGCTGCGCCCCCGCGCATTATTCCCTATGATCCCTTCGCGTTTGAACCCCCATCTATCTTGAACTCAAGCATCTCACTCGATTACGAGCTCCCGTCTTTTACCATCGGTCAAAGCATGACACGTCCGGCACCAAGCGGCCATCAAGCGCTGAACACGGTTGCGTACAAACAACCCAGTCCCCTTCCTGAGGGCTTTGCCAGAACCATAGACGATGACCAGGTCGCGGTCTGCCCAAACTGCGAATGGGAACTTGGGACTGGTGAGGGCAAGAAGCAGAATATCTTGGTCGCCAAAGCATGTGGCCATGTAAGGACCTTCACCTCCCCTCTGATTACACTGCTTGCTAACCGAGAATCTTCGTCATGATACAGGTCTACTGCGGCGAATGCGTGGAGCATCGGTCTAAGTCCAAAGCAAAGAAAGCTCAAGGTGATCGCCGGACTAAGCCTTTTTCGAAGTGCGTTGTGGAAGACTGTGATAAGCAACTAAGTGCTCCTTCGGCCTTCCTTCGCATGTATCTTTGATACTTGCGCTTTCTTCTACCTCGATATCCGTCGATGCTTGCAGGGCACCCAGACGTGCCAGTCTGCAGAACGTGGGCTCTCCAATCTGTTTCTTATCAATTAGCTTCTCGGCCATCTGGTCTTCTTACGGTGATACCCAACTTGCATGGTGGCGCATGGCGTTAATTTTTATCTCATTTGAGCGTCGGATCAATGCTAAATCACTTCTTTGTTTTCTAGCAAATGAGCAGTTAACTTTGATAGTAAACTACTGAGGCCTTGGGCTCATTGCCCGGCGTCTAACAAAGCACTGAGCCAGTAAGCTATTAAGTCAAAATGCATGCTAGTAGTCTAAGTCAAAGTCTTCACGGAAGGCAAGCAGACAAGCTGGTACACAATTGTAGCACAAGAATGATATTGAGGTATAAATTGATTTGAGCAGAATGCATGAAGAAGAGATAAGGCAAGGCGCATGTCGAAGAAACGCTGTAGTATAGTAATACATATGATAAAATAGCAGGATTCATTCAATGTGAATCACAATGTCATTGCAGAAACAGATTGAGGAAGGCAGGTGGCGGTCAAAGACGAATCGTATTGTTCAAACGCCACGAAGATCACCGTGGTATGGTGACCAAATGCCACGCACACTCTCGTTCAAACTCGTCACGGGTTTCTTCTGGGCCTTCAGTTTCTCACCACTGGCATCCTTGAGAATCATGGCTTTCGTCAAAATATCCTTGGGCTCAAGGTTGCGCACACATATGGCCTTCTCTCGACCATTGATGTAGTGACCACGGATGACCGGGTGCTTTGAATGTCGCGGAGATACACGGATCTCGATTTGGGGATTCTCGCGCGCAAAGTTGGGAAGGGTTTGTGTAAGGAAAGCCCTGGAAAGACGAAAATAATCAGACAATGAAGGCTTCAACGTCAATTCAAGAACGGAAAAACATACAGCATGCCCCGGGAGCTGCCTCCGTAGTTGCAGTAATGGAAATCAAGGCGTTTGCATTGTAGGATGAAGGCGCCAACACCATTCTGTCGTTCAAGTCAGTTACGCCTCCGATACTCGATCAACACTGTATTTTGAAATTTTCAACCAACAAAGAGCACATACCCTAGCAGCAGATACCGTCTTGATTCCCTTGACTGGCATGGTTGTGATTTTGGTGGCTTAATATATGTCTTGCTGTCATTGCATGCATGCTTCCCCGACATATTTTCTCGACGCCATCTGAAGGCGGTGAGGCCCCGCCAAGACCATCTAGCGCTTTAAGCGCGGGAACCGCGCCTCACTCAACGACCCTCCCGTACCTAAAGATCCAGTCAGCTAAGGTTCATCATCAATATCATCAAGGACCCTCCACCAGTCTCTTGAGAGGCCAAGTCCAAGATGACGGACAAGCTGCCTCCGCCGCTTTTGGCGCTTTTTCAACCCCGGCCACCTTTGCGCTACATACCTCCCTCAGATCGCGCCCCGGAAGACTGCGGCAAAAGCTCCATCTCTGGCGTTGCCCAATTCCTCCCTGCTGCCAAGGAGTTCCAAGAGGAAGTCCCATACAATGCGACTGAATGCTGGCTCCAGCGCAAGTGGCGAGAGAAGGTCGAAAAGAAGGAAGAAGTTGCAAAGAAGCTGACAGAGAGCTTGGAGCATTGTATGCCGATGCCGGAAAACCCTTCGCGGTGTCACTAAAATGACTAACGATTATTAACCCCACAGATGACCCTAAGGAGGATCCTCAAGCTCGAGGCGATCCTTTCAGGACTCTTTTTGTTGCGCGTCTCAGCTACGATGTGAAGGAGGCTGATCTGGAGCGCGAATTCGGTCGTTTCGGTCCTATCGAGCGCGTAAGGCAGTCCTGCCAAATGCCAACAGTCCCTCTTCCGCTCTCTGACTCTTTCTCTTCATCACAGATTCGAATCGTCAAAGACACGGTTTCCCCCAAAGCATCCAAGAAGCCCCATCGCGGATACGCTTTCATCGTCTACGAAAGAGAGAAGGATATGAAAGGTACAATGATTAATGGCTTGCGAGGAACCATTCGATATCTCACCCACCTTTGTCCAGATCGAGCATCGCTAACTTCCAATTGATCTTTCCAGCTGCGTACAAGGAAACTGACGGCATCCGGATCAAGGATCGACGCGTACTTGTTGACGTCGAGCGTGGTCGCACAACAAAGGGCTGGAAGCCTCGCCGTTTGGGCGGTGGACTTGGGGGTCGCGGCTACACAAAAGCAATGCCATCCCGGCCCATGGGGCCAGGCTTCAACGCGCCCTCAGGTCCAGGTGGGTTTGGAGGAGGTTTCCGTGGTGGCTTTGGTGGCAGAGGCTTCCGTGGCGGCGGTGGCTTCCGCGGCGGCGGTGATCGTTTCGGTGGTCGTGGAGGAGTTGGCTACCAAGGTGGCCGTGGTGGGTTTGGAGGTCAAGCTCCACCAAATGCTCCTTCTGGTCCTGGCGGTGCCCGCAGTGGTGGATTCGGAAGTAATTATGGCGGCGGCGGGGGTGCTGGTGGCAGGTTTGATCGCGGAGTGACAGGTAGCAACCGCGAGCCCGTCCGCCCTCGAGACGCATATGCAGACCGTGATCGCCGCGACGATCGTGATCGTGGCGATCGCGCAGACAGGGGCGATCGGGATAGTGGTGACCGGTACAGAGACCGTGATCGCATGTCGGACCGCAACGGGGACCGTTATCGCGACCGTGACCGTGAACGCGACAGATATGGTGGTGGTGCTGGTGTTGGTGGTGGTAGCCGGGAGGACTATGGGCGCAAGCGCCCTCGTGAGGATGACGGCTATGATGACAGTCGCTCTAGGAGACGATACTAAGCGCGGCAAATCCTTCCTTTCACCCTCGGCATGGCCCTCGATGTCCCCTGTTGAAATCCGAGTTGCTGGTGGGTACACTTGCCCTCGTCTATTGCTCGTCCTCTTATCTTCAGGGTAAGGAACGATAATGCGGCGCGTATGTGAAGAACAGAGCGAAGCCTCTTGTTCTCAACATGCAGTGGCACCATACTTTGTTGACCACAGGGCGCCCCGATCACCACGCAATCCCAGTCTTTGCACCAGCATGCATCTCACCTTGCAGGGTTCTCGCGGAGTGTTTGGATATTCGCCTTCCTTTTTGAGGTTGCCTTTGAAGGTCGTTTTCTTTGTTGCGTCCATTTTTTGAAGGGTCCCTCAAGCGACCCTTCCTTGAGGGTAAGTATGTACTTTAGTTCAAGCAATTCTTTACGTTCATGCAACACAAGCACGGAACAGCGCTCAGGTAAGGCCAGGTAAGAACCATTGCATCGACTCATGCGCAGGCGTCGGCCGAGGTGATATGTATGCAGATGAAACAATACCCTTGAGTGCAAGTCAAATAATCTTAATCATCAAGTGGCATGAATTTTGTAAATCTTTTTATGTCCAATCTGGTATCTATCATCGCAAGTATATCAACTGGAAGGACCCCCACCTAGGACAGATACTAGGCAGATCAAGGGGTCTTGACTATAATCGAAGGAAACGAAAAGCGCCCACCCCATAACTCCGTAAGATGCCTTTGAAGAATCTTTCTCTGTGTTTTTGCAGTGGTCACAAAATGACCTCAGAAAAGCCGGCAAATGAGACTGTAACGTGACCATGCGCCTAAGCATCGGTTTCCATGTCGCCCTCCTCCAGGATTTTGATTTCTCCAGTCTCGCGTGTCCACATGGCCTTGAGGTCTACCTTGAACTCGGAGGAAGTAATTCCAAACATCTTCAGAATAGTCGTCTGACGGGAGTCGAGTGTCTCGCCCTTGCGGCAGATGGGGTAACCCTCTTGGCCCTCGGTCAGCTCGAGCATGACCTTGCCCTTGACCAAGCGAGTAGGAATGCCCAGTTTCCGGAGAGCGGGCTCGATAGTGTGGCTGACAGGCTCATCTTGGTCGGCTGGGATCTCCCCACCACGGGCAGTGACAAGGCCATTAGGGAGAGTGAAAGAGCGAGTAGCCACGGTGCCAGCACGGGCAAAGTCTGAGGGGTGGAAGTTGTCGAAGTATTGAATGACAGAATCGACAGGACGGGAGGTGAAGAGCAGGCCAACCGCACCGGTCAGGTAGGGGCAGAGCTTGTGAAGATTGTCGGCGGCTTCATTCTCGGGAGAGGTACCAAGAGCAACAGCCATGACCTTGGTCTTACCGAAGAAGAGACTATACGTAAAAGATCAGTCGCTGCGTATGAATTTTGAGCCAGTCCGGCGGCGTGTTTTGCTGGAGATAATTGGCATATGACTCAATTGATACTGAGCCTTCAGCGGGTCCAAATCACATACCGACTATCACCAAATTCGGCGCGCACGTCCTTCAGGTAGGTGTTTCGCATGTTGTCTACCGAGAAGACGAAGAGGTGATCATATTCCTCTACACATTCCCGAATGTTGGCGTACAGACGGCGAGTCTGCTCCTTGTGGTCCTTCTTGACGGTCTTGGACTCGTGAACGACACGCGCGCGCTTGGAACGAGGCATCTTTGTTGTTTGGTTGGGATTATTTTCTTGGACGTTTGAGAAATTGAAACTGCGACAGCGTCTAATCGTATCCCGCAGTGGCCGTGGGCACTTGTGGCATTCGTTTTTTTCGCTGATAACCGGATCAATATTTCTGCCGAGCTTATCCGATCCCCACTAACCTCGATCAGGCAACCAGCTGCGATAGCCCGTCACCCTGCAAGGACGTTTCTTATCGCTTACAACATCGTGAGGGTTGTCTGGGGTCGAGAACATGCTGGATTTCATGGATTATGTCCAGCTTGCATTCGCGGAGGCGACGAATTGGAACACGGATAATTCTTACTCCGCTCTCACGACCACTGCACAGTGTAAGTCGCTCCAGTCGCATGGTTGACGCGCTCTAGACCTCATGCAGTTGGTGCAGCGATTCTAGAATTCGAGACGCCCGAGCGATTCCGTATCCGACTATCCTCGCTCTCCACCCCCCATTTTGCGACCAGCTATTCATTGGGGACAGTAGGGCTGCTTGATGGCTCTATATCATACCTCTTCAGCACAGCACCTTTGTATAATACTCCGAGTCGAAGTGCCCTGATACCCCTCCGAAAGATCTCGCCAGGCTACCGACAAGTGCAGGTCCCCGAAGCGCCAAATTTGACATGGGGCTGGAATTCGCTCCTTGGAGACGTTGACGATTCCCGTACCATTACGAGCACACGTCCGGGAAGCGCAGCACACCATGATGACCCCAAGTCATTAGAAGGCGCAGCCCAGCGAAAGGCAACCCTTCTCCACGCATCGCTTCATCTTCCCTCACCGACCACGCTTTATGCGCTGTTTTTGCGCAGATTGTCCCCGACAACCCAGTTGTCCCTCGCGGTCTGCTCCACGCGAGGGCCTCCAATGTCCAAGTCCGCGCCGCAGGCGTCCATGCTCGCCCAATTGTCCCACGATACTGGAAAATACTGCAATGAATATCTCTTCAGTACAGACAATGCGCTCTTTGGCTGGCGAGGGCTTTGGAACTTTGGCGCGGATCCTCGATATACCCCCGACAATGCGCCTTCTCGCCTTTCTTTGCTCTCTGCGGGTGCTGAAGCGTATTACTCTCCGGTCTCCTCAATAATTGGCATGTCCACAGGCCTGAGATTCAGCACCCTGCCTGCTGCGACTGAAACACCGTTCTCACCCTCGTCATCAGCCTCCATTGCGCCCACGCCAATCTCGACTTTCCCATACACATTGACCTTGACGCTCACTCCCATCACCGGGTCCTTATCTACGACATACTCGCTGCGCGCTTCGCCGAATCTGTCCTTCAGCTCTAAGTTCGGGTTCAATGTTTACAGTTGGGAAAGCGAGATGGTTGCTGGATGCGAGCTATGGCAGCGCTCACGGAAGTCGACATCACCGTCCGACGATGGGGTAGAATGGGCCCGTCGCAAGATGCGCATGTACGACTCTTCTACGCCTCTTCCTGGCACCCTGCCGTCTTCTCCGTATGTGTCCGACCCGATTCAACCCGAGTCCGTGACTCGGTCGGAGGCCGACGTCGAGGGCGAGGCCAGCGATTCGGTGATTAAACTCCGGGTAGATCAATCGTGGAATGTGCGACTCCTTTGGGAAGGCCGCGTCAAGGAGTTGCTGGTGAGTGCAGGGGTAGGGCTGGGTCCGGGCTCCTTCTCGACGGCTCCTCACGTCTCCTCCGTCGCGGGGAGTGGGTCGGCGCAAAGTGGAGGCGGCGGCCCTGCCACGTCGTACTGGCGCGGGGTTGGGCTCTCGGTCATGTACTCATCATGATTCATGACGATGTTGTGTGGATGCTGATATCAATACGGACGAGTCGTAGACATACCCTGGCGAGTCGCGACTACATGTGTTGATGCGACGGTGGCCATATAATTTAGAGAGGCCAAAGCGAATAACCTTCAATTCGTCGCAAGCTAGACAAGCCTTTGTGGCTGCTTCAATGTACATAGATTTTCTTTTCATGACAACATATTTCACGTTTCAAAATTGGGAGCCTCTTGATGAAACCCTACGTGTCAGGCCCGTTGGTACCGCGTATTAGATGTCCTATGGATGGAGTCCAGATGTGTTGCAAGACCAATTTAGATACGGGCGTTGACAATATCGACGACTGAAGAAAATGGTCAGTTGAGATCTTGAGCGTATCGACATGTCGGCCATCCAATTGGGTTGACTTACAGGCAGGCTTCAAGCTGGCACCGCCGACGAGGAAACCGTCAACATCGGGCTGGGTAGCGAGCTCGCGGCAGTTCTTCTCGCTAACGGAGCCACCGTAGATGACACGGACAGTCTCCTGGGCGTGGGAATCGATGGTCTTGCCGAGCCACTCACGGATGGCAGCATGGACCTCCTGAGCCTGCTCAGTGGTAGCGACCTTGCCAGTGCCGATGGCCCAGACGGGCTCGTAGGCAATGACAACCTTGGCCCATTGCTCCTTGCTCAGCTCCTTGGCAGCGGCGTTGAGCTGACGGGTGACGACCTCAATGGTCTTGTTGGCCTCACGCTCCTGTACGAAAATGAACATCGGGTGTTAGCGGCGGTTCTTCATCTTCAATGTGATTCCGGTGCCCCACTTCGGGGGTTCGGGATACAGAATGAATAGCCGAAAAAAGTATGACGTACCTCAAGGGTCTCACCGATGCAGAAGATGACAGAGAGACCGCCGTCAATGGCAGCCTTGGTCTTGCGAGCAATGAACTAAACAAGAAGGAGGGGTCAGTGTCATGGCATGGGTGAAGCTGTAAGCTTGAGACTGCGTTCCATGTGCTGCATCCACAGCGGAAGAAGTTTGAATTGCGGACATACCTCGTCGGTCTCCTTGAGAATGACACGGCGCTCGCTGTGACCGATGACGACCCAGTCGATCTTGGCATCCTTCAGCTGCTCAACGCTGATCTCGCCGGTGAAGGCACCGTTGGGCTTGTCAAAGACGTTCTGGGCAGCAACGCCAATTTTGGGGTCGGCCAAGCTGCGGGTGAGGGTGAGGTAGAGAGCAGGAGGAGAGATGACGACCTCGGTGTTGGGGTCAAGCTTGGAGGAGTTGAGGTTGTTGACGATGCCGGTGATGCTCTCAGCAACACCGTTCCTAGAGAAGGAGTCAATCTCTCGCGTCTATTGCATCATCGCCGTCGTCTGATGGAGGGGTAGTTCAGTGAATCGATGCATTGGGCAATCACGTACATCTTGAAGTTACCACCGACGAAGAATTGGCGAGGCATGTTGACAGAGTGTATGAATTCTGGTTATAGGAGGAAAGGAAGTAATGTGATGAAAAGTAACGCGGAATGACAGCAAGGCGAGTATAAGAGGGGAGCTTGTACGGTTAAAAAACATGGAGGGGCATCTCCCGAGGATTTAGCGCCTGAGCAACCAGGCCAGCCCCGCCATGACATAACCGGTACACCGAGTGACCGAGTGACCGAAAGGCCTGCATCCACAATTCCGAGTGTTTCGAGAGGGCACTACACTACTACAATACCATAGAATTGGCCATAGATGTGCATCATGTGAGGTTACCTGAAGCTCATGCAGTATTGAGAGAAAGTTCAATTCATTGAGTAATCGTCAGCTGTATTGAAGAAAAAAAAATGGAGGACGTCGAGTAGAGATGCAGGAGATGATAATAGACCTTAGTAAAGTCAACACATCAATGCCGAGACCTGGAAGCATCAATTCGCTGATAACATAAGGATGCGAGATCACTGAGTGGAGAGCCACAACATGAATAGCATTGTCTCTCTCCATGCCATGACACAATGCATCTTCACTTGACACAAGGCATTCAAACGATCTTTGAGCGTCTATGTCTTGAGTTTCTTTCAACAAAGGAAGAGCACACACATTGGCGGCGGAGAATGTCTTTGCGTACCTCGGTGGGCTATGTCTTGGACCATGTACTCATTATTCGTCGGGTGTATATATTTAGGTCTATCGATGGGAGGAGACAATGGCCCGGGACAACCTTGAATAGAAGTTCATTGTGATTTCGATCAAAGTCCACCTGGGCTACCATCTGGATCGAGTGACACTCCAAAGATACCAATCACCGCGATTCCTTTGATTGTTCCTCGGTGTCTCTTTGTGAATGATATCATCGAGGAAACAATGGAGCTTAAAAGGCTTTGTACAATCTATAGGGCTGTGCGAGTACAACTGCACCTTTGTCCAAATTACGGGTGATCCTGTGGGGTCATGGCCCGTCGCGAACTATATAATGCACTTGAGCCCGCTGTCTCCCTATGGTCTATTAGAGCCAACTTGAGCAACCATCTTTTGCGCTAGCACATCGATCTTCTCTTCTATTTCAATCTCATCTGGAAGACCAACTACATACAGTGTCCGGCGATTCTTCACCCAACGCAATAATGGACAAGTATCGATACGAGACCCCCGACGCATGGAAAAGGGGATTCTGTTTGTCTGTACGCGATCTCATAGATCCCGAAAGCAAGCTGGCCCAGAAGTATCCTCATCTCTGTCAGATCTTTCGGCATCGCCTGGAAATTGCCTATTCAGAGAGGCAGTTTAAGCCAGTCTCGCTTTGCGCACATACTGATTACGAAAACGGGTATCAAGGTAGTCGAAGTGATTCTGACCACTTTCAACGAACTGAATGGTTCAGACAATTGCAGAGAGCTGACTGGATGGAAAACGACACTCAGAATCGAATGGAGCACATTTGCCCTGATGTCTCTAAGCGAATGGACTTTTACGGCATTGCGGGCGAAGGCAGTAAGTACATCGCTCCTCTGACTCCCACTCCACTCGTCGATGTTGCTAACGTGATTTCTAGCTTTTGGCTCAGTGTTTCTGGCTCGCGAGCACAATGAGGAGGCAGCGGACCCCAATCGTCTCGAGCATTACGCTGTCAAGGTGACAAAGCATGAAACACTGATCGGTGGCTTGCACGACGGTCTCTGGGAAGCCCCGAATGGAGTTGTTCCTGATAATCGAGCTCCCCCAAGCTACATTCCCAGTGAAGCTCTGGTGATGTTTTTTCTCACTCACAGTGACAGGTTCCCAAAATTGGATTCTGTCTACACCCATGATCGCTTTCAAGCCATCGTCATGTCTCCATGTGTTGACTATAGTTCGGACCGACAACCCGTGCCCTCGGGCGATTATGACCGTCAGTTTCCCGGCTTCACGGCTCGGTATATGCTCACAAAGGACCGTAAACCCCTTCTCAGCGTGAGCCAGGCATGCAAGGTATCGGCTCAGCTTTTGGAAGCGATGAGACATCTGGCAGATATGAATATCTGGCACAACGATTTCTCTGTCAACAACATATTGGTGGACAAGAATTTGAATGTAAGTTTGGTCTCCCTATCCCCCAATGCTTCATCCCTTACGACCTATTCGCTCTGATCTCAGGACCGAGAATAATATTGACTACCATTCGAACGTATAGGCTCAAATGATCGACCTCGGTGAATTCGCTTTCGGATTGGAAGAACAAGACTTTCTTCAAGCAGGCTTTAGGTCAGTCCCATTCCAGGAATATCAGATGTTCCCAGAGCTCGCGTTGAGCGAGGAGAAAGACAACGGCCTCTGTAGGAGCGACCTACACGACTTACGCGAAGAATGTTTGTGGAAATTCGGTACGATCATATATGGCATTTTACACGGCCATTGGCCCTGGGACGAAGCCCCGAAGAACGGGGAGCCACATCGGGATCTGTTGGATTCAGATGTCTACTATGATAAATCGCATATCTATCATCGGAGAAATCGCATTCTGAACGAGCCATTGCCGATTGATGAGAATCTACCGCAGGATTGCAAGGACGTTTTGCAATCCATGTTCAGTAAAGACCCCGCGGAACGGCCCAGTCTTGCAGAATTGGAGGGTTATCCTTGGTTTGCGCAATGGGCTAGGGAGACTCAGGTTTTCGAGCGCCCATTCTCCAAAGAGTTTCGCAGCACTTACATGCAGCGGCGTCGTTGACTTCGTTACAACCAGAAGAAGCAGGCTCATCCTTCTTCGTGATTGGACTTCGTCGACTTGCCCCGCACCAGGTGGCACCAAGCCTGTCAGGTCTATGAACTTGCCTGGACTGCTTATACAGCATCCATGTTCTGTTTTACAACTAAGGGAGGCTACTGTCTAATGTCCTTAGTGTTCAATGCTCAGCTTTTGAGATTATACATATAGTGATCATTTTGGTCGTGAAGAGTACGCTTCGTAATGACTCATGGAAAGCACTTAGGTACACAAAATTTTGGTTGAGTAGATATCTGGGTTATACTGTCAGCTTCCATATTTTAGCACTGTAAGGTAGACATCTGCAACGAAGCCCAAGCTGACTCCACAACCGTAGAGCCGACCTGTCAAAAACTGGGATGGCGGTCTCGTTCGCTTCAGGTTTGCAGCTGATAACGACCATTCATGGGACGAAATGGGAGATTCAGCAACGCATCATCGAATTTACTCCTTATCACGATTTAAAGAGAATCTTTCAAATTTCCGATCGAATGGTTGTACGCCACGGAAAGGGAATGTTAAGCAATATCATCTTTGTTCATGGCGGCTAGCCAATATGGGATGTCGTGAAATGAACGTCTTTTGAAATATGAAACCATACTTCAGGCGCTAGATTTATTAATCAATAATATCGAGTAGCATGGATAGCAGGCAACCGTCATGCCACTCAGTTCGCATTAACACGCTAAAGTCGAATAATTGAGCGTGAAGTCGTATAAAGCTGCTGGTAGAGGCAGCGTTCCATCAACACCAGGGGAGAAGAAAACACAAGATAGGAGCTGGATGCGCAAGAGAACGAGAAAAATGAAGAGCTTCAGCGTCTGAGGCTATCCAAACGCGCTTGAAGATCATCATCGCCGGCATCAGGCGCACCACCAACACCACCACCGCCTCCGCCGATCGCCTGAGCGACGCGAACGTTGCTTGCAGACTCTCTTTGGATCTCGCCAGAAGGCGTCTCACCCAGCTGGGAAGGAACGGTCAGTATATCCAATAATAAAGTTGGAACGCTAGGTTTACGAACCGCCTGAGTCAAATCAACACCAATCTCATCCAGAACCTCCTTGACAATGTCTTCGCCCTCGGCCTCATCATCTTCCATTCCTGTTGCCTCGTCAATGGCATCATCCATCATTTCCTGTCGTTCGTCCATGATTTCGTTCTCTCGTTCGAATTCCATCGTTATGCGCTGGAGCGCAGGCAGATTCATCTGGCGATTCATACTACCCAGAAGCATTGTTGCACCTTTCATTGACTGCATCATTTGTTCATTGCTGCGAACGGTCTGGCGCATGTCCATTGTGAGCTTCTTGACATACGCTTCTGGCAGGTTGAGGACATGAGACGTACCTGGATTCTTAGAGAGATGGCTTGTAATTGTGTCCGCATTTGATAGAACTTCTGAATATAGCTGCCGGTGCGCGAGATAGATCAGTCGGTTTGACTCGCGATATCTGAGAGCATTGATCGATCTAAGCTTACCGTCTGGTCCGGACCAGGTCTTTGGCTTGAATTTTGCAGGCTCCGATTTGTCCATTTTTGGCACTCTTTTTGATATCTTGAATGAGCTTCTTCTCTTGATTCTCAAGTTTGGTGCGTTCGCGGTCCAGTTCACGCTGCGTTCGATCGAGTGCTCGCTGATGCTTGCGCAGACGCTCCGCAGGTGTCATGCGCTTGCCGAAAGCCCATTCGACGATCTATCCCAACAATTAGCCGTGTCTAGGGGGACAAAAATTGACGAGAGAAAGCTTACGTTCATTGTGGCAGTATCGTGGCAGAACCAAGCTCTTGAGCTCCTTGACCAATACTCAATCAGGCGCCAATGCTTATTTACTGGACGGGCACTTGGGGCAGTGACATCAAGTGGGACGGCGGCATAATCAGGTAAGATAAAGGTGACTTACTGCCGCTTTACCGGCTTACCGCTCAGTCACATGCTAAGCTAATCCTGTTTAGACTAGTCTTCTTCGGTCCTAAACCGTGGCACGTCACTCCACATAAAACTACGCTCTTCCATAATCGTTCCGTTCATGGACTTGCCACCATCAAGTGAATCGCTATGAGCCAGGATAACTCACCAGGGGAAGGCTCTTCGAAGGCCGGATCATCTCGTTTTGCCGGCGAGGATGAAGAGCGAAGTCCATTCACACCTCCTCCGGCGTACATGACCGTTGGCAGCGGTTCGACCTCGGCGAGTGCCACGGCGCTGATGACATCGTTGAACAACGACTCTGGTTACGGTGGTAGTGTCGCTGGTGACAGCTCTGCTGACCTTGACGGCAGTGCCGCCTGGCGGGCTGGCCTGCTGGAGGATCGGCCAACGCCGCTTCACACTCCCACCCGCACTGGGGAATGGAATCCTGCAGGTGAGTAAACCTTGAGCCACTCGAACCGCTATACACAAGTTTCCCGAGCTGACAGGATCTCCTTTTTCCGATAAGCTGAGCATGAAAGGCAGGTCGTTGCTAATCATGTTCACCAACTTCTTTAGTACGTGACCATTCACTAATCCTTCCTGAAGTCAAACTACTTCTGGGCAACCCTCTGACAATTACGCGCATTTCAGTAACTCGAACCGCACAAAACTTGGCCGCGCTATTTCACGAACTATCGAGACGTTGAAGGAGTTGCAGGAAATGAATCGTCAGTGGCCAGCACATTATCCCTCCGTACAAAGCGCCCCTCAATCACCCTCGGATCGACCGCGGATATCGCACACTTTCTCGCAGATTGGCCACGATGGAGATGAAGACGCTATGACAAGACCTGAGTTGAGGCGTGCAGCGACTACGTTTGGTGGCGATGATTTCTCTGAATCAAGTGTAGCGGCTGAACGCCGCATACCTGCGGGACCTCGCTTGATGACCCCCCAGATCGCGCAGGAGTTCTCCATCCTGAAACTTGACTTGAAGCTGGGTGCGCTCTCACAAGCAGAGCTCGTGCATTCATTGGAGAAAGCGTCTATTGCCTCGCTGCTGGATGGAAAGATCAGTCAGAGCATCAAACACCTTCTTTCTTTGCGAGACCGAATCGAGGACACTTCCAGTAAGGTGCTGGTGACTGGCGATCTGAATGCGGGCAAATCGACATTCTGCAACGCGCTTCTACGACGAAAAGTCTTGCCGGAGGACCAGCAACCCTGCACAAGTATCTTCTGCGAAGTACTTGATGCACGAGAGAATGGCGGGATCGAAGAAGTGCATGCTGTACACAAGGATGCCCAATACAATCGGAACGATGAGAGCACATACGACGTTTATCCTCTTTCTGAGCTCGAGAACATTGTGATCGACAACGACAAATATATGCAATGCAAGGTGTACGTCAAGGACGTCAGGTCCATTGACGAATCCCTACTCAATAATGGAGTAGTCGACATTGCTCTCATTGATGCACCTGGCTTGAACTCAGATTCGTTGAAGACGACAGCTGTCTTTGCGCGACAAGAGGAAATCGATGTTGTCGTGTTTGTGGTCTCGGCTGCAAACCACTTCACTCTTTCAGCGAAAGAGTTCATCCTCAATGCTGCACACGAAAAGGCCTACATCTTCATGGTTGTGAACGGATTCGATCAAATCCGCGATAAGAAGCGATGTGAGCGCATGATCCTTGATCAAGTTGGTAAATTGAGTCCTCGCACATACAAGGAGGCTGCGGAATTGGTTCACTTTGTCTCGAGCAATGCTATTCCGGTTGCCCCTGCTGGAGCCTTCTCCCAGTCGGGCTCAGGCAGCGGCGGCGGCGGAGGAGATGGTGATCCTCACGATGATGACGATGATGATCTCTCAAGCAAAGGAAAAGGCAAGGAGAAAGAGAAGATTCGAGACTTTGAGAACCTTGAAGGGGCACTTCGCCGATTCGTGCTTGAGAAGCGGTCACGGTCAAAGCTTGCTCCCGCGCGCACGTACCTGCTCAATTTATTGGCTGATATCAATGGGTTGGCTACAGTCAACCGTGATATAGCTCAAGCAGAGCTCCAGCGAGTGACGGATGAGTTGGCTGAACTTGAGCCTGCATACGAGAATGGGAAGAAACAAAAGGCGGAGCTGACCGAGGGTGTGAACAAGGCGATTGATGAATCTTGTGATGACGTGTATAATCACACACGATCAACGCTGGCGGAGACCATTGCACAAGTGTCTGAAGCAGACCTGGGTGTTGAATATCCGGGCGTCTTTTCCGCCTTCCAATATGCAGAGGATTTGAAACAAGCAATGCTTGACCAAATCTCGGCGGCGGTCAACGGGTGTGAAGACTATGCACGTGAAAAGACCTCCCAGGGCGTAGGGTTCATCCAAAATATCGGCTTGTTGCATGTCGGTGAAGATAAATTTACGCCTCTCAATTTTCGTGCTGACCTGATGTTCCGTCGCGGACGCCGTCATGGCCTGGCCCGGCAGGTCGATACGGAGGTAGACCTTTGGGATTTCTTCGACGTCGCAGCCCTCTGGGATCACCAGGAGAAGATGGCCGGGACTGGTGTTGCAATGACCGCAGTCACCGTTCTTGGTAGCAGAGCTCTCGGTGGATTCAGTTGGGTGGATAGCGCTCTAAGTGCCGCTAGAGTTATCGGTCCCAACAACATGCGCCGATTGTTCTTCCCGGGCGTGTTGGCTGCTGGTAAGATTTGAGAAGATGGCTTTTTGCACCTACAGATGACATGGATGCTAATATTTACCCCACAGCCGTTCTCGCTACTGCCTACATATTGTCCAGCATCCCCAAAACCTTACCACCACGGCTCTCAAAGAAAATCGAAGCCACTCTCAATGAGATGGACTATGTCCATTCCAACGCCAACCGCATTTCCACGGAAGTCCGTAAGATCTTGCGCCTACCCGCCAACAACTTACAATCAAGTTTAGCCCAGGATATCGAGGACCTTGCGCGACGCAAGCAAGAGGTTGCCAAGGTCAGGCAAGAGAGTGAAGTTGCGTCGAAATACTTTGCGAACTTGTTCCGAGAGAGTGGTGAGAACCGTCGTTCGATTGAGGACCTTGATCTCGACGGGCCATTGCCGGGCGCAATGGGAGCATTTGACCCATAACAGGGATCGCCTTCTGCGTCAAAATTGGCATTTCATCTCTTTACCTGTCCTCCCCGCTCACCCTGTTGTCCTCTGTACAGTTTCTACTCCTTGTTTCGTCTTTTATTTGTATCTTCCCCTCTCATTACTGAGTGTGCTTCATCCCTCGACATGGCGCCAGGGCCCCCAAAAGGTCAGCATTAGACCATCTTCATATGTCCCACGGCGTGCTTAGGCGTGTTTTTTATGGCTGTTTTTCCCATTGTCAGCCCATGATTCCCAACTGAAATTTCTGCAATTCGAAGAGATCCTGGATAATTCACAATATTTCTTTAGCCTAATCTGGGCTTTTACGGTTTCTCCACAGACTTCTAGCTCCTTTTCTTACCGCGACAACTCGATATTCAAGGCCTTGGTCTTGGGCTGTTCTCAAAAATTGGGAACCAGTGACATTGCAGATGGAAAAACGTCCAAGAGAACCGTTTCGACGACTCCGAATCGCAGGTAATAGTTCGCCTTGACGGTAGCTGTTATTCAGCCTTTGATCATTGTGGGCTTGCATAATTCGCTGAATTAGTTCCTTCACCGCGAGACCACCAGCGTACGACTCTTGCATTTGCCGGATGGGTCCAGCTCCATGCTTTTATCGATTCCACACATAATCACCATAACCGATTTCCTGCGCCTCGGGAGTATACCGCCATCTACTGACGTATCCTTCCATGCTATGGTTTCCACCATTTGTTGTTGCATAAGCTCCGAGCAGAGCGCCAGTAAACAGAAGTTGACCACCAACCAAAGACGCAGGTAGAAGCGCCAAATGCTCGCGCTCGTGAGATTTGGAGGCAGAGGCAGCTGACAGTTCATAATGTGTCGTATTGATTCCATTGATGAAGAGACGAATGGGCGACTTCGACCACGCAGCCGGGACGGGCGTGACAACCGGCGAAGGAAGCTGAGAGAGGGCAATAGAGGAATCGGTCGCCCGGCACCGGAAGACCATGTTCCGCGAAGAATCAGCACTATCTTCCTCCACGAGGATTCCGAGGTCGATATGGTGGTCTTGATGCACGAACACGCTGACCCCGACTTCATCGCCCGCGATTTTGCCGAATCCGGGGTGCACGTCCACTGAGAATTCAAAGAATGTATGAGTCTGAATGCGGGTGATCAGGGTCAACCCGTCCAGAGCTTTGAATGATGCGTCCCCGGTGATATTGGCTTTTGATGCCGTCAGACGGAGAGTGTTGGGGTGAGACGGTGGAGAAATCGTGAACGACTCCGGTTTGGCAGGTGCGCGCCAGAACAGCCACTGCTTGGGTATCGAAGTTCCGGGCTGGAAGTCCACGACGTCCTTTTCTCCCATGAATGTGGGCGGAGAGCGCTTTTCCCCGGACGGGGTGACGGGCAGAGGACCGCGCATTGTTCCCTCGACGGGGTCTGCTACAGGCCAGCCACCCTTTGGCCAGCTCACCGGATATAAAACGGTTTCTCGGTCCATGGGGTGGATGGTTTCGTTGTACAGCTTTGGACCCCCTCGAGTGGCCAGCGCAACTCCCCACCAATTCCCATTGGCATCCGAGAAAAGATCCGAATGCCCCACGGTCTGGAAATATCGATCTGTATATCGGGCCGTGACCAATGGATTGTGTGGGGAGCTCTCCCATGGGCCCTTCAGGCTCCTTGAACGGGCAATGGTCGTGGAGTGCTCCAATGCGGTGCCGCCTTCGGCGATGAGCAGATAGTAATAGTCATCTTTCTTATACAGATGCGGACCTTCCTGGTTGTTGAAGCCGGTGCCGTTCCACATATCGAATGGCTCACCAGCCTTGCCCGTGGTCAAGTCAATATAGGCTGCTTCGATTGGGGCACCTGAGAAGGCCATGACCACACTCCCATCATCGTCCCAAAAGAGATCGGGATCGATTCTGCCCTTGGGGTTCTCAACATGAAGTGCATCCGTCCACGAACTGTCGTCGTAGGGATTTTTGGTCGTGAAGAGCACGAATTGGGTCCCGTTGTTTGGTTTGTACAACCACGCGGTGAGGAGATAGAAGGTTCCGTCATGGTACCGCAGTGTCGATGCAAACATTCCCAGAGTTTGGGAGGTAGTGGCTGTCTGAATCTGAGGAAGCTGAGCAGGCCGATTGAGAGCACTGCTGGCGAGATCCCAGTGGGTCAGATCGGCACTGGCATAGACGGGGCAACCTGGGAAGGCCGAGAACGAGGAAGTCGTGCAGAAGAAGGTGTTGTTCCATTCCGAGACAAAGATGCAGCTGGGATCAGAATGCCATCCGGGCAGAATAGGGTTGTGGAAAGTTGAATTATGAGGCTGGGGTAGAGCAGTCGCAGCTTGAAGCCCAAAGCTTGCAATCAGGGTAATCAGCACCTTCATTCTGCTGTTTGGCCTTGGCCGTGATCAATGCCACAATGAATTTGCTTTTCTACTGCGGGATTATCAGCTATAGGCCGTGAGTGGGCCTCATATCATGGCATTGACCGATTGATTTAAATACCCCAGCCTCGAGGTGGGGGAGGGAGCGCAAGCATTCGGAGTCTCTTGAGGCTGCATTGTTTTGGAGATCTGCGTCATTACATCAGTCCCTAACCTACAGTATTAGCCTAAATTTGACCCCAGCGTTTGTCCCCCAGTTGCAGATCCTTGCTGTTTCCGCGAAATGGAAGCATACATAGTATGCACGCTAGGCGGGGAACCCTGCGAATCTTGGATTAACCCGTAATGCAAGCTCACTACCTCTGCGGACTTGGAAGTGAACTGAAAGGGCTAGAAGTCTATTGCTCTTCATCTCTGTCATTGCTCTTCATCTCTATGGTGGAAGACCTAGGTAGCAAGTTGACTAAGTCCGGAATCCACTTTACAGCTTGCCGGCCCTCCATCTTGATGTAAGCCATCAACTACAGATACCGACTACGGCTTTAATGATGCGATAGTTCCCACTTCTAAGAGAAAGCAAAGAAAAAGAAAAAGAAAGGCGTGTCTATGTTGATAACTTGACGAGCACCAACCAACATTTGTGGCCGAGCCGAAGCCCGTGCAGCCGATATATCACCGCAGCGCAGCTTCCAATCAAAGTGTTGTGCGATCAATCACCAGTGACAATCCTTTTAATCTACTTGAGCTGGGAAGCCGGTCGCTGCCTCCATATGGACAAGGCAAGTTTACCTCTGGGTTGGCATACTGTACATCAGGTATGCATTAAATCTCCAGAAACTCCTATCGAGTATCTATATATCGCTTATTATGTGCCAGAACGCATGGAGCATATAAGGGAAACAACGTGTTCGTAAAAACGAGCAGACTATTGAACTGATGGTGGGCCAAGTCGAACTTCCGGATACATGCAGTGTACTCTGCTCCATTATCCTATTGCTGATATCGATATAGTTGTGAAGGCATTATATGGAAATGGGTGCGGCGCTCTTAGTGTATGCGAAAGAGAAGTACTTGTCACTTGATGTATAAGATTAAGGAACCGTCGCATCCGTGACCTCATACGTAACCAAAGTACTCATGCGAGCGAATGAATTGAGAGGTGCTTCAGGGCATTCATGCATGCCTTCTTTCCGGAATACCCAGAGGCTGGAAGAAGCCCTAGAATGGAAGCATTATTTGTCATGAAATCGTAATCTACAAATTTTGCAGAAGGCTTTTAGCCTCTTATCTCGGCGTGTACAGTACGTGGTTCTTATCTTGTCATAGAGAAGCCGGGGGCAAATGCAGTGACTAAAACTTCGAAGGTCAATTGTGTCCTGTACATAAGCCGGACAATGTGAGAAGTTCCAGTTGTACTATCGACGAGTATGTATGTAATTCACTGCTCAAACGTCCAGCATCTGCTTTGCATCAACTCCGGATTCCGCCGTGGATAGACATACGTAGTCCTCATGCAGACTAAACTTGTAGGGCTAAAACGGCTTCAGTGGCCGACCGGACAGGTCACTTGCGAGTACAGATGCTACCCAACTGTGTTCATTCCACTGACTGTCCGGTTAATTGCGATGCCTCAATCATGGCACTGCTAACCATTCCCGTGAGTAAGTTGTTCATGTGGTGGTTGATTCGTAGGTACCCCACACTGGTCAAGGGACCCAAGACTCATGCATCGCGAGAGGAAAGGCATATGATGTTTCGTATTGAGACCTCGGGATTAACAATAAAATATGACCGGCTAATCTGATTCTACCATCCAGTGCACCCTTAGTTCGACAGTCTATATTCAAGAGGCTCAAATCTTAATACATAAGTATGGATCGAAAACTCATCGTGTTGGGTCATAGTCATTTGTAAGATGACCTATGCGCCAGTCGCGAGCAATGTAAGGCTTCTATTGAAATTGTAATTTCAAGAGGGCAAAAAAAATCCAAACTGACATGGAACACTGTCACCTGAGTAAACGCCCTCATTATTCATAATTATCCTTGGGCACCTGCTTTCGAGTCCTCCGCCCATGGCTCCATCCAACATCCTCCAACTCCCGAACTTGACCTAAAAGCATCTCCGAATCTGCTTCAGTCGACTTGTCCGCCACTTTCCCCGCATTGCGAAGGAATTCAGCCCTCATCGCCTTGGCATCGGGGTCCTCGTAGTCTAATTGGGTCATCTGAGGCTGCTGGTTTTCTTCATCTTCGTGGTCGACCGCCTCGCCCGACGGATTCACCAGGAAGTCGAATTTGGCGCCGCTGAACATTGATGAGAGACTTTGCTCACGGCGACTATTGGTGCGAGATATAGAGTTCTCACGCGTGTTCTCCACACTTTCCAGGGCTGATCCGAGGCCATCATCATTGAGGGTATCAATTGAACTGGCGCGTGATGGTGCATGGGTGAGCTCACTGGCTCGGTTCGACGAGTGCGATGGCGCGCGGCCGAGCAGAGGTTTGCGTTTTCGACGAAGAGCATGACTGCCTTCATCTGTGTTGGTTGTAGCCTCCGACTGACGTCGAGTCTTGGCTGCCTGTGCTCGCTCCAGAAGACCCTTCAGGGCAGAGTCTAACGCGGAAGGACCTGTCGTTTTCGGAGGTTCTGCAGGGACTTTGCTGAGCGCTGTTTCCTTGCTCCTGTCAGGCGAAGGAGATCGTGATTCTGCCACGCTCGCCTGAGGGTGGTCGGCAGTGTCCTCGTCCGCAAATCCGTCACCAGGTATCGTCAGTCGTGAAGCACTGCTACCTTCGTGCAGTGCCTTTTCAACTGGTTGCTTAATCGGGGCATTCCTGTTAGCCGTCGATGATTTCGAGTGAACCTTATAAGACAGTCGGTGAGCCTGCTTCCCATTCAAAGGATCTCCATTCGACCTGCTACCACTTCCTTGTTGTTGAGAGATGGCTCTCCGAACAATGTACGGGTCAAAAGGTTTCTTCTGACCCGCTTGTACGGATATCCAGAACCAGTCAGCCGACACGGCTGGAACTCCCCATTCACTGGTATGGCGAAGCTTGTCAGAGCTGGCCGTTTGGGGATCATTACAAATGAGGACGGACGCTTTGGGAGTGAGATATTCGTCATATGACGCCCCCATTAACTCGACTATCTTAGAGAGGTGGAGTAGATCAATGCGAGTAAACCCCGTGGAACACATCCGCATCCCTGTGAATCCTGGGATCGGGAATTTTGCAAATGGAGTGCTCGCGACATGAGACTCCGGTGGTACCAGGGTACGAGCATCCAAACACCTTTCCAGCCACATGTCTGTGACAACTTCGCATTCAAATGCCAGATCATCTGTGGACGGAATGTCCGACTGTGAGGTCTTGTACGGGACCATGAGATAAAGCCCTTGCCCAGACTTGGGTATACTGGGACTCGCAAATTCAGACAAAGAGTTGACGCATTGGGCTGCGTTGAATTCGAGATGGTGTCGAAGGACGCTTTTCTATCGATCGATGAGTCTCTCCCGTTACTGGCGTAAACAAGGACCATCGGAGCTCACCTGTTTGGGCGTGAACCCATGAACACAAAAGAAGCATCCCTCGAGGAAACCTTCTGGGACCCGAGCGGGTACCTTAGGTGATGCTTGTTGTGGTTCTCTGTTTTCCGTGAATGTCGACTCACTTGCAAATGACTTTGCTGCTTGTATTGGTAGTTTGATCTTGCCATCCGCCGTCGCGTCTGACAATTGGCCTGTTGACTCGGCCGCTTCATTTGCAATCCCAGCACCGATGATGTCACCCCATATATTTTCGTTCTGACCGATCAATTTGGTGCTCGCTGTTCGGCGAATTTTCTTCTTCGGCCTTGGGTTCAAAGTAGAATCATCGGCAGCTCGCGCTTTGCCAAGTTGCATCTTTGCACTCAAGGGTATCGTCCGATCCCAGGCTCCGAGGCCTTGTTGCTCCAACGGTAGAGAGGGGTGGTATTTATCCTCGTCTAGGATCATTCCGCGGTCGAGACAGTCGTGAAACCATTTCACAGTGACGACCTTAATGTTCCATTGTGTAGCGAATTTGTACTTCTCCCCCTCAGTGCTACGAGAGACTAGGTGAGTCACGCTTTTGGTCAGGTCTTTGCGAAACTCAGCCCCATTGCCCACCGCGAGATCGTGCATCTGAGTTCGAAAGGCCACTAGCCATTGGAAAAAATCAATATCGAGTCCATCACTTCGAAAACTTCATCAACGCTGACTCACTGTCGGAAAATCCCGTAATACATATCGTGAGGCCGAAGAAGGTCGGGAGCTCGTGTTGTTTAACCAATGCCTGAATGTCGGTATCCCCTCCCTGCATCCACGACTGTCGGACAGCCTCGATCCATTCTGGTCTCAGAACCGTGACATCGTTTCGTTCGCGGGCAACGAATTTGTATTTGGGCGAGTCTGTCGCGCCAACTAGGAGGTGTGTCACGTCTGCTGTGAGGTCCGGCCGCTCGATTGCGCCCATTTCCTTTGCGACATTGCTGAGTTGAGTCTAGGTATGCCATATCACCAAGTCAGCCAAAACCGGCAGTCCACAACATTTCGTCACAGAACCGTACTCTCTGCTCTAATGGTACTGATGTGAAGCAAATGACCGCGCCCAAGAGCGGGCGCTCTTTGTCTGTGTTTCGCAGCATTAGCGCATCGTAGATGCGGAAGATGGCAAAACGCAAAGTACCAAAGCCTACCTGGGGCCTCAATCTCCGACATCCTTCATGGCTCACAAATCCTGCTCAGATCCAGTCGAGTAGTTCAGACGGGACAAAGATTCGGTTCTCAACACCTAGGACGAAGAAATGCATTCAAGTCATTTTCGCTTTGATTCCAGCGCGTCGCGATAATCTTAAGATCACGTGCTTAGACGACCGCGGGTAGAGATCGGCGGATAAAGTGTGGGGCCGCTGCGGAGACGAGAATGCACTGGCGCCGGCAATATCGAATGCAGAGTTGTGGGATTATTGTATGTTCTTTGGTACAGTGCTCTACTACTTCGACTTTAGTATTCATTCTAGAGGGATTCATAATACCATTCTCCTGACTATTGCGAGTATTCATATCAACAGAAGTAGACGCCAGCCAGACATTACTCAGTTGCAGAAATCGAAACTGATCCATTCTCCGTCCTTCTCCAAACGCAAAAGTACAGCCACCTTTCGATTACCGTTAGCCATTAAGCTGCACACAGGGCTTTGGTAAAATCGACAAAGTCTCCCACAGTTTCAGTAAGAGTCCGATCATCAGATGGCAATCTGTTCCGTCGCAACCTGATAGCGAGTAGTTCGAATCTCACGTACTCGACCGAGAACTCAAGTATACTGTGGAGCGACTGATTGCCACACTGCAAAGTGTATGACAGTGGCATTCCAAGTCGGCCGTAACTGTACAAGTGTACAAACTACAAAGTACTGTACGACTCGCAGTCCGACTGGAATGGTTCATCGGTCATCCAACTTGTCAAATGGAATGGTACCTGACTGACTCCACTCGTTGCGGCTGGGCGGTGGACATGTCAGAGATTGAATGCCTTAGGCCATTGAAAGCAAAGTGTCCCAGGCGCGTCCCGTCACTCGTGCACGCGCGTGACAAAGAATTGAAATCCACCAACGCCGCAATTTGGCCGCGAGCCACATCCTCCACTATTATCACATTCACGAACATTGTGGTGGCCCTCGTTTATGAGCGCTGTCAAGGCTAGTCCTCGAGGCACACGTATCACTCGTCTCCTCTCACCGTCTTTCTCACTGAGGTCGCCGAATTCTTCCACATTCTCATCGGCACCGCCGCGGCCAAGTTTCGAGAATATCAACATGTTCAAGAAGGCCGTTAAAGATCATCCCGGGGGGTCCTCGAAGCCCCTTCAATCCAACTTCTTACGCGCAAACACCTTTCTTCCTTCCAAACCCGCTCAGCCACAGTCGATCGGCGTCAAACGGAAAATAGACCTGACGAATAGTGGGGAATCCACACTCGGATCCCTCCACAATGCGGTCTACTTTGACGAGAATGACTTTGATGATGATCTTGATCTTGACCTTGATGAACCGATCGCGCTGAATGTGCCCCCTGCTGCAAGTTCGACATACACTTCGAGACCCGATCCAGTGAACTATCCGACCATCGATTTGACCTCCCCAGACCACCCACATGTCGCCGCCCCGCGCTCTCGAGACTCGCCATCAGACGTCAAATACCCAGAGTTACCGCCCCCCTCCCAAGAGCAGGCGGCTCCCCCGAGCAGTATTCAGTTCCCTTGGTCATCTTCGCCGCCCTCTCACTTTCAGCCGCCAACCAAACCGCGGACATTGCCGTGGTTGAAGGAGGCCCAGGAAGAGCCTCTGGATTCGAAAAAGTCAAGCTTTGTCACGCCGAAGAGGACCAAGCCGGCCGAACCTTGGAACAAGAGCGCTAGCGCCATCAAGGAAGAACAGAAGGAACTCCGACGAGAATACAAGAAAAGCCAAAAGGCCGACGGCGCCCCGAAGCAAAGAGACAACGCCAAGTTGGCCAAAGTCTTTCTGAGTGACGAACAATTACATGTGGTCGAGGCCGTTGTCACCCATGGCAAAAGCATCTTCTTCACTGGCTCGGCTGGTACCGGTAAGTCAGTCTTGATGAGAGAGATCATCAAGAAGCTGCGGGATAAGTATAAACGTGAGCCAGATCGAGTTGCGGTGACCGCATCAACGGGACTCGCCGCCTGTAACATTGAAGGTGTCACACTTCACAGTTTTGCGGGCATCGGACTAGGCAAAGAGCCTGTCCCCGAATTAGTGAAGAAGGTAATATCCCCTCTTTCCGGAAAGAAGACCAATCTCAAAGTCTGACACAAACCAGATCAAGAAAAACCAGAAAGCCCGTAATCGATGGCTGCGAACCAAAGTGTTGATTATCGACGAGGTGTCGATGGTTGACGGAGACTTGTTCGACAAGCTCGAGGAAATTGCCCGACGAATCCGCAATAATGGTCGCGCTTTCGGAGGCATTCAGCTTGTGGTGACTGGCGACTTTTTCCAATTACCACCTGTGCCAGAGGGCCATGGACGCGAAGCGCGGTTCGCCTTTGCGGCGGCAACTTGGAACACTACAATCCAGCATACTATTCTTCTGACCCATGTGTTCCGTCAGAAGGACCCAGAGTTTGCTTCGATGCTCAATGAAATGCGGTTGGGCAAGATTAGTCCCACAACAATCGACGCATTTCGAAAGCTGTCTCGGCCTCTTGATTTCCATGACGCTTTGGAAGCAACCGAGCTGTATGTATTTTCTTCTCAAAAATATTCAAGCACTGCCTAACTTGTGATAGTTTTCCAACTCGCGCTGAGGTCGAGAACGCAAACTCACAGCGGATGAGTCGACTGTCTGGAGAAGTGATGACCTTCCAAGCGGTGGACTCTGGAACAATCCAAGACCCCCAACATCGGGAGAAGCTCTTATCAAACTGCATGGCCCCGATGACAATACATCTTAAGAAGGGTGCTCAAGTGATGCTCATCAAAAATATGGAAGACACACTCGTCAATGGCTCTATTGGACGAGTAGTAGCATTCATGGACGAAACGACGTTCGATTGTTACAAAGACAATGAAGGGGACTTTGTGGCAGGAGGTGACGAGGATGAAGAGGATGCGGCACTCCGCGCCCGGAAGAAACTGAAGCCTATGGCGCACAAAGAAGGAGGAGTCACCGTGACACGAAAATGGCCTCTGGTCAGTTTTGTTCAGCCTGATGGGACAGAGCGTCATCTTCTCTGTCAACCTGAAGCCTGGAAGATCGAGCTTCCCAATGGTGAAGTTCAAGCCCAACGTCAGCAGGTACCCCTCATTTTAGCATGGGCACTGTCTATCCATAAAGCCCAAGGTCAGACCCTGCAGCGAGTCAAGGTTGATTTAGGAAAGGTGTTTGAAAAAGGACAAGCCTACGTGGCACTGAGTCGTGCGACTTCCCAAGCTGGTCTACAAGTTTTGCGATTCGATCCTCGCAAGGTCATGGTACATCCGAGGGTCACGGAGTTCTATTCGAACCTCATCTCCATCACCCAAGTCATCCAGGGAAGACAGAGCAAATCGAGTGGTGAAGACGGCTATGATGAGATATGAGATACGAATGATGTGGTTGCCTTGTGTCTGGATACCTCGCAGAGTTATAACCTACAGGTGCAATCGCAAGCATTGTAATTGACAGTCTTTGTATGCAGGACCGTCAGTATACGTCATTTAATGCTTCAACATAATGATATCCCCATATAAAGTTTCACCTCTCACTAGACAAGACCGCTCAAATCCCATGAGTGAATCGCTGTATTGGGATTCAGTTCACACCATATCCTCTCTATCCTGTGAAGGACTTCTTCACTTATTCACTATTTTTCACCGCCTTAACCGTCGTGAAACACATCATCGTTGACGATCGCGGCTAGCCAGCTAAGGCAATTATGCCTTCCAGCTATGGACTTCCGCTTATCGCACGTGATGTTATCGGCATCGGAATTAAGATGGAGCTGCCCGAGCTGTCGACCAAAATCTCATGTTACCCTTCCCTCCACAAATCCTCCGCCGTCCACCTACGTCTCACCACGATATCAGGCAGATAGCTCTCACGGTGATTAGTTACACAAGCCGCTATGGCGTCCGAATTCATCGGTTGTGACGTGCTGGTGACCCTACGGGTCCCACCTGGTGGACAGCTCCAAGGGCAAGTTGCTGATGTGATCGGCCAAACGCTGCTCCTCAGAAATGGTAAGAATCTGATCTTCTTCCTTCTAGCTCAGACGCTCGTTCTGACATATTATCTGAAGTGACCCTTTTGTGGAATGGCCAGTACCACGCACAATTCTCCATCGATGCGTCAGCGATTATTACCTTGTCCCTGGAATCAAGCAAATCGGTCCCTCCACAGCGCCAGCCAGCACCACGTATGGATCAAACACACGCGCCAGCTCCGACAGCCCCACCTTCCCTGCAGCAATTTGCGGATCCTGCAATCTTGAGTTTCACGAAGCCCCCTGCGCTGCGACCAGCACAGCCGACAGCAACTCGCCTTCCTCAACCTGGAGTCGCACCGGCGATGCTTCCTGTCAGCGCCTCCCTCACCGAGCCCTTTAGCAACCTTGAGCTTGATGTGAGTGCCACTCAGCGCATCACTCGTGCACTCCCACAGGAGAAAGATTCCCACGCCGTACCCAGCGTGACCACGCCTACCAAGCAAAATCAGAAGCGGAATCGCCGAGGGAGTCACGAGGGGCTCATCAAGCATGGTGTAGCTGCAAGCACAAACCCCAAGAGCAAAGGTTGGCGCCAGACGGCCTTTGTGGAACCAGCGACCTCTATCAATGCCAGATCGCCAGAGCATGGTCCGCAATCAACCGCAAAGCTTCGTAAGAAGAAGTCACGCCGCCAATACGCTGAGGATGTCAATGGTTGGGCTACAGAGGATGCGACAGACATTCAAGAGCTTGGCGAGTTTGATTTTCAGACCAATCTTTCCAAGTTTGACAAGCGACGCGTGTTCGAGCAAATTCGGAACGATGACACGACTGCCGATGAGGCCCGCCTGGTAAGCTTCAACCGGCGACCAAAGCCAGGTACCAACGGCGGGAAAAATCTCCACTGGACAGAGAACGTGCTTGACAGCCCCCAAAACAGTGACACTGCAGACGACGTTGCAGGTGTGAGCGATGCCAGACACAGCAGCGAGAATGTCTCTGGACGTGAGCGTTCACGGGCTTCAACACACGTTCAGGTGGCTCGCAAGGGTAGCGCTATTGTAGCTCAGCCGATGGCACTTCAATTGAGTGCACTGAGTCGTAGTCAACTCGGCACATCTCGCGCCGCAAGCCCTCGCCCTAGCCGTGCTTCTGGGTCACCTATGGTTGGTGTCAATCCGACTGGAGCAACCCTCCGGCTCACAACTACCAACCGCAGCTGTCCCACTGTAAGCCCACTGCAAACACTCGAAGTCGAGCAGATTGCAGTAGCGGAGTTTGGATTGTCTGAGGACATTCTGACCGAGAATGCGGGAAGAGGAATTGCGGAAGCTGCGGTCTCCCTTCTTTCAAATGATGCAGCTGCTCCAACCATACTCATCATCACTGGCAATCACCGCACTGGCGCCCGCGCGATCGCCGCTGCTCGACATCTCCGCAATCGCGGTCACCGAGTGTCTGTATGCTTGCTTGGCCTCGAGCATGATGAAGAACTACTCGAGAATTGCCGCAAGCAGATGGACATCTTCAGAAAGATTGGTGGGCGAGTGCTCAAGTGGGAAGACCTGTCGGCACGTCTTGCCACTGCGGACTTGACTCCCGACTTGGTGATTGATGCCTTGTTTGGGATGCATCTTGCATTCGACGACCTCCGCACTGACGACCAGGGCATTGCGTTCGAGATGATTGCCTGGGTGAATCGCAGCGATGCAGAGGTCCTGTCTGTTGATGTTCCATCCGGAATGTCGGCATCAAGTGGTAAGTTCCTCTTCTCGCGAACCCCCTTTTAATATAGTCGCGAGAATACTAACGGTGAATTCTAGGCGAGATCACCATGGCAGATGGAGGGCGACTTTGCGTCAATGCCTCATCGGTTGTCTGTCTCGGGGCCCCCAAGGCTGGAATTCTCCATGCGTTACTCTCTGGTGAGGGTGATGCTTGGAATCTTTCAGTGGCCGATATCGGCATCCCACAGATCGTCTGGCGTAAGTACGGCACGCGCCGCCGCCATGGCATTGACTTCGGAAACCGCTGGGTGGTACCACTCCGGCTGCAGACCTTGGCGGGATAGAGCATTAAGAGCTGCGATGATCACACAGCTCTCACCAAAACATGATTTTTCATACTAGCGGGCGTTCATTTTACAGGGGTTTGATATCCTTACGCACGGGAGAAGGGTTTTTGATTCGGATGAGCGCATTTTTTGGTCTTTTTATTGCATGTCGTATCAACATCCCTGGATGTATCTTTAGCGGCCTGGCATTTTGATCAGCAGGGATCTCTCGAGCACTGAAACATCTTCTTTTTCTCTTGAACGCCAATTCGGTATGCGTAACGCTAAGACTTGCATACTTTGTAATTCTTTGTCCGCCAACCGACGACCTTCTGATTCATTGAAAGGCCCATGGCATTTACATTGCATCTTGATTCTATCAACCTTTTGCTCTCTGGCGGTCGGTGACCCGGGATGTTGTTCTTTGGAAGTCTGTGCATTGAGCTGCTCATACACACTAGGAGATGATTATGCAGCCTTGAATGAGCACTAATTTCACACACAATATGAATGATGCGGTTTAAGTTGATGCTGTGGAATTAAAAATGATATAAGAGGAATCTCAGGTGCGTGTACATACTGCACGTGTTCACATGCATTTCATAGCGTCAACTGCTCTGCAGCTTTGATCATTTCTTCAATCGACTGCGGAGTGAGTCGTTGTCCGGTGCCATCAGGAGAGGCAGGAGAGTTGGAAGCGATGGAGTAAACGACATAATCTGCAGCTAAAGAGGCTGTGTCGGTCGCGGTCCAGTAGGTGCCGTCAAGCTGGTCCATGATCGCGGACGTGTTGGTCGTGATCTGCTCTTTGCTGATATTCTGGCTCTTGAGCATAAAGGCAATGAGTCTGAGAAAGGCCTTGCCTAATCGGCCCCAACTGACAGCCATATTCCATAGGCCCACAACGCTGCTTTCCAAGACCCTGGTCCATTTCAGATCGTCACAGCCCGGACTGCCTATCCTTGTTATTGCATGAATGCCTGCAACACATGAAAAATGCAGCATGACAATTGGCACCGACTTCCAGCCGTGGAAGTGCTTGTATAGGAGAAGGATAGAACAATGTGCCTCGATGGCTGCATTCCTGCTGAGCGCTGGGTCGAAGTCAGAGTATCCATGCGACTGCTCAATTGAATAACCCTCGAAGATATCACACAGAGATATCATGGTACATTGATAGGTCATTCTGGGGAATCATTAGTAACCAAAGCTATAATACTTGGGTGTATGGGTGGGGAAATCAACCTGAGACACAAGGCATGGGGAGTGCTATTTCGCTCCAGCAAAAATTCAGCCGGAAGATCGCGCTCCCACTGTAGAAGGTTTCGATGGATTTCACAGGCTTGAATCCACGTGGCTTCAGTCGGTTGAGAGTCTTCTAGACTAAGTGCAAGGATCGAGACTTGGTTGACCAATGTCGCCAGTCCGCAGCGGAGACGAGTGATCATGTACGTCTGTGCGGCAAAAATCGGACTTTGGAAAGGATAGGGACTCCATGTGAGCTGCTCATCCAATGCCATCGCTTCTTCTGGTGAGAACCCCATTGAAGGCGGCTTTGGCCATGCGCTGGGCTTTCTGTATACTTGAGTGCATAGTCTAAAATCTATGAGCGGCCGTTCTGGGATGTACCCTGTCATCAAAAACAGACTAGAGGCTGGCAGGTGATTACTTACGCTTGCACGTCGAAAATGCCCCACGAAACCAACTTCTGGGCTCTTGCCATGCTGACTTTGAGATCGAGGTTGATGCAGTCGTAGTAAGGGGCCCCTTCCTCATGCAGCCCCAAGCGGTAATAGAGGGATGCGCCTCGCATGACGAGTTCCATACCCACCCGATCGGTTCCGAACGTACAGCATAGGAGGCCTAGCAAAATCCCCGACTGAAGCGTAGGCACATCGAGTCTTTCCTTCTCGAGTTCCCAAAGTCGCAATATTTCTTCATAGAGCTTCTGACTTAGGACCTTCTCCTGTCGTCGATCTGTGAATGAATGCATGGAATATGAAAGGCTCTGTCGCTCATTAGCAGGCGCCAAAGAGCCCCAAGAATCAAGGTCGGACGCACACAGCCATAGAGCATCATAATATGTGCCAGTAATGGGGAGCAAAATCGCGTTGAACGAGTCTCCAAATCATGTACAAATAGCTCTTGGTCGACTATATGCCAAGTGGGGTTCTCCCACGCGAAGTATAAAGAAAGCAAATGGCTGGCGACATCGTCCTCGACAACTGAGCTCCAGTATTGCATGGACGTTGTTTGTATCAAGGGCTCACGCCGCAGAATGAGGCCCGCTGCGGTATTACCTCGAGAACTCAGGTGCATGCGCTCGAGATTCAGTGTATATTTTAGACTAGGATAGCTTCGAGGTAAGCTTGTGGATGTTCTGAAGGCGGCAAGAAGTTCAGGACGGCGTTGCTGCTCCCAATTAGCTATTGTTGCATCGTAAACAAAGACAATGGCACGCGCAGATTTACCGATATCAACTTTAACATTGGCTTGAGGTCTGTGGGTGGACAGTTCAAGAGAATGTCACCCAATGTGGATTCATAGTCCTGCACTTTGTCTTCCAAACGGTGAAGGTCGATTTGTAGCGCTTCCCGTTTTGACGCCGAATAGAGGCATGGCTCGCCGACCGTGATACAATATCCACATGATGGACGTTTTCCGTTGCATTTCAGCTTGATTACTCGACAGGCATCACAGGCTCGAGTCACTCGTTGACGTTTCGCAATGGCTGGCCGGCCCGCTACTCGAGGGATGGCGACTTTGTAGCGGGCGTTGCCTCCTGGATCGTTGGGCCAGACGCTCATAGCACCGCCGGTTTTTTTGTGACAGCTGACCCGTTTCTTTGTCCAGTGAGATTAGATTAGATAAGGTTTGTATGAATGGGCCTGCAATTCCAGTCAGGGCCGTGTTGATGGAGAGCACACATCAGACATCTGGTCCGATCTTCGATGAAGGTGCTGGGTTGACAGGATCGATCGAGAGATCGGAAAGCCGCGTGACGCACAGAGCGGAGGCGGAACAGACTCGACTCCAGGCCCACCAGGATCGCGCGAGATCTTGGGTTCGCCGAGTGTCGAGTGTGCACTGTGCACTGTGCAGGATCAACGTCCGGTCTGAGGGATGGGAAAGGGTGAAAGATGGACGGGGAGTCCCTAGCACAAATAATATTCGTGGCTGTGGATGGGGTGATGGAAGTGGTGATGCAAGGATCTCACGACCGCAAGCCCTGCCATATCGTGGACCAGGACTCGGGAAGCTTACTGCGAGACGAATTAGAAAGTGTGAAAGGGACCGGCCGGATAGAGTCGAACCATCCGAGGTGAGGCAGAAATCGAGAGAGAGAAAGTAATGGAGGCAGTGGAGGCAGTGGAGGCAGTGGAGAGGAGGGGCACTAAAGAAAGCACTAGTGGTTGGCTACACCACCTTGACCACACCCTCGGGTACGCTCGAATCGCACGATCGTGAACTTGGAACTTTGTGTGCAGTTGTGCACTGGGTACCACGCTCGCTGGTAGCGGGCCTGGCCCCCCTTCGTTTCACAGGCTCCAACCCATACACGGCTCCGCCTCGGTGCGATTGAACTGAAACCTCGATGACGGTGAACGGTTGAGCACTGGTGCGTTCGATGCGAAAAGGTCACGGAGGATGGTCCATGGCTGCGCTACCGGTCACAGAGAAGCGACAACTTGCGGTCGATTAGAGTTTGGTTTGGTTCCAGTAACCGGATGGTACTGTGACGGCCTCAGGCAGCAGTTCCACGGGCGTTTCGTCCGAGGTCAACCCAATTGATATGTATCAATGAGATACTGGAATACCAGATATCATGAGTTATCGACTCGGGATCAGATTCTAGAAGACAAGGAGCTCTTTCCTTTGATTGGTATTTGAGCTGACTCGTCCAACTAGCCATCATGACGAAGACCCATGCAGGTGCTCATGGAGTCGCTGTCCCTTGGCACCTTACTGTCGTGACTTGCGTTCCCCGCGCGATAGAGCATGTCTCCTTGCTGACATGTCTAGTGTGATCATGCCTGTTACCAGCTAAGGTAGTAAATACTAGATAGGGCACGCTATGAAGATTACTTACGGAAGAACCAGCACAGTGACAATCACGTCTTTAGGAGATAGGTACTGTTGTGAATCTGCCAAGTTGTACACACATTGACTGGAATGGAATCTGCCCTTCTGTGCATTGAAATAATGATCAAAGTACAAAAGGTAACAGCCAATTTGAGCTTAGATGCCACTGAGAACCGAAGAGAATGTTAATCTGTATGAAATCGAATGAGATGATGCTTTTTCAAGAAGGCTTCTTGGAGAGACCTCGCAGGCGGATGACAGCATTGCCGCCTTAAGTTAGCGCCGCATAATAGTCACTAGCCCCAAACAGGTTAGCCTCCCCGCCATCCGCGGCGTCGTTCAAAACCGCAGCCGACAGAGGCAGATCGACAATTGAAGCTTCGCGCAAGATGGGCAAAGGTACGTCCAACACATTCAAGCTCTTTGAGACTCATCGAGTACTGACATTCCTTGTTTCTTAACCAAGGCACGGACAAGCTTTACGTACGTAGACGGCGCATCCCAAAAATCCTAGTTGTCGCCGTTTGCCTCTCTTACAGCTACTAACAATACCTTTGATCCAGATCACCCACTCCGAGTGGGCATCGGAAGATGCGTTCTCTGCCAGCGCAGGCGCTGGTGTCGCTAAAGCCAGACAAGGCGGCTCTCACGCGTCGTTCAAACGGTTGCCATTCAACTTCTGTTCTCTGTCTTTACAACCCTTTGCGCATCCTGTGTGTACACAGTCGGGAACAATCTTCGACCTGACCAACATCCTGCCGTGGATCAAGAAGCATGGAACCAACCCAGTCGACGGATCGCCCCTCAAAAGTTCCGACCTTATCAAGCTCAGTATCGCAAAGAACGAGGACGGTGAATATGTCGACCCTGTGACCTACAAAGTTCTGACGGACAACACTCATATTGTCGCGTTACGAAATACCGGAAATGTGTTTGCTTGGGATACTGTGGAACGGTTAAATATCAAGGGGAAGATGTGGCGCGATCTCGTCACAGATCAAGAGTTCACCCGCAAAGACATTATCACACTTCAGGATCCACAGAATATTCAATCGCGAAATCTGAGCTCGTTCAAGTACCTGGAGGAAGGCCATACCGACATCCCCGGGCAGACTCAATCTTCGGGCACGGTGAATGCCGACGCATTGGGAAGCTCAGCCAAGATTCTCAAGGCAAAAGAGGCGGTAGCCAAGGCGCGCGTTGAACGTGCGCAGCAGCAGGCTGGTTCCATTGCTTCGAAGACCGGCTCAAAGTCCGGAGCTTTGGGATCAACCATGCAAAGGTCAGCAGGTGTGCAGCCAGAAAAGCCGACGCCATACAACGCAGCCCGGTTCACGACCGGCAAAGCTGCTGCATCCTTCACGAGCACCGGGTTGACGCCTCACACCTCAGCCGAACTGGCCCTGCTCTCGGAGGAAGAATACATGCTGAAGCGAGGTCGGGTTAAGGCCAAAGGCTACGCTCGAATTGATACAACTGCAGGGCATCTCAATGTGGAATTGTATCCAGAGTACGCTCCTAAGGCTGTGTGGAACTTCATCCAGCTCGCCAAAAAGGGCTACTACAAAGATGTGTGTTTTCACCGAAACATAAAGGGCTTCATGATCCAGGGTGGTGATCCGACTGGTACTGGTCGTGGCGGCGAAAGTATTTGGGGGAAGTACTTTGCCGACGAATTCGAAGGTCCGCTCAAGCACGACGGACGAGGTACACTCAGCATGGCCAACAAAGGCAAGAATACGAACAGCAGTCAATTGTAAGTCCTCGACAAGGTGAACGCTCAGCCCCTTTATCTTGATCGGAAGACCCCTCTTCTGGGAAGTTGGTGTTTGTTCTGACCACCTCGTCCAGCTTCTTTGCCTATCGCGCTCTCCCTCATTTGGATCGTAAGCACACAGTCTTTGGCCGACTAATTGATGACCCTTCCCCTTCGTCGACAACTCTCAACTCCCTCGAAACGCATCCGGTCGAGGAGAATACCAACCGCCCTGTCCCTGATGTCCGAATCAAAAACGTCACCGTCTTTGTGGATCCATTTGAAGCATTCCTCGCCGAGAAGCGAGCCGAGGGGGCTGCTGAGACTGGCACTGGAGATGCCACTCAGAATGAGGATGGACGCCAAGGAGATGATGATCGTGTGACATGGACTGGTAAACGCGTTCGCAACGCAGGAACAGGTCCCTTGGCAGAAGGCTCCGGTGGTGTTGGCAAGTATCTGAAAGCTGCGCTAGCTGAACGGGAGCAGGTGGAGGATGAGATTGTGGAATATGTGGACGATGAACCGGAGCCTGAACCTGTTCGCAAGAAAGCCAAGGGTACGGGTGGCTTCGGTGACTTCAGTAGCTGGTAGTTAGTCGAACCCGAAAGATCAGATATATCATCCTACAAAGTACAAATGCGATGCCACGAGAACGAAGAATGACTGCATCTTTTCCGGGGTTTTTACAAAAAAGGGAGTATGAGAAGACTCGCTCACTATGCACAAGGTAAGATTCGCCTTGTAGGTGAGACCAGAGCCAACATTTATCTAGAATGTTATTCTCTGGCTGGGAGCCCAATAAGGAAAGGCAACGCCACACGTAAAGACTGACTGGCCGGAAATCCAGACATTAAAGATAGACTCTTCAATTGACTGGTTGAGAATCTGGGATTCTTAGAGAACCGCCTTTGAGCCGCATTCCATGCGGTCTGACATGATCTACCGACGATCTGCAATGATTGGATTGCGAAGCCCCTTATTCATTATTGAATAATCAATGAAATGCCTTTCATTCGTCGATACACAAAGTCAATGTCAGGTACCAAATTAGAAACCTACGCGGCTTCTTTGGGGTTTAGAATCTAGGCCAAAACGAAGCCATAGACGAGTTTCCATATCTATAAGCATTGATGGACACTTCCGAGTACCGCATCTGTACCTAACTACCTACGATATTTTCTCACTGCATAGGTTCATCGGTGCTAGCACGACCTAGCATAACAAGCTTAGCATCAGTCAATTGTCATCACTCTCCGTCTGCATTACGCACCACCGATCGAGTGTTCTCTCACCAGCTCCACTCCTCTCCTCCCCGTTCTTGGCTCTTGCCCTCCGCCCAGCCGTCACGGGGCGGAGTTAAGCAGCACTTCCACCCGTTCCACGTTTCCGTCCCAAGTACGTCTGCCCGATCCGGGACGCATCATTTCCCCTCCCCCTAACCTTTTCCCCCGCTTGCCCACGTCGCCCTGGCACTGGTTCCTCTGACCACAACAAATCATCAACCCGAGCGTGCAACTCTGCACTGAACAGTATCCGATCACATTAGAGTTCCTTGGAATTCACCCGGTAAGCCTACCTTAATCAGCCTGCTTTTCTCCAGCTCCCCCGGAGCTTCCGTGCAGCGGGGGTCTCGGGTGTCGGGGAGAGCAACGGCTGTCATGCAGGTCAGTCGCTATGCGGGACTCTTGGTTCTGCTATAAACAGCGAGAGGACATGGACGTCTGAGCTGCTTTGACAGTTCAATGTGACATTAGCACAATTTGCCACAATGGCCGCTCTTGCCTTCCTCGCATGATGTGCCCAATGCGAACCCGGCTAAAGAGCGTAATACAAACTGGCAACTTCTGGTTCTCGAGGCATTTCTCTTCTGCATTGGGATCCTTTTTGCTGGAACCTATTCATGGGCTTTGAGGTTCAGCTGTTAACTACTCGCACTCAGATTCACCAGCCATTATCCACCAAGTGCCCCTTCAAGGACTCGCCACCAGTCCATAGACCTGGCAGCCACCACTCGTGACTCCACCTCTTTTTGGCCCTGAAAACCCAATCTCTGAATCCTTGTCGACAAGGTACTCTATCAAGCTGGCAGGAAACAAGCGCCGTAGCTTTTCCTCTCAGGGTGGGTTGCTGAGCAGAATGTTCAGTGGCTCTTCGAGCCCACCTAAGGAAAGAACAGACACCGTCCCGACACCGGTTACTGGAATCGATATCAGCGACACAAATATTCACCCGGACAACGCTAGCCCTCGTGATAAGCGATTCTCTCCTCCAAGCAGTGGCTTTTTCAACCGTCGTCAGAGCGACCAAGAGACTGTCACAGGAGAGAAGAAGCGCCGCAGTAGCACTGTCACCAAAGCCGCCAGCTTTTTCAACAGCGCCAGAAATTCATTCAGTTTGAACGGGGCCCGCGATCCATCGTCATCCGCTCTGAGCTCGAGTCCCTCGGCCAGCGAAGGTACCTTTTCGAAGCTTGGTAGAATGGACCCAGCCCTTGTCGTCCCTCAGGGGTCTCTCAACAATTCCGCTGGCGAATCTGCACCAACTCCTCGCTCTACTTTCCGGGTCGGTGTCACTGAGGATCGAAACCGAAAATGTCGCCGCACCATGGAGGATACCCATGCTTATTTGTACAACTTTTACGGTACCCCGGCTCCTACCTCACCTGACCCCAATGCCACCAGTTCGGCCGAGCAGTCTATCGACTCACACGCAAACGTGGTAGAAACAGACAATGGCTACTTCTCCATATTTGACGGTCACGCTGGCACTTTCGCAGCTGAATGGTGTGGCAAAAAGTTGCATTTGATCCTCGAAGATATTATGCGCAAGAACCCCAACACGCCTGTGCCTGAACTACTGGATCAAACGTTCACCAGCGTTGATCAGCAACTGGAGAAGCTACCCGTCAAGAACAGTGGGTGTACCGCTGTGATTGCTTTGCTGCGCTGGGAAGATCGCGTGCCTAGTTCCCAGTCCGCGACTGGGTCCGCCAATATTGCTTCTGCAGTAGCTGCCAGTAGGAGCGACGCGAATGCCAATGCCAACGACGCTTCAGATCCTGAGAGCCTGTCCGCGTCAAACTCGAGACTGCAACAAAAAGCCCAACGTCAACGTGTTCTGTACACGGCCAATGTGGGCGATGCTCGTATCGTACTATGTCGCAATGGTAAAGCTCTTCGTTTGTCTTACGACCATAAGGGTAGCGATGAGAATGAAGGGAAAAGAATTGCGAATGCCGGTGGCTTGATTCTCAACAACCGGGTCAATGGTGTTCTCGCGGTTACTCGTGCTCTCGGAGATGCATATCTGAAGGACCTGGTCACCGGGCATCCTTACACCACAGAAACCGTTATTCAGCCTGATGCCGATGAATTCATCATTCTAGCGTGCGACGGGGTACGTTACAAGGAAACTATCTTCTCATCTTACACGTCAACTGACAACCTTCTTTTAGTTATGGGACGTTTGCTCGGACCAAGAGGCCGTGGATCTTATTCGCAATGTCCAGGATCCCCAACAAGCATCCAAAATCCTCGTCGACCACGCCCTTGCCAGATTCAGCACCGACAATCTTTCTTGTATGGTCATCAGACTTGACCCGTCTCGTGTGAAAGATGTCGTGAACAGCAAGTCGAGTGCCATTACAGTCGAAGGTGATTCGACGGCTAAGGCTCCTCATGGAATGAGTGAAGCGGACAAGATCGTGGAGACAGCTAGAAACAGTATGCTGAATACTGGAACCAGTGACCAGATCACAACAAGTGAAATCAAGGAGGAGACTGTCTCAAGCATGACCACTGACGAACAAAATCCGAAGATTGGGATACCTTCCAGTGAATCTGGAGATGCCTCATCGGCGGGCGCAACATCTTCAGTGCATACCACTCAAAACAAGTGATGATTGTCAGAAAAATGCAATGTCTGTTCCGGTGAGATCGTTGAGCACGCACGCTACATGATATTACTACACCTGCGCAGCTTATTCCCTGAGCCTTTTGCCAATTGAAGATTTATCAATCATCCTTACCCAGTCCTCTGCATACTATCTCTCGCCGCGGCGACTTCTATTGGCCTTTTGTCACCATGTTTAACCACTGTAAGACTCTCGATCAACCAAGTCCCTTCCATGTGGAAATGACGAATGGCTCAGTTACCCTGTTGTGTCTTCCTTTACATTTCTCATTGGTCCTCTCAATCGAGTCAATGTATCATGAGTCCTAGAGGTTCCACTTACGGCGGCGTTTCACACGCTTCCAGTATATTTCGGGACAGCTCCTCAGATTATAACAGATTGACCGTGCCTGTTCCTCGCACAGCGTCTCAAGACATCCTTTCAAGGTCCTGTTCGCTGTTAGGTAAGATATTTATATGACCCATGAATTAGCCCGAGAACTGCCAATGAAAAAGAGAACCGCAACTTTGTCGCTTGCGCCGTGAGCTTTAGATTACTACCTTTCAAACCATTGATGCCAGGTTCCAAGAGCGTGTAGCAGCAGACTGAGACGAGACTTGTTGGCGCAGACCTGGGCTTTCCATTCTCATAAGTACAATCAGAGAATTATTAGATCTCAAACAGATCTCCCATCCAAACGTATGTGTACATCCAAGATGTAATACGAGGCACCAGAGGTAACAACAACAGGCAAAAGGCAGCGTAAAAGTACAGTTTATGCAGTATGAAGGAAGCTCAGAAAAGAGGCCCTTTGAGAAGGAAGGTGGGCCAGTAAAGTACACAAATAATGAGAACGACCTTACAGTCCGGACGATGAGCTGCAGACAAGCTGATGAGATCAGGTCTCAGAAGCTACACGCCTAATAAAAAACACGGGCCAGTACCGCAGCTGGATGAAAGTCTGAAAGAGTGACCAGAGGCGAAGACATGCCAGCTTAGACTCCCACAGTAGGAAGGATGTCAACTCGCTCGCCGCCAATAATGTTGTCGCGCTTAAGCTCCAGCTCTCCATGTTGAACCTTGGCGGGCCATGAGGCGGCATAGTTGGCATCATGGACATCACGCCAGAGGATCTTCACATCGCCCGCAGTCTCAGGGTAGTCACCAATCTCGCCAATCTTAACTTCAACGCCCTCACGCTCACTCAGCTGCCTCTCCAAGGCCTCGATGCGGGCATTGTACTCTTCCGCTCGTTCGGCTTCCTGTGCGATCGCCTCACGTTGGCGCCTTCGCTTGCTGGGGAATTGCTTGTGCCGCCACTGCTCTTTGTCGAGAATACCGTCCGCAATTTCTTTTTCCTGGATCTCGAGTACTGCTGCAACATCAGCAACCGAGGTTGCCTTTTGATCCATCAGAACTCGTGCGCGCTCTTTCTTTTCCATCGGGTGACCGATCCGCTTCTTGTTCAGTCGATCAAACTCCTCCGCCTCGGTGGGATCCTTTGGCCGTCTGGATGCAAGGAATTCCTCGGACACTGTGACCATCTCGGGGGGTGGGGAGAGCTGGCGTCGCAAGGAGAATTCCCGCAGCAATTGATACGCGCGAAGACCAAGGCGAGCGTCGCCGAAGTGAACAGAGTAGTAAGGAATCCACATATCACGTCGTAGCTTGGCGGGGACCGTCTTCTTGCCGTGGTAGACCATTTGCCGCAAGACGTTATTTTCCTATTGTGCAGAATGCGGGCCGTTAGATCTGTTTTGAGGAAGATTCGGGGAACAATTCTGGCAGGTTTGTCCCTAGCAGCTTCAAAAAATAGCTGCTGGAGGCAGTAGATGTTTCGAAATGATGGACGTACCTCCAAGTAACGAGTTAGTGAATATACCACCTGCTTCGTCTGGGCATTGTGGTAGACAAAGATATGCTTTCCATGCGTGATTGAATTGAGCGCCTTTTGCAATCGTACGCTTTCGCGCTTCAGGTGCTCTTTGAACGCATTGGACGAGGTCTCTCGAATCTTTCCCTGGATGGGCGTCTTCGGATCGATAGGCGGGTGTCGTACAAACTTCTTCAAGGATGCGACCCGGGTCGAGTCCAGGATCTTCTGGATCGGCTTCGATGCCGCACTGGCTGAGGCCATGACGGCCAAGTTATATATCTCGTCTCTGGAACCTCCCCCGAATGATCAAGGAAGCCAGAGGTACTTTCTGGGAGGGGAGCGAGAGGCTGTGGGGTGTCTGAGTGGTCGATGTTGATGGGATGGACGGAGGGAGTTCGGAGGTGGATTTTTTGACGGGGAGACCTGCGGGTCTTGGCACTGCCTGCTCTCCGCATCAACCGTGTCGTCCCTCACAACTCCGCTAACAACGAGTTCAACTCGTGCGGCAGTCGCTTTTTTTTATGGAAGATGTGCTCAGGCATTAATTTACTCTGCGATTTGTGTGGGAGTTTCAATTAGCGCACAACGACGCTCGAGTAGAGCCCACGATGGACACCTCAAATGGCGACTTTGAAGCCACAGATCATGACGCCGTAGTGCGTAGGGAGCGACCATGGCTTTATGCGTCGGTAGGCTTTCTTGCGTTTGCAATTACCTTACGCTCTTTCCTCAGGCTAACAGATTTCAGAACAGAAAGCTTCGGCATCTGCACGGAATCTCTGTCCGCAATCTGACCGTCACCCCACCATCAAGTCGCGCTCGCGGAAAAACGATCAACGACGATGACATTCCCAATACTCTTACGTCACCGTCAAAACTTCTGGCTCAGAATGAGAGCCGCCCCCTACAACCGTCGCGATCTTTTACAGATCTTGCGTCTCGTGGGGCTTCAGATAGCCGCGCTGGCAAACGCCCCGAGCTGCGTGGTTCAAGACGCCGGAGTCTGCTTCCTTGGAACGATCCGAATCCTGTACGACGGCAATTGCGCCTTGAAGACATTACGCTCAGTCGCATGGCAGATATATTCTTCACATTACACTTTGATGGGATGAAAGAACCGATCTTTATCAGTGAAGTGGTTGAAAAGGCGACGAATCCGAACTTTCAGGCCTTTGACCTGAACGTCTGTGGTCCGGCAGTTTCTCGTTCAGACTCGGTGACCTTGAAGCTATGGGTCAAGACCGAATCGATGCCGGAATATATACAACTAGTAGAGTTGCGGCAAAATACGCGCTCGTTGCAATTCCTTGGCAGAACGCTAGATGATTTCCACCAGCCTCTTCCGGCCAACTGTGTATTGTTCCATTTTCCAGATGGCGTGTACACAAGTCTCACTGATATATCCCCAGTTGAACCGCCATTTTCTGGGTTTGGTCAGAAAGGCACCGCGGAGAACAATACCTTGCCGACATCATCCTACGATGCGCTGATGCGGCTGGCAAATCTGGATGAGTGTATACAGGATGCGCTGGCAACGCGCGAAAGGCTAGAGGCCCAGATTGGCGACATTCTGCAGAGCAATGAGTCCGCATTGAAGACAGAAAGTGAGTCAGCGCGAGCGCAGGATCGTCTCGCTTTAGTCCGGCAGGCCGTGGCCATCGAGCGCAAACAAATACGAGCGGCAAACAAGCGCAAGGAGGAGCTAGTCGCCAGCATCAAGGCTCGCCAAAGCTTCATGAGCCAAGGCCGCATTCACCAAGAGAGAGCTCAAAGCCATCTCCCGGATGCCAGAAACAAACTTGCAGGGAGTGAAAAGTTACTGGCGCAAAATGCGGAGGAAAGTAAGGGTCAGATCCGGCGCATTGCTGAGGACTTAATGGCAATATACCCTATTGAACCAGTCCCGGACAAAGTCCTTGCATTCACCATCGCTGGTCTCTCTCTTCCAAACTCGAAATTCGACGACATCGACCGTGAAGAAGTTGCAGCGGCGCTGGGCTACACTGCTCATGTCGTATACTTGCTCTCCTTCTACCTTTCTGTATGGATCCCTTACCCCATCAGTCCCAACCTGTCAAGGTCCCTGATTCAGGATCCTGTCTCTCGAGACCTTCCTCAGCGTACTTTTCCGCTTTATCCGGTCAGCGTGCAGTATCGATTCGAGTATGCTGTCTTCCTTCTCAACAAGAATATTGAGTTCTTGCTGAACAGACAAGGCATCCGGGGGCTGGACATTCGGCACACACTTCCCAATCTCAAGTATCTGTTTTATATTCTTACTGCCCAAACGCGCGACATTCCTGCTCGGAAAGCGGGTGGCATTCGTGGCCTCCTCACCGGCAGACTTACGCCTACCATGTCTCGTCGAGGAAGTCTCGACAGCACTGTCTCAGGGGAGGTGGCTCAGCCACGGAAGGCTCATGATATGATTCTCCGCTTGAACGGTCTCGCGCTGAGCGCGGATGGCAATACAGCAAATGGAAGTCCTGTTGTACACTAAATGCGGAGCGAAGCGACGCCATAATAATGGCGCCAAATTTCACTTCTGTCGGGAATCCCACGAATTGATTGGCTGTGTTTTGTGTGGTCATCTTCGTGTAAAACCACCTGACCTGGGTCACGTGTCTTGTATTTTAACACGCCTCTCAACTATTGTAAGCTATCTAGTGTGGGTTTGTTATGTTAGGTTATTATTTTCCTCCGTAACCGTTAGGGGGGAGGGCGTCCGGGCGTAGCCCTCGACCTCCTTGGGCCTTCCGAGGGACATGAGGATGTACTCAGCTATGGGGTTCTTAGTACAGGTCCGGATTCCGTCTCGGTCCTTCCCTCCTAGAGAACAAGTTCCAGCTCGAGGCTCGGCTAAAGCCGTCTTCGTCTACAGGTGTCCCTACCTATGGGTTCGCAGCAGTAAGCAAAGTTCGCCATGACAGGTAGTTGATGTCCGTGAGGGGAAGCCTCCTCTCCGTGTTCGTGCTCCGAGCTCGCCAGTTGGCGAGGGGAGATAGGTGTCTCAGGCTCTCAGCCCTCATGTCAGAGCGGCCGTGGGTTAGAACTCGCCAGTTGGCAAGAAGGAGGGTCACCTAGTGCAGATCTTCGCAAGTGTGGGTTTGTGGGTCCCTCGGTGGTGAGTCGGCAGATCCTCGATGGTGAGGCAGAATCATCCAAACAATACTAGCATTCTAGCAACGATCAGAGAGAAATACGGGTTCAAAGTGGTATCGTTGATTTCGTCGCGGGACTTGAAGAAGTTGCCCTTTCGAGCCTTGGTCGCTTGGGGCTGTTGCCTGAGGTCTCGGACAACGCCCGCTTGTATTCTTAAGCACATACTCATGCTTCCGGTGCCATGTTTCTTGTCTATAATCGCAGCCTGAAAAGTCATTTTGTACTGGACATGTCGTTTGATTTGAGTAGCGTGCTCACTTCGTGTTGTCTCTTTTGGGGGATCAGTTACTGTGTCTTCTCATTCTGTTGGCAACGACCACCTTGAGTTACTGTCAGTCGTCGACTAAATGACTTTTGGACGACCTATGATGATCATACAGGCTGTAGTTCGCTTGTATAGCAGTCCTCAGGTCGAGACCCCAAACGATCGATATACCTACTTACGTGCACGGCACCCACACGAATACCTGACCGCAGAATCAATCATGGAAGTTACAGGAGTATCGAGCTCCATGCCAGAAGTACTCAGGACTATGAGTATGATATAGTAGGTTGTAAGCCCGGCCGAGATGGCGAACCTCGGCCTCCGAATCAATTGGCACGGCGGCTACCTGATGGTTTCTGTTTTCCAATCCTTTCGTAAACAAATCAGCTCTACACCTAAGATACGTTGTAGCTCCCGAGTGTCCCAGTAATCCAACTCTCGGCTGGCCGAAAATATAGCTCTTTCAATCAATTGATCTCCTATCTCTGATAGCAAAGGCTCGGCTCCTAACTTGTCCCAAGTGCTGGAAGGGCGGGAAAATGGCCACCACCAAATTCAGGCCGCAACCCCACCGCCCCCTCAGCTTATCTTCGCTTTGCATCGGCTTTCCCCAGCATTTGCTATCCACCTTGCTGCTTCTCCAACGACTTTCCGACCAGCATGGGACAGGATACCAAGAGCGCGACCAATGACTCCGGCAAGTCGCCGTCGCCGTCGCCTTCTGCCCCGCAGCATAGACGCGGCTATCAGGCCTGCGATCCATGCCGCAAGCGCAAGGTGAAGTGTGATCTAGGCAGTATGCGCATTCAGCACTCCATCCCCCTCCCCCCACACTGAAGGTGCAGATTTTGACGAACAAAGGGTCGTACTAATGGCAATCCTTTTTTCACTTCTCTGAACAGGCGTCGATAATCCTCGTCCCCCACCATGTGTTCGGTGTCGACGTGAGAGCAAAAGATGCGAATTCTCAGCGACTCGTCGCAAACGCAAAGCCTCCGAGGCGGCCGAGGAAGAGGCGGACGCGGCCGAAGTACTTCGTCGCGACAAACGTATGATGATCGGAGAACCCGCCGCCGATATCCCAGCCAAAATCGAGTCAACACATTTCCCTCAGCCGCCATTGTCGGTGGACACAGATGCCTTTCGGGCTCGGCAGAGATGGTCCGACGCTACCCCCGCAACAGCTGCAGGCGCTCAGAGGTTCACGCCCAATGCACACGCGCCCATTACTTCTCCAGCGAGACCATTCCTCGAAGCGCGGACTTCCCGTCTTCCCTCGTTCCAAGCTAGCGAGCGAAATGTAGCACCTGTGTTCGCAGGGCCGCCCATGATGAACCGAACGGCGGTGGAGTTACTGTCGCCAGCCATCACAAATACGCATGATGCTCTTCATCTGCTCTCCGAAGCTGCTGGACGAACAGAGGACTTAAATCGGCAAAGTCTGGAGAATCGTCACGCTGCTAGACGGTCCATCTCATCCTTTAATTCCGGTCCCTCTCCCTTGGCGCACGCCAGTTCTCCCGGTCCAGCGAGCGGATCCTTCTCGCGGACACCACGGTCTGCCACAGTAGTCGGTGTGAACGGGTATCTCCCCCCGGGCACGAATCAGTCTGCTGCTGCTGAGCCTCCGGTGGCAGACGAAGTTGACCATCGAGAGGGCTCTCCAGACCCCCAGGACCCTGGCTTTGATGATGCTGTACGTGCATGGTCACGACTACGGTTTGTACGCGCAGGTTGGATGACGGTTGAAGAAGGCATGGACTACGTGGCATATTACTATGAAAATCTCGCGCCCATGAGTCCGGTTGTCACCCCCGATTATTCAAGTCCATCCACACATCGCACGTTGCTTACGGACGAACCCGTCCTGGCAGTGACAATTCTCACCATTGCATCCCGGCACCTGAAGCCAAAGGGTGATGGAGCAAGCACTCGAGCGTTCTACATCCATGATCGTCTATGGTCCTATCTGCGTGGTATGATTGAGCGACTGTTCTGGGGCCAAGAGAAATTCGACGCACAGGCCGGGCGGCCCGGTTCGCTGGGCCTGGCCGCCGGGCCGAGCGGTGCAACCTCCAAAGGCAACCTCCGGGCGTTGGGCACTGTGGAAGCGCTCTTGATTTTGACCGACTGGCACCCTCGCAACCTTCATTTCCCACCGGGTGACGATGAGAACACGCTTCTTGATCGAGAAGCACAGTCCCAGACTCGCCTTGACAGGGACTTCGACTCTGACGTCGAACAGGCGGGCAATAAAGGTCCCACCGCCGAGGGGCGAGTCGCTTTCCAGAAATGGCTCGAGCCTGCCTGGAGGTCGGACCGAATGTCGTGGATGCTCTTAAGCACTGCACAAGCTTTGGCCTTTGAGCTGGGTGTATTTGACCAAAAGAACGAGTCCAAAGGGTCACCAGAATCCCCATCTGAGCAGGCACGAAAACGGCGGCTGCGTAGATTGATCCTTGTCTTTACTACGCATAGCAGTGGTAGACTTGGGATTCCGTCAATGTTGCCGCTCACAGAATGGGCGAGGGACATACCCGAGGCCCCCAGCGAGCTCGAGGAAGTTGATCGAGACCTCAATCAGATGCAAGATTGCTGGATGGGAATCTCAAAGATAGTTTATCAAGCGAACAATCAATTATTTGCATCCAGTGAGCAGACCTCGGAACTGATCAGGAGTGGGCGATACCGAGAACAAATTGACTGGTTTCAACCCCAACTACGAGATTTTCGACTCAATTTGGATCGAGTCAACTGTGCGTCCGATATCAAAGTCTCTTCGATTCCAACCAGAAGCTAATTACTCGACAGTGTCTGCGCCGATGCGATGCATCCTGATCATTGAATACGAATACACCCGTGAGTTGAAATCATTGACTTGCTTACAGAGCTAAACGACTGACATTGGACAAGGATTATACGTCAACTCCCTTGCCCTCCAGGCGGTGGTCGATCGATGGACAACTATGTCTAATGAGTCCACCGCGCAAGCTCAGACTAGCGGCCCCGGGCCGTCTGCTGGGAGCAATGGATGGTTTCGCACTTTGATGGAGCTTTATCGGGTGAATGAACCCTACATTCAAGAAGTGGTCGACGCTTCCCGAAAGATTCTCCAGACAGTCCTGGAAGGTCTAGTACCCGGCGGACGTCTGAAGCACGCCCCAATCCGCACTTTCTTCCGCATTCTTTCCGGTATGATTTTTATTCTGAAGGTAAGTCATCCAGCTTCTTGGCTCACACCGATCGACAAAACCCAACGAAAGTTCCAGGCTGACTCGGCTTATTTCCGTCTCAGACATTTACGCTTGGTGCTCGCGAAGATGACGTGCGAGTCTCTCTTGACCTTCAGGACCGTACGGTGGAAGCCTTGCGAACCTTTGTCGTCGATGATGTCCACATTAGTAACACTGTCGCTCGTCTTCTGGAGCTCCTCACCAGCAGCATCCGTACTCGATTCCTACGATTTGCACCGCACGATCGCGGCATCGATGGTGAAGGCCATGCCTCGGCTCCTGTTTCTCGAGCCCAATCACCACCCCGTGACACCCCTCTGGCTCGTCGCGATGGCCTGCAGACCCCCTGGTCATCGGCCAGTGATGCGCCGTCCGGGTCTGGCGTGGGAGCTTTCACCGACAGCAACGGCGGCGGCGGGAGTTCCTCTGCGCCGCTAGGGTCAGCACACGACCCGTTGGCCAGTATCCCGGCGCAGCCGATCAATTCATCAAATTTAAATGTTTCTTTTATGCCGCCACCGCCATCAGTTTACTACAACTATTATGACTCTAACTCCGGCTTGTCGACCAGTGACCTCGGACGACCGTCGCCCAACCATGTCGTCTCCTCGCAGTCCGTCGGAGAAGGCAATGGAGCGAGTACCGCGTCCGGCGCGTTTCCGGATTGGTTTGCACTACCGCTTGATCAGTTCTTCAACAGCTCTAGCGGGGTGGTGGACCAGGGTCTCGGAGGTACGGGTCCGATGCTGGGTGAATTCGATATGTTGGAGGTGCTTTTGAATGAAGGTTATGATGGACATGGACACGGTGATCACGATTCTGGCGGTACCCAACCGCATTTTATGGGATGAAAGCCCTTCGGGCGATTGAGCTCATTCTTAAACGAAACCCTTGAATTGTTTGGTTTATCGTCATATCGGCCGGTTTAGTTGTCCACCTTGCTAGTTTATTTTACTTTACTGCAGATCATATACCCCAACCAGATCCCTATTCGTGGAATGGACCTTTTATCTTACCATGCTTTCAAGCTCCAGCTGTTTTTCTCTAAACAATATCTTCCTCCGACATAGTATTGAAGCATTTCTCGTTTTTCCAGAAAACAAAAGTTCCTACAGACGAGGCTGCCTATAATTTCTTACATGACTGGGAATGCGGAGAGATGTATGTGCGCTCACTGTATTGAAAGCACACGGAAAAGCTTCGCTAAGCCCCAACGGATGCTTGAAGTAAGAGGAAGGACCGTTCGGGCCAGTCAAGCCACGTTGACTTCCAATGGAAGCCTCAGGTAGGTATTTCCTTCATTGGGCTGAATTGTCAACGATAACAATACGCACGACATTTAGTGGCGCTGTTCCTGTGCCCGCGTAGCTGACTTCGAGAAGGGGATCGAGTCTTGCACGAGATATGAGATTACGAAACGTGCAAATTACTCAGTGGCAGATAACGTAGTAGTACCTACTACCTAGGGAGATGCAGAAGAGGGGTTGAGACCCTGGCTTTTTCGGATCTTTCATGCCGGGCTGGGTTACCGGATACGTCGAATCATACTTTCCAACTTCCCCCGTTATAATGTTCATGGAGATAAGGCTGTGACAGAACAACAGACTATACTTAGGGTAGTCAGGTTGAGTCCTCAATGGTGTGACTTGTGCGCGCTAGTTGTAGGCACTGGGCAGCACCATCATCATATCGACAGCCTCATCCGTGGCCCTTCCGGACATAGCGGCTCTTCAAGGCGGAGAAACGAACCGCACGGACGAGATAGAGTCCAATAACAAGGGCATAGATATATTGCTTGCAGTAGCTTGACCCTGCACATCGTAGCATGACCCCGACACCGCATTCTCATGCACGACCCAGTCGGTCTCCGTCGGTCCTGCAGACGTGTGGAGTCAGGATGCCGAGTACATCTCCAGGCCAAGGACGACGTTCATCGGGAGAAGTTCTCGTTTTAGGTCTAGTTCCTGGCACGACGGTTGAAAAATGTAGATGACTGGATGAATCCTGGCCTGAAGCTAATGCCTTGTGTGTCCATGGAAAGCACGTCCTGGGGTTCGGTGGAGATTGTATTGTCGAGGGATTGATCGTGTCAGAGACTTGTAGAGATGGAGAGTACGGCATACCTTAGTATCGGGGACGCACATATTGTAACATATTGTCAGCGCAAGACTCATTTGAAGGTATGGTCCACGGCGGAGCCTTGAGGGGTTTGTCAGATGTTCCTGTTGAACCAAGCAGTTGTCCATGCATATCACGCATATTCATATAAGCCGAGCATGACAGTATACCGAGTACCTTCAACAGTAAATATGGACAGACATGAAAAGTAAAATGGATTCCGTCGCGGCGTAGGAAGGAAACCTCTCTAGGTAGGTACCAGACCCGACGGTCGCTGGAACTCGATCCTGAAGAAAGGTTGAATTGGCAGAGCACCTGACTTCTCGCAAACTTCTCTCTCACTTGAGTCGTATTCAGGGCTCTCAAAGTCGCAACTCCGACTACGCATGACTCGATCCATACCTTACTAAGTACCACTACCTCCCCGTCATGAGAGCATCATTGGTCGTCCGGTCTTGTGAGTTGGAGGGCATCCAATCTCACGTCCTGCTAATGATCGTGCCAGAGACAAGGATTGTCTCTGTCATGGTCACCGTGAATCATGACTATCTTCCTTCGACTTTGATCTCATCAACCCAGGCACTGTCAATTCTATTGTGTAATTTCCACCGTGGCCCAATTGCAGACCGAATCTGGTCACCTGGTCAGCTGGTCAGTCGATGGGTGGGAGTCGATAGACTCGATACTGTCGCCGCTACCCGCGCTATCTTCCTCCTCCACCTCGGGCGTCATACCCCCGGCCAAGGCTTAAAGAGTCAACGCCAATCGGCCGGTCAAGGTCCCTACAATTCTTCACAGATGGGGTGCCCCTGACCGCAGGCCAATACCTGCGCCTTCCCCCGGGACGCAATGCGAGCGCTCGGTCCTCAGGGTGTCATTCAGCCGACGGTCAACCGGAAAGAAAGGGTACTGCAGAGCAGCATTGGCTGCACCGAGAGATAACCGGCTCCTGATCGACAGCCTTGTGCCTTCAGTTGATTGACTCGGGCTGGCACTCTACTGTGACTGGTTCTGACCTGGGATTGTGCACACCTTAACTTCATCGATCAGCGAGGGGCCCGTGGACCAATCCCACGTTTCAGGGTCTTCGTGCCGTTCGAGAGGGTCCTCTTCCCGAGTCCTACTCCTGTGATTTGCGACATTTCCCCGGCCGCTAAGTGTTGATTCCAGCCTTTCAGTCTCCTGCGTATCCACAGTCGACTTTACCCTTCATGCAGCGCCGAAACCCATCCCCAAACCATAGCCAGTCATGTTCCTCTATCCCCCTATCTCTGAGCGATTCAGTGTCGCCATTGCTCGCTAACCAGATTTCTGGTTGGCCGTGGGAAAATCTCCACGAGAAGCGAAGAAAAGGAGCAAGTGAGCGATGAAGAGGAAACCAGCCGGAAATCACCGGCGATGGTCACGCCTCTGGGAGGCGGCTGATTGGCAATGGCCGATGGCGAGAAAGACGCCTTCGCGCTCAGACTCGGACCTTGCCTGATCAAGAAAAAGGATGATATCTCTTGGTCTCACAGGAGGGGGAGACTGGAGGTTTCATGAATTGTGATGGGTTTGCTGAGGGGGTCGGTACTGAAGCCGGGTGAAGCTAAACTGGCGTTGCTGTTCGCCAGGCGGCCAAGATTGCTTGTCTTATTCAAGCCTTCTAGTGTCGTGGATCCACTTGGCGCTCAGAGTGCGGTGTCTTCCCCCGCTTCCTGTGGATTGCTGAGACATCTTCACCAAAGAGGACCCTCTCAATTTCTGATATCTCAAGACGAATCACCGTCTGTTGACTCCGATACAACGCTCACACTGGCTACAGCCCACGGCAATATGCAACCTCGCAGATGCTCACCAAGTCACATCGATGGACGGACTCCGGCTTGGCCGTTGGACGTCCGTGATGCATCCGAGTAGTGGAGGGCACCGAATGGCCCTGGCGGATCCTAGAGTTCGCTGCAGAAGGTTGGATCGACAGACACATCTTCCCGGAAGAGGAACATCTCCTTGTCCAGCCCTGACGAGAAGAGATGCATGGTCGTTGGGAGACATTCAACCTGGATTGGGGGCTGCGTATCTCAACATCGTGAGCTTCCCAGGAGTTGATGCTCGAGGCCTCTGGGCAATGTCTATAAAAGCGGCGCCCTCGTCGCCGGACAGAGATTCTCTTTCGGTTTCTCAGACTCATTCCAATTCATTGAGCCTCGAGTTGTGCCTTGAGAATCTTCAATTCGATCAATCAGCGAGTATCTACTCTCAGTGCCTCCTTACAACATGGTTGTCTTCAGCAAATTCACGGCCGTCTTGGCCAGCCTGGCAGCTGTCTCATCGGCCATGCCCACAGGTGGCACGCCCAAAGCCGAGTCTCCCAAGACCCGGTTCTCCATCAAGCAGACGGCTCGTCCGGCCTCCAAGCCCAAGACCGTCAACTTGCCGGCCATGTATGCCGCTACCATCGCCAAGTATGGCGGTAAGGTCCCCGACAGTGTCAAGGCAGCCGCCTCCCGGGGCTCTGCCATCACCACTCCTACCAACAACGACGAGGAGTACCTGACTCCCGTCACTGTCGGTGGCTCAACTCTCAACCTGGACTTTGACACCGGCTCCGCTGATCTGTAAGTGAAGATGCCTATACTAGAGAAACGGCGGCTGGCCGCAGATGCTAACAAGCCTCATCCAGGTGGGTGTTCTCATCCGAATTACCCTCATCTGAGTCCCAGGGCCACGATCTCTACAGCCCCAGCCCCAATGCCCAAAAGCTCTCCGGCTACAGCTGGTCAATCTCTTATGGTGACGGGAGCAACGCTAGCGGTGATGTCTACGAGGATACCGTCAGCGTTGGTGGCGTGACCGCTTCGCGACAGGCCGTCGAGGCAGCCCAGTCTGTCAGCCAGCAGTTCGTCAGCAACGTAGGCAACGACGGTCTCTTGGGATTGGCCTTCAGCTCGATCAACACGGTCCAGCCGCAGGCACAGACTACTTTCTTCGACACCGTGCAGTCTCAGCTGGACTCTCCCCTGTTCGCCGTGACTCTGAAGCACAATGCTCCCGGCACTTACGACTTTGGTTTCATCGACAGCTCCAAGTATACCGGCCAGTTGGCTTTTACTCCCGTCGACAACTCCCAGGGCTTCTGGTCCTTCAATGCGGACGGTTACTCCGTCGGCTACGTTCAGGGCGCTGGCATCACCGGTATTGCTGGTAAGTGCAAAGAATCCTCCAGGTTTCCCCCCTCCTTGGATTGATATTAGTTAACTACCCGGATTGAGACTCATTTTGTTTGTTTTTGAAGACACCGGTACTACTCTCCTGCTCCTCGATGACAGCGTGGTCTACGACTACTACAGCCAGGTCTCGGGTGCTCAGTCCGACTCCTCCGCCGGCGGTATCACCATTCCCTGCGATGCGCAGCTGCCCGACTTTGTTGTCACCATCAATGGCTACGATGCTGTTGTCCCGGGCTCCTTGATCAACTACGCCCCTCTGTCCGGCAACACCTGCTTCGGAGGTATCCAGAGCAACTCTGGAATTGGCTTCTCCATCTTCGGTGATATCTTCCTTAAGAGTCAGTACGTCGTGTTTGACGCCAGCGGCCCTCAGCTCGGCTTTGCTGCTCAGGCATAGATGCTCTTCGCTGTGGGACCACAGACCTTTGAAGGCGCCTAAAGCTGCTCTTATACTCCAAGAGTATCTAAGTGGTCGTGGTTGGAAGATGAAGCCACCATAACGATTTGATTTGATTTGCTTTTACGATTGACACTTCGATGGTTTCACATTTGATGGATCTGTAGCCGAAAGCCTTGAAGCGGCTTGGCTTGTAAATAGTGTCTTCAAATGATCATGTTCCGTTGTACATAGTTCGACATGGGAAACCCTCGTTCACTACTGTTTTCTTCCGCACTAATAGGTATTGCCATGTTCTCATCAAGATTGTAAGTCTCTTGTTACCCTCTTATGCAGTCCCATCGCCAGGTACCGGGTCGCTTATCAATTAGGGCGAGCGACGTGAGGAGGGGCAAATAGTCTTCGCACGTATGCGCTTCGGCTGGAGGTCTTGTCGAGTCTGTGATAAAGGGCTGTAGGTAAGATAAATAATACCTCCATATCGCGTGATGAACTGCACGGGCAGGAATGACTCCTGGCCTCCAGAGCCAGCTGGGGGCCCGCAACACGGGTTCTGCCACAATAACCTCGCTCAGCACGACATCGTTGTTGATTCAGAGACATTGAAGATCAACGCCATCATAGATTGGGAATGCGCAGGTTTCTTTCCCGAATACTTCGAGGCATCCTTTTATAAGAGACCGGGCTCCTCGGCTGCAATGGCGGGCGAGCCTGACGATGTACCAAGATTGCTACAGGTTCTCAATTCCCATTCGAGAAGTGACAACACATAAGCGGATATTGATAGTACATACTTTGGAACGGGCGAGCTACGATTAATGGATCCATGGATGTCATATTCAAAATCTATAGGCAGGGAGACGGCCGAGGATGACATCGCGGATTCTCGTCTGGGATACAAGAATTGAGCTAATCGAGGTTCTACGAGACTTTCCTCTCCTCTCTTGTTCAGACTACGATCGATTGCACGAAGACTTCATAAACAGAGGTTGGAGACTCCGTGACGTAGCTCCAGGTCGCACGTTCAACACTTAAAACGGCAGCTCCACATAAGAAGAGTAAACAGCATCGTACTTGTCGACCAAAGTCGCGCTGTTCAAGAGGGGTCGGGACCTCTCGAGAGACGGAAGGAAGACTGGATCACAGGACTCAATGGACTCGAACATGCGCGGGCAGATTCGGTAGGTACTCGTATAGCGCGTGCGGTAATACTCCGTGTGGAGCGTGGGGATTTTGGATAGTAGGGATTCTAGGGAATCCGCAGGAAGAAGGTTGTCTTTGAAGTCAAATTCCCGCGCTGGTGGATCGACTTAACTCCAACGAGCCTCATCTTAATATTCACCTTTCTTTTTCTTTTTCTTTCTTGTTGAAGAATCTTCTTCTTTTCGCTTCAAGAAATCCAGGACACATCTACACCAAGTGAACAATCCTTAGTTATGTGATACACCTCAGGCATTGACCGTTGTGGCTGGCAAATATCTGGGGCCCTCGTCAACCTGCGGGGGATCACGTTCTGGTGGAAAAGTGGAGACTCTCCATGTGCAAGTGGCGGATCAACTCTCGTTTCAATCGACGACCCGCCGGCACTCGGTTCTCGACCGTCGACTGATCTTCGTCAATTGATCGACCTGAACCCCCGAGTCCGCTCGGTCCCATCGTCGGATCCTCTCCTTGCCGACACATCATACTTGCGCTCCGTTCGCCAAGATTACGCGACATCCAGTCTCTGTTCATCGTGCTGTCCAGATCTTCATCACCCATCCCCCATCGCCCACAACTGTCCTGCCGACCGCACTCCGATCGCCCGCCTCCCTAAGGCTCCAAAGGCTCCAGAGCTGTTGTTAGTGCCTGAGTTCACAGAACGGCTGTGTCCGCTCACGGCTTCACTTTATGATGGACGTCTGACATCTCTCCTGGAATCGTCATTCTACGCGGAGGCTCTGCAGTCGTCTTTGGTCATCAGGAGGAAGCCTACGATTCGGACTCGGGCGAGCCGGCCTGCCGTTCGAAGCGGCCAAACTGACCATGGGAGATGCGCCTCATTTGACGCCCCGCCAGATCTGGGCCAAACCGACAACAAAGACAGCGCAAAGCTATCCAAGTGGATGCACGCCTTTTGTACTGCCGAGCGAAGGTAGGTCGCTTTCTATTCGTCTCAATTACGTACCTGCTCGGCTGCCTGGCCGAGCCCGCGATCCCGAGAATTCACTTTCGTCACTCGTGGCGTGGCACCAATCTCCGATCGAGCTTCAGACTTCAAGGTATCTCACCGTGACTTCAGCTGATCATCATCTCTGCCAGGCATCATTCGGGTCAACAACTCGTACGCGCTGACCTTAACCGGTAACGCCGTGTATCAACCCGTCTGCACTGGTGACACGACCGATTACGTCCATATCTCTGCCGTCCTCGATACCCGTGATCCCTTCTATTCTTCCGTCACACCTCAACTTTATGCTATTGGATGTGCGACCGTCGTCAGTTACGTTCTGGTGATCATACTCCTTATTACGCCCCGAACGTTTTTCATTGGGGGTCCCGGTGGAGGTGCGAATTTCCTCGGACGTCATGGCATGATAAGCGGATCCTATAGCGGCAACTCTTCTGTCGTCGGCGTTGGGGGACGTCCCTGGTTGCAAAAGGTTGCTGCGACGTTAGTCGCAATTTCTTTGACCATTGCGACGGTGGATTCATTTAAGGTCGCCCAGCGGCAGTACGATTCGGGATTCTCCGACGCCGAGGCGCTCTCGCAGGAGGTCATCGACGGAACCGAAATTCGCATCTTTCGAGTCATATCCAGTACCTTCTTATGGCTGGCGCAGGTTCAGACTCTCATTCGACTATTTCCGCGTCACAAAGAAAAAGTTATGATCAAGTGGGCTGGATTCGCTCTCATCGTACTAGATACGACTTTCAGCTGCCTGGAGAACTTCATGGTCCGAAATACATCGACCCATCCGCGACTATATGATGACGCAATCCCCGCGCTCAGCTATCTCTTCGAACTGGCCCTCAACCTCCTCTATGCGGCGTGGGTTATTTTCTATTCGATATCGAAGCATCGGTACGCATTCTTTCACCCGAAAATGCGCAACATCTGCTTCGTGGCTCTCCTTTCACTTTGTGCAATCTTGATCCCGGTCATATTCTTCGTCCTGGATATTGCAAAACCTGAGATCGCGGGATGGGGTACCTATATCAGATGGGTGGGCTCCGCTGCAGCCAGCGTGGTGGTGTGGGAGTGGGTGGAACGAATAGAGGCCCTGGAGCGAGACGAAACAAAGGACGGCATTCTGGGAAGAGAGGTCTTTGATGGCGACGAGATGCTCGAAGTGACGCCATCGGAGGAGGTAGACTGGCCACGGTACTCATCTCAAGACTCCGACAAAGGCGGTGGCGACGGCACTTCCTCGGGTTGGGGCGGCATGATTAGCCTGCCAGGACGCCCATTGCGGACAAGAGTTGGCTTTGCCCGGGGCCATCGGAACCGCGGCAACACTCGACACGGGCAGGGCAAAGCTACCATGCCTCCGCGTCGAAATCCCCGTCCGACTCCCCCGCCCGCTGCCATAACACCCGTCAGTCGAACGGATACTACCAGTGCTGCCAGCACGGTCTACAATGTTCGATATCATCCAGTCACAACACCGACACCTCCCGTGGGAATGCCGGATATGTCGGAGGAGACCGAGCAGGATGAGGATCCCAAAGAATTGGAGGTTGAGGGCGCTCATCCCGACGCTGTCGCAGCTGAGCACAATCCTACAGATCCAAATAACAGAGAGGAATCATCTCAAGTCGTGGCCAGCGATCCACGGTGGAGGAATCTGCTCAACCCTTTCAAGAGGAGGCGTGGATCACTTCCCAAGGAAGTGGCTTCGGCGCAAGCCGACGATGCGCAAATCAACGAGTATTATAATTCCGGCTTGTCTGACGAGGAAACCCATGGAAAAAATGAGCAATCGCTTCAAAATAAGAGCACTTTCTTCTCCTTGCACCGGGGCCGTTTCCCAGGAGGCGGATCGCAAAATGCAGATGCACCTCTGCCCGTTACTGTCATTCCAGCTCGTCGTCGCGGCCAACCGCATACTTGGTCACCCGAGAACCGAATATGGGAAAAGCGCACAGGCTCCGAATCTCGACCCGATCGAGCCGATCTACCTGTGCGTGTCATTCCTTCGCAGCCTCAGGCTTCTGCCCCGTGGGAAAGTGCAGATCTTGAGAACGGCGATGGCGATTACACATTACGTTATGATCCGGACGCCGCCGCATTGATTGATGAGGACGTTCACGGTGGGCATGATGATCGGCATCATACGCCTGAAGTGGCAGCAATTGCCTGGGCCGAGCCGTCTGACTCGCCTCAACGGGATCACTCTTCTACACACCATGCAAGCTCTTCATTCGACAATACAATTAGGCCCGACACGTCTTGATGCATCACATCATTTCCGTGTCCTTGTTCAAATACAGCGACTGAGACCATCAAAGTCAACAAGAGACTGGAAGTAGCGAGGAGTTTGGACATCTGCAGCATTCTTATGCTGACGGCTTGCGATTTTGACTTTGCATTCGGCCTTGCAAGGAGTGGAGTTTTGGCGCTTCTCGTCATCGATTTGAAGATGTTTATTTATGTGTGTGAGACACCTTCTATTGCCATTTTGATATACCCTTCCACACACCTATGACTGCCTATTTCATACAAGCTCAATTCTCAAAAAGGATTTCGTACATATAGATTCATCATTGACCTTCAATCGCGTAGATCAATGTTAAGTCCCAGCTTCCACCTCTGGTCGACTCTGTTCACTGGTCGTAGTTTTTGAACCAAGAAACGTGCCGGCCAGCACAGCCGTAAGTACACAGAGAACGCCTATCCAAAGAAAATTAGCATGTACCCATCTTGGAAGCGGTTCATAAATAGAAAGTCTTACTCAAAGTCCAGCACATGACATAATAGTCAAATCGCTCCGTCAAGGCGCCGGATATCACGGGACCGAGGGTCAAGCCAAGTGCGACGGCGACTTCAATCAAGGAGAAGGCTCTGGAAAAGCCTCCTTGGGGACCAAAGACGCCTGGACGTTTCGCTTCTTCGGCTTCCACGGCCACTGTCGGAGTTATAGAGTCAGTGGCTGCAAACATGGGTACAATTGCCCCGGAAACTTCAGGACACTGCTGGAGCACAGAACTCACGAGTCAATTCCATTGGAGCAACCCCTGAAGTCAAGGGACGAAGGAAACCAAAGACGACGCAGGAAAAGATGTACAGTGCCTTGCCACGCTCGCCGACACTCGACCACTGATACGATGGGTTTCCAGCATACCCCAACATAGCCAGGACCACGCCCTGTGAGACAAGGCCGAAAGTAGCAGGCAGACGGGTGCCAACTCGGTCTCGAAGATGTCCAGCAAGAGGACTGATGGGTAGACCCGGCAGGGACAAGAGCATGAACATCAACCCCACGCGCGAAGGGCTCCAGCCAAAAATGTCGGATACATGAAGAGGCAAAGTCGCGTTGAAGCTGGTGGCCAAGGCTGGAGCCCAGACGGTGATGAGCAACGCCGTCAACACGCGGCTCTTGCCCAGCATGATGCGCCACACGTTTGCGGACGCAGCCATCGCGCCATCTTTTGCTTGCTCTGCATCCGCTGCAGGAGTCGAGGAGTTCTGCAGCAATGGTTCGGTCTCGTGTGCACTTGAACTCGGTGTGGTGGAATCGGATTTCGTTGGCACGGGCATCTTCTGCTCCTTCTTGTTCTCGACCATCAACATCCGCGCCACTATATCCACTACCAGAATCACCACAGGTACACTCCAAGTGAACCAATAACCGGCCAACTCCAATATAAACCCCGAGACCATCGGTCCGGTAATCGTCCCAGAATTAGCAACCGCCGTCATCACGCCCAGGGTGACCCCGATTCTCTCTGTCCCGACACAATCCGTCACCGTCGCCAGTCCAATGAGCCATGTCCCGGACCCCGAAATACCCTGCAGCACTCGGCCTGCGAAGAATACGCCCAGGCTGGTCGCAAAGGCGACCATCAACGTGCCGATGATGCATCCGAGCAGGGTGATGAGGAATGGAATCTTACGACTGGGCGTTTGATCGGCCAAGTGGCCGAGGATCGGACCGCTGAATGCGGAGACTATTCCGTGCAGAGCCAGCGAGATGGAAGTGAGTCGTTGGGTCTGCTGGGGAGGCTGGTGCATGCGCTCTTCGAGCATGTAGGGGAGCATTGGCACGAGGAAGCCATAGAGGAACATTTCTGGAACCATAACATGCTTTCGTCAGATGCTGCGGCGCTGGAAGTAAATAGAATCCTTGTTTTAACTAGAAGTGGTCGAGGGGTTCGTGTTTGCAAAGGCCCGAGGCCAATCTCGACAAGACCAATCTAGATCCTATAGACTGCCCAGGGCTGTTGGAGGATAACTACACTGACTCTGACTGACCTATAAATAATGCCAAGGCAATAGTAGACAGGATGAATGGCTTCGAAGATCGCCATGCTGCTGGATGGCGGTGCCTGAATTGTTTATGAATCTGCATAATCGCAGATTGAGCAGCGACGAATCACTTCAAATGGCACGCGTAGGTACTCAAGCAGGTGCCAACAATTGCTGTGGACGAGAGTGAGGCTGAATTCTGCGAAATCTCATCCGAATGGAATGTCACCCTCAAAGACAGACAGAGAGAGAGAGAGAGAGGGAAGATACAGTTCTAGCTAGAGTTTTTGAGACAAACACACCCCGTGATCATTAACCGGTCTACTCAGTCATCACCTCAAGCTGAGATTTTTGACTCTTTGAAGAATCTGATGTTGGCGAGACGATGTAAGGGATGTGGCTCTGGTTTCAGTTTGTATGAGTGTCAGATAAAAAATTGGAGATTGACGGGAAGTTCAGCATCGGCTGAGTCATTCCACGCACGAACTGGAAAGCTGGATTTGGGATAGCTCGATTTAGAGGAGAGAGAGAGAGAGAGAGAGAGAGAGAAAGTGGGGGCAGAAAATGAGGATCCATTGTAGATCATGGGGGATATAGATGCCGAGTTTACTGTCTACTGTCTGATGTCACTGTCTATTGCTCTGCTGCCCTACTGTACCGACCTCCAGCAAAGGGAATGCTTCATCTGCATCATGACCGAGTTTTGCAGCAGCTCCTTGCATCTCTAGAGGTTTTGGTCTATTCGAAAGGGAGAATTACAGGTGTGAGTGGTTCCAGTGGACCACTGGACATTGCCTATTGCTTGACGAGAAGAAGGGAGGTCCGGAAAGCGTACTTTAAAGTAGTTAAGTTACTTAGTACTTAAGTTACTAACTTAGGTAGTTACCGAGTGATCCACTACGTACCTATTCTTCGGAAACAATATCACTTTACTAGTACTGAGTCTACCGACTAGTGACGACAGTCACTACAGTACTACGCTATTTGACTCGTATGTACGTCCTGTACTGGAGTTGAGGGTTGGTTATTTCCTAATCTGTACATTGTGGTTTCCCTGAGTGCCGTCCAGGCTAGTGTTTACTTTTGTACATATTCCGAGTTCCGCGTGGTCACGGTTGGTGGATTCTTCTCCTTTTTCCTCTCCTTGGCTTCCGCATCGGCTTGCTTCCAGGAACCCTCGTAGTGATGGCTCACCAGAGCGTCTCCTTGATCCTTCGGGTTTCCATTCTGGAGAGCAGCAAAGGAGACTCCGGGCATGATGAGCAGATCACCCACCAATTTCGGATGTTTGATGTGCGCGAAATCGCGATCGTCCACTTCCCTGCCCAGCAGCTGGGTCAGACTGTCCATCAACGCAACAGTCATGATCTTGGGGCCCGTCACGTTCACCACGTCGGAGAGCATCTCCAGAATGATCCCGGAGATCCCGACATGGTTGGTGTGGGCGATATCCTTCAACACGCGGATGACTGTGTCCACGACCACTTGTAGATTGCGCGACGACGGCCGGGCCGCAAATGCCCAATTACAAAACTGGGATGCCACCTCCGTCCCGGGGCCTCGCCAGTCCAGGTCAAACTCCAAGCCCACGATCATGTCAATCTTCTGATCTTGATACTCGGGCGGAACCCAGTCGGCGACCGCCTTGTCACAGCTGACATCCAGATCACTCCAGATTCCTCCCTCGGCGAGCACAGCCAGATAGCGAAGGAGATCGGCCTTGAGGATGGGGATGCGCAGCTCCTTGTACACCTCGACAATGTCCGGTCGCGTGTGCTGGTAGTGGGCCTCGACAAAGGCCTCGCCTGAGGCGTCGGTCAACAACTCCTCGCGGTGGGCCGGGTTGACGTCGGTCCAGCTGTTGATCCAAGCGAGCTGGTTCTCGGAGACATGGTGGGTTTTGGCCGAGTGCCACACCTTGTCGGGAATCTGGGCGATGGCAGTCTTGACGTTGTGTGGTAGCGGTGGGAGCTCCGGCAGGTGGGATGGGTGTGGTTGGGACGTTGGCTCCGCGGCCTCGGTGGACGTGGGCGGGATGGGAGACGTGGCAACGGCGTCGTCGGCGATGATTTGAACGGGGCCAGAGTGGGAGGGTCTTGTGGTGCTCGTCTTGGAGGACCGCCAATTCAGGGAGTTCTGGACATAGACAAAGTGGAAGAGGACCAAGGTCAAGACCGCAGCGACGACTATGCGAAACCCGCGCGCAGCCATCAACTTGGAGACCGACACCATCGGAGAACCGTCTCCAGAGGGAAGAGGACTCGATTTGGATTATACTGTACAAGAGGAAGACCCCGGCAGTGTAGCTGTACAGGACATCGGGAGAAAAGAGATGCAGAAGCCAGTCTCAGGAGACGAGCGACCGGGCGAACCAAATATGCTGGACGCCTGGCCCAGTCCTACTCCTACAGAAGTAGCCTCCAGTGCCGACACTATTGCCTCCCTACTAGATAACTCTATTCCAGATTACGCGGACTAGTACTGTCTCAGTGTCTACTGTCTCCTGTCAACCTACTCTACCGTCCAGTGTCTACTGTCTACCTCTAGTGTCCAGGCCCAGGCGATGCGACCGATCAATGAGGAACCGAGCCGCGAGCACAAGGTGGACGATCGGCGAGTCCATTGGCTGCTTGTTCTGTTTTTCCCCCCGAAGCCGATATTTTTAGCGCCGATGCCCAGCTGGGATGCGCTGCTTTGGGGCAGTGTCGCCCGATCGTCACAGAGTAGAAGGCATTAGTTAACGTTAACTAGATAGGCAGACCGACTGGACGTTGAGAGCACAGGCAGGTGCTTATCTTTCCTATTCGGGGAGCGACCAAGGAGCAACATATTTGCTTGTTTTCCGGTCTCTGACCTCGTCTGGTAAAGGAGGGAGAATATGTAGGGAGAGGAAGGAGATCCGACCATTGATGTCATATGTGGACAGACGAGAAGAGTATTCGTGCACTGGGATCGCTGAGTGCCACTGGACAGTTCAGATAAGCAGCGGCATGGGACTGGGGTTTGTGAAGTTGTGGGATATCCCTAATATGCACCTAATTCCAGGTTGGATCTTCGCGCCGGCGATCAACCTTGAAGTGGTTTCCGACCGACCAAACTGCATACAGCAAATATCCTAAACACGTGTACGTCCCGTCGGCTACCTTGTACCTTATCGAAGATGCGCTGCAACGGTTCAAAGTCTGCCAAAGTTGGTGAAATGGAGCGATATTCACTTGACTGACAACGAGTGTTCTGTGGTCCATTTCCCCACAATAACTCATAACAGTACTAAGTACTTAGGTAGGGAGGCCTAGGCGGATCCATCATTGGGTTAGCCTGAACAGGCAATTTGTCTTGCGTATACACAGATCAACTCTTGCCTCTTCGCGGGCCGTCCAGCCAAGAGCAATGTTCCGACCGTGGACAGTCTCTGGCTCTGAGCATCGCTATCCGTGGTCAATGTTTTGGGACCTGGAGAATCGGAATGGAGGTGTCTGAGTAGTGGGTACTTGTCAACACGGTTGTGTATGCAGGCCAGATTCAACAGTAGCACTAGCGACTCGTTGTGCATCAGGAGAGCAACGAGTAAGTCTGCTCTCAATTGAGTTTGCTCAGACCTACTAACCTTAGGACGGGATAAGTTAGTAGGTACCTTAACTAAGGTACTACCCGCCGTACCCGGTGAGTACCTGGTAGGTAGGTGACTTAGGTACTAGGTAACTACCTAGTAATAACTAGTAGGTACCTAGTAAGTTAGGATATATCGAGTAGCTTACCTACCTAGGTACTCTGTACCTAACCAAGGACCTCCTACAGTCCTGGTAGACTACAGGCAGGGCCCCCCTTACAGTGAGATAGGCATCTTTGAATTTAGTAGTAGAACTAGTAGTGGGAAGTTGAAACGACCCACCGCCTCGAGGTAAGCTGACCTGTGCTGCTTGGCGTGGTCTATGGAGGTGTTGCTCTCTACCCTACCCCCTCTGATGCCCCTTGCTAGCAGAATAAGGCAAAATGACATGTGTTTCCAGCCCGGTTCAGGTAGAGGACTCTCTTTGACCACTTTCGGAAAATGCTCGTATGACGTGTAGAGACGGTGCCAACCCCAACATCACGATGATAAGCCATGGAGGTATCACACCTCCACCGCTCGGGCGCTAGCCGTCCTTGTTCGCCGACGAGAGCCGCAATGTGCCCAAAAAAGAGTGCTCCGGAGACCGCTCCAGTGCTCAGTGCTTCACTGCTTAGTGCTTAGTCTTACTCCATCCGCCGAGCTCCACCTGACAAACGAAACGAGGCTGCAAAGTTTCAACGCTACTAACCCAAAGGTTAATCTCTAATTCTCAGCACGTCAACCCCAAGCATCTTACAACTCGCTCGAACGCTTCCTGATCCACCACTTCTTCTTTCTTCAGTCGCCCGAGTCGATGCTGCGCTACGTGCCAGCAGTCGCATCATGGCGACTGTCAACCAGAACATGTTCGCCGCCAATGTCGCCTCGGATCGACCGGGCGGAGTATCGCTGCTGCTACTCCCGCTCAACCTGATCGCGCAGATTGTGTCCAATGTGAGTGCTTCCAGCCGCAACCCTCAGATCCAGATGCGACCGTCGGGCGAATGGATCGACACAGGAGGTTTCAAGTCCACTGACGGCGACTACCAGGTTGCCGACACCGCAGATCTCGCTCGTCTATGCCGAACATGTCGTGTCTTCAACTACATGGCCCTGCCTCAGCTCTACCGCAGCCTCACGCTCACTTCATACGACAAGATTCGATATCGCGGCGAGCTACCGGAAGGCAGCGGAAGTGCAAGCCCGTTCACCATGGGACTGAACGCCGTCATCACCAGACCGTACGCGACACTCGTGCAATCCATCTGTCTGCGGGGCGAGTGGAAGGAGTCTGATATCGAAGAATATGCACAAGTCGGACGGGTCCCGGACTCGTCCATGCTGCTGAATGTGGCCGTGCGAGCCGCGGTGGATCGTATGCAGTCCCTCGAAAGCTTCAGCTGGGAGCTTAACACGAAAATGCTCGAGACCGTCTATGCCGGTCTCACGGGGCTGCCGCACTTGACCTCCCTGACGATTCGTTTCCCGTCCACGCGACATCCACAACCGGCCTTTGCGTTGCCGGGCATGCCCAATCTGCGCCGTTTGAAGATCACCGACATTGACCCGCTCTGCTATCCCGATGACATTTCCACCATTCTCCTCAAAAGTCGCAAGTTGCGAGATTTACGGTTGCATTGGTCTCCTCGCATGCGACGCGCGCAAGAGCCCAGTGTCTCCCTGCACGACTACTTCCGGAAATGCATAGCGGCCAAGCAGCCGTTGGCTGTTACCAAGCTCTCGTTCCAGAATCTGTATGCATTCCACAGCGAAGAATTCAATCTTAGCTTCAACCCGACCACCATGGAAGATGTCACATTCCTGAGCGGGTCGGATACGGTCGGCCTCATGAACACGTTCATGGACAACAGCTGGCCGAACGTCATGCCGCATCGAGAACTCAAGATCAGGTCCATGCGACTGGATACGATAGCCAAGCGCAATGCCGATTTCCTAGGCAGCTTTAAGGGTCTCGAGAAGCTATACATGGTCAATACGTACGACAATTCGTGCGACAGTCTGAACTCTCCCCGTCCAGGCGGCACCGCCGATTTCACGCCGACAATCCCTCAGTCGCCCGTTGGAAATGGAACCACGGCTAATTCCCCCGTGGCCGCAGTGTCTCCTGCCAATCCGTCTGGCATCGCTCTCAGTGTGCGTGACACTTATCTGGCCAACATCACCTTGAATCATGGCGCGACGCTGCGACATTTGCTCCTTTGCGCCAAATGGCCTCTTTCCACTTCCATCATTGCGCGTCTGGTCCACAGTTGTCCGAATCTTGAGCAACTGGCTCTTGCGACCGATGTATCCTCTTTAGACTCTCTGAGTATGCTGGTGCCATTCCTGCGGAAGCTGGTTGCCCTTCGCCTTTTGATACCCCCGGGGTCTCCGCGCCCCTCTTCGAGTACCGCAGTCGCTGTCAACCCTTCCACAGTCGCGGCAGGTCTGCCCGGAGGAGGAGACGGATGGAGTCCCAAGTCGCCCTCACATATCACCGCCAGCCCGCAATTTCTGGAAAACTTGCGTCTATATCAGCTACCAAAAGCAGTTGAAAACGTCATCGCCACTGCAAGAAGCCTCGCAGACATTGTCAATTTGGACGATGAGTACCTGATCAATATCATGAGCCGTGACATGGCCGATCAACAAAACTTTGGCAATCTCCGGATCGTCGGCATGGGATGGAAAGTCTTCGAACTGCGCGGACATTACAAAGTCTATGTGCCCACACCCGAGCCATCTGGAGTCAACACGCCGGCTGCCCCTGCAGATTCCGCCGCTCCGGAGGTCGGAGTTCAGCAGCGACCCGTTTCTTCGCAACCGATCACTGGAGTCAATGGACAAAATGACACGGCCTCGGCGCCTCTCCATCGGTCTGCGTCCATGCCATCCAACCGTGCAAACGGGGGCCCCCTAAGACCCTCCGCCACCGTGCCCCCCTCGCTACTCGGCAAGCGATCCCGCGAAGACAGCCAACATAGCCAACATCTACCGCCTCCAGCACCCGCGCTCTCCTATGAACCACGCACGAACCCTGACTCCCCGGATCCGCCGGGTTACGGCCATTTCCCTCCCATCTTCAAGCCTGACGGGTTTGTATACCGTCGGCACGTCAAACGAGTGGGTTGGGATGTTTTGCAGAACTGGGAGATTTGGAAGCTCGATGCTCAAGAGATTTGAGTTTCGACCTTCTCTGCCCTAGTCCCGGGCCTGTGTTTGCTTGGCAAATCAAACATCCATTACCATTGTATATTACAATTACACCGTGTGCCCATTACGTGTGTACTTGGTGCTGTTCTCCCCGGTTGGCGCTTGATACAGGTTGGAGTTTTATCGATCTCAAACAATTACATTCTCATATCACCGAGCGACAATACATCTTTTTCATTATTCCAAGCTCAAGGAGTTCGCATTCGGCGAGCGTCACGTGCATTGTTGCCTGAGCCTTGAGTGGAGTGAAAGCCGCGGATCCGACGCTAAAGACCTGGTTGGTCTAGGATCTATCCGAGGGCACATAATGTACATTGTACAATAACTTGAGTAATTTTCAGATTTCCAGGCTGCAATGCCCATGGATACTGCAAAGGCTTACATCATAACCATCAATTGAAAAACCAAGGCAGTCACTGTTATGACCTCCTCGTCTGTCCGTGGGAGCATAAGTCCAAGCATCAAGGGTCATCAATCGGTGTTGCTGATGGAAGTCCTCTGTTCGCTACCAGGTTAGTACGTATGTACTGAATAGGTAGTAGGACTAGGTACAAGCTGTCCTCCGGTATGACACCAGTCATACCTACAGTGTTGAGTGTAAGTTAGTGTGTATACTGTGTAGTCCTGCTCCACCTCTATCGGTCGACCATTGACTCAAAAAGGACTTCGTGGAGACTCCCCGGTCTCTCCCAGCCAAGACGAGGTGCCTCAACTCGCATTGGACCAGCTCATTTGATGGGCTCCATTCCCTCTCCACTCCAATTTGCTTTACTCGCCTCTTGCTGATCTTGGTTTCCTTCTCTCCAACTCTCTCATAGTCGGTCTGACTCCCAAGTAAGTACTAAGTAGTACTATTGTCCTGTGAAAGTTTCGACCGTTCAAAACACCCACTTCCCCATGGTCCCGAGGTTTATCCGACTGCTACCCCAACCCTCAGTGTGTGGGGGGTTCGCATGCCGTGAATGGCTCCGTGTTGGGTAACGGTCGAGATATCGAGTCCGTGATCCATTCAGCCATCCCGCCACTGGGTGGAATGTGGCATTAGGTGTTGCTCTAAAAAGCATTCCGGTCTTTTTTTTTATTCCCCTCGAAAACTAAGCTTTCGTTTCATAGGTGGTTCGGAAGGGCAGGCTCAGTGCGCCGACCGCTGATGACACAAAGTACTCGGTGTAGTCAGCATTGTGTTCACCGTCTTCATCGAACCGTATACACCTGCACAGGTCAGGTCAGTGCATGATTGAACATGGATTGTCGTCAATCATTGGTCGTTAGAGCTGTCTCGCTTACGACTGATCGATTGACCTGGGTGTCTGGTATTTAAATCCGGCTCGCTTCCGATGTCTGATCACTTTTCCTCCATTGTTCCTGAAGGTTCTGACGACGCACATCCTGACCTCGTTGGTGTAGTACGACATCTGCTGGGTATACACTGAAAGTGAAAGGACACTGAGCTTTGTGGAAGGATCCATCACTCCAACATGACTACCACATCAGTGACGACCGAAAACTTGGTCCCGGGGCTGAATCAGTCCAGGTTCAGGTGAGCTGTGGAAAATCTTCCTTGCCAAATACACCAAAATCATGGGGTCATATACTTAGTAGTCGCCCATCCATTCAGACTCACGGGTCCCCACGGAGATTGGCGCGACGAGCTCCAGTCCCAAGGCTACGTGGTGATCAAAAATGCCATCGCGCCGGCAAGAGCCAAGCACTATCAACAAAAGGCACTGGATTGGCTGACATCCTTTGACACCGAGCTCGATCTGAACAACCCATCCACATGGACGGTGGACAATCTCCCTTTTCAAAGCAAAGTCAACACGTTCAACAAGTACGGCGTGGCACACGAGAAATTCATGTGGGACGCTCGCATGGAACCCGGGGTTCTCGAAGCATTCTCCACCATCTGGGACACGGATGAGCTTCTCGTCTCGTTCGATGCCCTCAACGTGACACTGCCCAATCGGGCCGATAAGCCTGCGCAAAGACCCTGGCCGCATGTTGATCAATCGCCTCTGCGACGAGGTCTACATTGCGTCCAGGGAATCATCAACCTGAGTCATGCGGGCCCCGAAGACGGATCCCTCATTGTCCTGCCACGATCAAATACCGTGACGGAACACTTTTTCGACACGGAGACTGATCCCTCAACGTGGGAATCGAAAGATATTCGCTTCATCAGCGAGAGTGAGATGAAATGGTTCGAGGACCGTGGAATGAAACCGCTCAAAGTCATGGCCGAGCCGGGTGATCTGCTTCTCTGGGATTCGCGGACTGTTCACTGGGGAGGGGAGCCCACAGCCAAGAGTGACACCATTCGAACAGTCATATATGTCTCGTATTCCCCGGCCAAGTGGGCGAGATCTGAAGAGCTGGAGCGGAAACGGGAAGCATTTGAATCGTTCCAGGCAACGACCCATTGGGCTCATGATAATATTGTGCCTCGTGAGAAAGAAGTCTATCTTCCGGACGGCAGCTGGGATCCTCGTAACCGGTCAGAACCATTGGAGAAGCCCGAGCGTTCTAAGAAGTTACTTCAACTTGCTGGTGTAGAGTCATATTAAGTGTTGTTGAAGAAAACTGCGGGTGAAATGGAGCAGCCATCAAGACTGGACCTGGGTTGAGCTGGTCTTTTACGAGATGCGAAGTGACCTTTAAAGCTACTTGTCCGCTTCTATCTTAGACTGGGATTTGAAAAACGAGTGAATCGTCTACATTTCGCATCAACCTTATCATCTTCAGTCTCTAAGCGGCGCCAATAGACAGTAGAAACTCCTTGATCATGCCAGGTTCCTTGTTGGTAGTTCATACATCAGGACCCTATGTGGTACACTGAGGCACTAGCTATCTACATCCCCCGGTGCTACAAGGTTTAAAAAGCTAGGTATGGCTGGCTACCCCAAACGACGACTTTGATCTTAATGCAAATTGAACCTCAGCCTTCATACCCAAGATAAGCTTTCGACAATTTCTCGCGAACCCACTATACAGCCACGGTCAGTTCCGGATTCGCGATCCGCATTCGAGTCTCTTGGCGAATGCCACTGCCAGTACTCACCTCGCCCGCCTTGAAGGGAGTTCTACACGGTGGATTGTCGCTAGTCGTGTACCTCTCCAGCACGGCAATCGTGGCGTCGTAGTCAACTCCAAAGAAGAATGGGATCGAGTATCTTTCCTCTCCGGAGAGATTGTTGACTCGGTGGATCGTCGATTTGAACTTCTTGTTTGTCCTGAGATCGGTCAGCCAGCGTGCACCATCGTACTCAACAGTCTGTTGAGATCATGACGACTCACCAAGTGGACAGACAATCTGCAATGTTGACCACCAAGGTTCCTTCGATCGGAGGCGCAAGAACCCACTCCCCGTGATGGTTGAGAATTTCCAATCCAGGGACATGGCTTTGGGAGAGAATTGTAAAGCATTCCCAGTCCTGAACTCGTCCTTTAGTTGATCTGATCTTGGCTGCCTGCATCCCACTGTAACATTGAGAGCAGGACACAAGGTATCGACGCATCGTACGCCATGAATTCAAACCTACCGTGTGTGCCCCCAACCCTTCCTGTACTTGCCCAGGCACCGGCTGCGCCGGGTAATGCATCATCCGCGAGGTCACGCCCGGTGTCCGCATATTTGAATCGAAATGATTCTCCTGCAAACCCAAAGCGAGTGCAAAAATCCCCATCATCTGACGACACAGATCCAGCGCCGCGACGCAATACTCTACATACTTTTGTGTAAAGCCGGGCAGTGTCTGTTCATCTGGCCATTGGTTGTCGCCATAGAGACCATATGTATCTGGCGGGAGACTGGCACCGGGCCCTTTGGTAGAGTCCATGGCGATTTCGTAGCCAATGTCGAATGCCTCGGAGAGCATGATACCGGCTTCTTCTTTAGAGATGGGGTCGTCTTCGGTGCCGGTGGATGTTTCGCCTCCGATGGGGCTGTAGCCACGGAATTTCTGAACGGTAAAGTAGATGTTGTTGGTGCTACTTCCGGGCAGTTTCGTGGTGATTTCCAGCGGCAGGAATATGAGGTAGGTAGGAATGGAACATGACATACTTGTGAGTTTCCAATGTAGTATTTCATTTTTACTTCCTCGGGGAGACTGAAGAATTGGGCGGCTGCATTGTGCAATTCATGGATCAGTGCATCGGGGATTCCGTGGTTCTGGTATCATACGCAAGTCAGCTGGAGGGCATTTAAACACCAGTATCTTGTTCTTCGGAAGAGAGGCAGATAGGTAGGCATCTTAAGATAACCTCCAGCTGATCACACTGCACCGGATTGATGGTTTCTTCTGCTTTGGTACTGAAGAGTACCTTACAATCTTATGACCTGTCATCTGAGGGGCGGAATATCGGCAAGTACCTTGATATAAAAGAACCCAACCTGAGTGCACGCATCGTATATCCTCTGGGCAAGCTCTTGACGCTCGTCCAGACGCGAGCTTCGCAGTGAGGAAAGATCGATGACCGGGATTGCGGCGGAGTCTGCCAGCTGGGAATGATCGTTTGAAGGAGGCATTGAATCTTATGTCTTGTGAATATTGAGAACTCAATACAATGCCCGTGGTGAGGTGTCGAGTAAGTCAGATCCAGTAGTATGTAGTGCCGATTCAAAGGTCTGACTCGGGTCTGGTAGATCTGAGCTCGAGTCCGATATGAGGGGTAGCTGCACTTGAACAGGCATTGTGGTACGCACTAGGTACACTTGTACAACGCGTGGGTGGCCCATTTTCAGGGAGTACTGCGAAGTACCTTCTGGAACTTTACCCCTCACTTTAGTAGAAGCTTGTGTTTGCTGTCTCCGCGCAGTGTCTCCGCACTCGATGAGATGCGTCGACACTAGTAGAGTGCTAGACAGTAGACACTAAACACTGGAAGTAGGATGTACTTCAGTTGGTGCTTATTTCTCGAGAAACTCGGCGCAGTGAATGGGGTTCGACGGTTCATTAGACGGATGTCTCGTTGTCAAGCGTGAAAGAGTATTATTTCAGCCGGAATTCCAGAGAGCATAGTGTCTCGCTTTTTGCGCTTTTCGTCCACTGTGTCATGTACCGCTACCGAATACCGATGAATTGTTCGACATTACACGGCAACCTCCACACTTTAAGCAATGACAATCAAAATGTAATCAAGAAATTGAACATCATGTGATAAGGTGGGATTAGACAGGTTATAGGCAGGAATGAGGATGGCTTGAGAGAAAGTCCTCATGATTTTCCCCACTTGAATGTGATCTTGGCACTGTAGAAGTGTAAATACTAGATAGTAGTAGTACCACCTTTGGGAATCGATTATGCTTGTTCTCTTCGATATAAACTGTGTCTGAGTGTCGTCTACACGTGAATTACGCAAATTTCTCCAAAAGCGTAATGGGACTACACCTCACCAGCGACCCACTCCAGCCGGGCAAGTTCCATCGTCCCTCCGTCGCTGTTCGTGTTTCAGGGGCTTCACCATCTAAGAATCTTAATCGGTCGCTTACTTTTTCCAGTAACTTTCTGGCATATCTCCTACTGCAGTTAGTCGGTGGAACATAAGCCAGTCTCTTAACCAGTCACCTGGCTTTTTCTCACTATGGCTTCTCGGTAGTGCGGACGCCACCGCGACCGAGTCCTTGGTCGTCTTGCCCCGTGCGCCAGTTTTAGCATTGACCGGGGGCCGTCGTGGGCCTTGTTCCATTGGCGCGTGCCTGGTTTTCCTCTATCTTGCTGGGTCGCCAACTCGTTGCGCCAGTTCCTCCCTGTCCACACTCCACGGTCATTCGTGAGCCTCGATTCGAGTGGGCACGAGGACCTCTTGAAACGAATCGTTCATCCCGGATGGATCCAGGTGTTGTGGGCGTGTGCGTGGTGGTGTGGCGAGGAGGCCCAGAACGTGGTCGGCCATTGTTGGATCCTCACTCACAGATTGAGGTGATCACAGTGACTGGTGTCAGCGAAAAAGCGGCACCTTCAGCCGATCGAGGGTCAATATTCGCCGCGCATTCAGACTGGTCGGGGACGTGCGAGAGCAGAGAGTCTCAAGCCCGGCATGTCGCGAACTGCTGATCCTCTGGATGATCACAATTCCGACGATCCATTGACTGTGTGTCGAGCAATCAGACGCACGGGACTGAAACTTGTGCTTAGATTGAGCATGAAATTCGTAGATATTCTTGTCTTCGTGTCAGTTAAGCTCCCTCTCAATGTTCAATACTGATGATAGGCCTACTGAGTACTTACGATATGAAGGAGCACCTTACCGTCGTCCCGTCATCGGGAGTCCTGTTTGTCCACACTCCGGCGATGGAGTACTGTTAAAATGCACGATATCCGAACCTGTTACTCAAATCGCACTACAGTGCTGCGTCAACGCCTCCAGGTCAAAGACTCCAAGAGCCGGCTGAAGGTCCACTACTTGTGAGTCCACTGTCCGAGTCCGGACCTGGATAGACCAGACTTGCTCAAACCTCATAGAGCACCACTTTAGGTGACTTCACCCTTCTCATGCAGCACAGAGTGGACAAGGAGGTGATCTGATGGAGTCGGGGCATGCAAATTGGACCCTTTCTCATCCAATGCTTCGGCTTATCCACTCACCGCCCGCGCGGCCCGCCGATCTTTTGCCGTTCACCCAACCCCCTAAACTCCCTGGCCAAAACGGAACAACAGCAACCAAAAGAAGGAAGGCGATCGGGAAAAAAAAATTAAAAGGAGGGAATAACGAGAGAGGAAAAGGAAAAAAAAAAGGAAAGAAATCCATAGTCGAAAAAGGCCAGCTTGAACAGACTACAGGCGGTTATTATCTTTACGTCTTCTCCCCCCCCCCCTCCACCACCCCAAACCTTCTCCCTTTTGGAGCACCCAATTTCCCTCTTCCTCTTCTCTTCTTCTCCTTCACACGTCTTCACTTCCCCCCGAGGAATCGTCAAGTTCACTCACCCATAGTCACTCTTTTGAACGGGTTCTTCTATCTTCTCTCCGTCGCCATGGCCAACGAACGCTCCGCCCAGGATGACCGCAACCTCGAGAAAGGTGCGGCCCCGACGCCGGCCCCAAGCAGCGGCCTGCACCCGGCTTTCTATATCGCGTACGTGACCGTTGGATTTCCCAGACCGATTTGTTCATCACGCAGTTCTGTCGCGTCAAGTGGTACTGATCGTTTCTCCCTCAGTCTGTGGATCGCCCTGAGTTCCAGCGTCATCCTCTTCAACAAGTGGGTGCTGTCCAGCGCCAAGTTCAGTGAGTCTCCCAGCATGCCTTTTACCGTACCTCCTCTGGAAAACGGTGCTCTTGGTTTTCTCCTCTGAACATCGATGTACTAATTCGCTTTGTCTCTAGACTTCCGTAAGTCTCTCCGACGACCATAACGCGAGGGCGATGATTCAGTCTCGCAAGGATAGCCTCGACTGGCATCGAAGAAACAAATCACTAATCTCTTGACATGCCAGCCCTGTTCCTCACCACATGGCACATGGTGTTTGCTACCGCCATGACCCAGGGTCTGGCCAAGTTCACCACCATTCTCGACTCTCGCCACAAGGTTCCCATGACCTCGAGCACTTACGTGTGAGTCGAAATTCCAGCCTTGCACCCTGTGCGATTCAAACTGCAGTCGCTAATCCTGAGTCTCCTCCAGTCGCGCTATTGTCCCCATCGGCATCATGTTCAGTCTGTCTCTCATCTGTGGTAATCTGGCATATCTCTACCTCAGTGTGTCATTCATTCAGATGTTGAAGGTACGTCTCTTGTCTTCGAATACCGGGGTCCAAATGTACGCGGGACTCATATCTGATCAACACTTCTTGTATCATAGGCCACCAATGCCGTCGTGACCCTCTTCGCTACCTGGGCCTTTGGAATTGCCCCCTACAACTTCAAGACCCTCGGCAACGTCGGAATCATTGTCGTTGGTGTGATCATTGCCTCCTTCGGCGAGATCAAATTCGACATGCTGGGCTTCCTGATCCAGTGTGGTGGTATCATCTTCGAGGCTCTGCGCCTGGTCATGGTTCAGCGCCTGCTCAGTTCTGCCGAATTCAAGATGGATCCTCTGGTCTCCCTGTACTACTATGCTCCCGCATGTGCTGTCACCAACGGTGTTGTCACCCTCTTCACTGACGTGCCCCGCATGAGCATGAACGACATCTACTCCCTGGGTATCATGACTCTGGTTGCCAACGCACTGGTTGCGTTCCTCCTCAATGCCTCTGTTGTCCTGTTGGTACGTTCGAAAGAATCCCTCGCGCTTGATCCTCGGTCCTGTTTTTGTCACTTACTCACGAATTCCCACAGATCGGCAAGACCTCGGCTGTTGTCCTCACCATGGCTGGTATCCTCAAGGATATCCTCTTGGTTTGCGCTTCCATGATGATTTTCCGCGATCCCGTCACTCCCCAGCAGTTCTTCGGTTACTCCATCGCGCTGGCCGGTCTGGTTTACTACAAGCTCGGTGCCGAGAAGATTCAGACTCTCAGCACCGATATTCGTCTGCAAGTCGGCGAGTATCGCCGCGCTAACCCTGCCAAGGCTAAGGGTGTCGCTATCGGTGTTGTCGCCGTCATCATTCTGCTGGTTCTGTACACCGGTGCTCCCTCCGGCGTTCACCCCACCAACTAGATTGACTGCGCTACGGGTCCCTCTTTTCTCGATCTGCCATGTGCAAGAAGGTGGCACTTGCACCCCATGCCCGACTATATAATTTCTTTTTTCCCTCTCATTAGGCAGCCATTCGGCGTGGCCGCTTCTTTGGAAGATTTTCATGTGACACCATTCACCCGACATTTCACGATAGAATTTGATGGCGTTGGCTTCGTTGTGGTCGGAGTCAACCCGTGTATATTTGGCCGGGAGTTGTTCCTCGTTTTTTTCTTATTCAGTTATTGCTCACGACTGCGTTGGGGAAATGTCTTGTGTTGCACTTTCCCCACTTTTTTCTTGCTCCAGCCCTTTGACGCTCATTGACTCACAAGGACAAAACAAACACCTTGGAGCGTATCCGATTTTGATTTAATTTTACCCAGGGACATGTGCAGTATGCGCAATGTTCAAATGAAAGACATGAAAGTGATAGACAAGCCCGAGCCTCCGTCGACAGTCATCCAAGGTTCCTCTATGATAGGTCGATATTTGCATCGCCGCAGCCCATTTATAAACATTCTCGTCTAAGGTAGGTTACATGCATGTCAAGTCCACTGGAGCCCCCAATTACCTTATGTGCTGGCAAAGACGCCCGGAGTATAGTCAATCACCTGACCCTTCTCCAGCACGCCATCGAGACTCTTGACGAACTCCCGATGCGCCGGATCTTCCTTCACATAATAATCTCGATCCTCGGCGCTGGCGAATTCGACAACGAAAGCATGTGTTATGCCGGCCTTGTCAAATTGTCCGAGAAATGCAGATGGTAAGCCATCGAGCAATTACACTACCCACACACACACAGGGGAAAATGTACACGAGCAGCGGATGAATCACTGGACGCCACTTCTAGATTGCCTCCAAGGAAAAGGAGCGTGGGTTGGGAAGAATCTCACCTGTAGACCTTCGATGGAATTGTCGCTTCCTCCCGAGGAAGACTTGATGTAAGATTGATTGGTAGTGGGATGTACACACTTGTCTTTGAGAGCGAGCATCCGATCGCATGTCTGAGAGGGGGAAAAAAGGTGTCCCGGGCAAGTGTTAGCTCATTGATTCTACGACACCTGCTGCTCTGGAAGGACTTCGTCTGCTTAATGCAATGTTGGGAGAGACAAGGACAAGGACGTGAAAGTGAGGGTTGTTGTCGAGGTAGACATGGGGGATTGGATGTTCTCACGTCTTGGATAACGTGGGCGTCGGTGCCAGCTTTGAAGGTGAAGAGTACGATGTGAGTGATGGACATTGTGGAGGACGGACGGGATTCTTCGAAAGTGTGTTAGTGGAGACTGAGAGACTTGAGTACCGACGGCAGAGTTGATCGAGAGCGTCGTGGTCAGAATTGAATACGACTGTGTCTGGGATGGGATGCCGAGGTACTTGTACTTGGCGTGGGCGGTTAAGTCTTACTCCATACGTGGTACAGGTACTGGTTTACGAGCAAGGACCGTTGCATCATTGCATGATCCCCCTCAGCTCCTCGGCTCCCGTTTGTCGACTCGACTGGCGAACTGATTGCTGCGGGGCAAGTGTCCAGATCCACGTGATCCATTTCTCGATTGAGCGAGTCAGCGCTTGGGTAAAGCGAAAGAGGGTGACTGCCTGGATGAATCGTGTCAAATATAATCCATTCGCACCCTATCGCGAAGCTGATACGGTACTGAACGTCTGCCTGGCGTGAGATCATGAGATCAAGGTCTCTTCCGGGTACGAGTAAGGCCTAATCGAATGCCGAGACTCGTTTACGAATCACAACAAATGACAATTTCCGGATATCAACAAGTCAGAAAGAAGCCGACACGGACAGCAAGCCTCGACCTTATATTCAACCGCAGAACGACATGTACAGCCAGTATCGCCGTCAATGTAGATCCTCCAGGTCTGGTACCACATGAGTCTTGGTGGATATCCGAGGAGGACTTCGGTATCACCGACTCTGCCAACCTTGTCGGTTGTTGCCCATGGTCGCGTCGTCACTGCTGTGGATGCTGTCACTGTCGCTATTGTGAACACTCTCCCCGGGCAAGTCTTCTCTGCCATCCTGCCAAGTCGAGCAATTCACGCACCGTTTGGCCTGGATCAAGAGGGTGAATAAATATCGTCGATCCATTTTCACTTCACGTACGACATGAGGAGCTCGAGGGGGGTTAAGATAGTGATTTGGATTTCCCATCTCTACTCCACCTACCTGAACGCTAATGAACTTGCGGCAATATCGACACCGAACTGTGGGCTTGATGATCTTGTCGTGCGAGATAAACATGTATAAGTGGGCGACGGCGAACAAGGTCAAGCTCACGCCGGCGAAATTGAGTAGTGTCTCGACAAACATGCTATATGTACAAGATGCAGGGTTAGTCGGATTTTCGAGAATCAGTTCTGGACTTATCGGGTCCCCCTTTCAAGAGAATGCACCCCGTGACGAATCGATGGATCAGAAGAAATTACGAACCCCCAGGCAAGGACCAGTGCTCCGTCATCTCGAGCCTGCTTCAAGGTATTGTAACCGTGGCCCTCGACATAGTTTGGACCAGGTGAGAGCACGGCAAACTTCTGGTCCATGTTTCGATTCAAAAGAGGGAGTAAGGATACCACAGGGAGGACCACGTCGGATACGAACGAGGACACTACTTTGGTGAAGGCGTTCGCAATGCTAGAGAAGGTATGGAGGAGGGTTTAGTCAGGAATCTATGGAGATCACTGGTACTCTCCATTGAAGGCATAGGTGTACAGTGTACACCATAGCAAAGAAGAACATACATTAGACCGAGTGCCACCTCGAGGACATTGTCTCGAGCCGCAAAGTTGATAAAGGCCAGCCATACGTTCCTCACCTGCGCGCCTACAGTCTGTCCGACTCGATGCAGGACATTGCTGTTCTCGTCGAGGCCGCGCATTTTTTTCCCTATCCAGAGGCAGGATTGAATCGATATCAATAGGGGAGGGGCCAAAGAAAGGTTCCAGTGGAGCTGGCTTGGATATTTCGAGTCAGAAAAGGCTTGTTTGAGGGGAAGTGCTTTACCGGTCGGGCAACAATAGGTCCTGAGGATTCAAGATTGACGATGGGGGAGGGGGGGGGGGCATCGACGAGACAGATTCAAGTGGGCAGCGCACAGATCAGGGGAGCTCATGTGCCTAGTGGGGGCTACTGACTCCCTAAGGAAGCAGCCTACTCGCAGCAGGTTATGTTAGTAGCTTACCAGATACAGTCATCAGTTCTCATGCGATCTACGTCGGCGCTCGAGATTTCGCCGGCAATTCTCACATCACATGAAACAGTTTACCTTAAGGGCGATCGTGGAGAACGTGTTGAAACACCGCAGCTTGGCACAATGGAAGCAGGCACCTCCAGTCTAGAAATCGACACCGAAAGGCTGTAAATACTCAAAGACCGCTTGGCACCATGCTCATGATGATAGAAAAACATGGTCACTATCCACTTCATTAGAAGAACAATGGCAATTTTCAGTAGGATGGTGGAGGGACGAATTCGCATGTGTGGATATCACGCAGATGCTACTCGTTTATGCGACAAGTAGGACTAAGAACCTCAGATTCCAACTTGACAGTAGACAATAAGAAGTGGTAAAGTATTCACAAGAACAAGAACAAGAGCAATCATTGAATGCAGAACAGTGAAGATCGAGAAAACTGTAGTCAAATGAGCGAGAGAATTGTCGAAATGGGAGAAGAAGACAGAAAAAAAAATGGAGTTTGCTGCAAGTAATGGGAGTGCAATAATAAACTCGGGAAGCAGCACCACCCAATTCTTAGGTGAACCACTTCGAAGACGACGGGAGCCCTTTGGAAGCATTCGAGCACGTCCAACTTCTCATCCGGTTATCACGCGGGACTATCAAATCGAGGGCTCTGCGACTGGCAGGTCGGACTGGTGTGATTGCTCATGTCGCGAGTCCAACGCTTCTCCCCATTCTCGCCAAGGATTTCCTGTTGGCTCGAGTTTGCGGCAGATCCAGCGTGGCGCATCCATACCTTTTCACGGGCAAGTTTAAACAATGGTCGCATGTTGGTAAGACAAGCAGCGACGATGCCCACGGCGGGTTCGATGCATGTCCACACGCTGGAATTGACCTGGGTGTCTGGGACAGAGTTAGCTTGATGGGTTGACGTGACCTGGTAACAGTCGATGAGACCGATCGCCATAATCAACTCACAGGTAATGTCATTGCCAGCTTTGGAGAGGTCGACAAGAGCGACCAATCGAATGATGTCAAAAATGAGTGTCCTGGTTTCCAGAAGCATTAGCAGACGTGATCTTTCCATTCAATCTCAATCTCTTGCGAGGATCGAAGGGAGCAAAATCTTACAACAGTCCAAGAATGAAGATGATTGAGAGACCGGTCTTCTGCGCCTTTGAAATGGGCAGGCTCCAGACGATATGCATCGGCATGACCAAGATAATGGCGTCCGTCACGATATTTGGAATCTGCAAGCCGTAGTAGAACTTGGCGAGGTCCATACAGCCACCTGGGATCATTGGGTTCCACAGCTTTTCGGTTGGGATGCAGAGGAAGCAGCCCGCTAGAATACCACAGGCCGCCCAGAGGATGATGATCAATGACACAACTTGCACGGCGGTTCTCATGAACTTGACGGGGAAAAGTCGCTTGTACAGCATTAAGATGGAGAGCTTGATGGACGCGACACATAGGGTGTACAGAATGGATCCGGTGAAGAGCGTCTGTATGATTCACATCGTCAGTCACTGATCACCACAGATTGGGGATCAGCTCGCTGTCTTTGATACCTTGAGATAAACCACCAGCTGCTCGGGTTTCACGTATTCGATGTGGGTTCCGAGTCCGTTGTAAAGAACTTTTGAAGGTTAAGGTTAGATATAAACCAGAAGGAGCCTGAAGACCCTTGGATGAACAGATTGCCATCCGAAACGATTGACTTACGGACAATACCCGCGATTGAGATGCCCCATTCCCAGATCTAGATTCCGTCAGTACTCTTACTTGATTATACCCGACATAGTCCCGTTCTCAGCCAACTAGGGCTAATCAGACGAAGATACTCACAAGGGCCGAGATCATCAACCAGTCATCTATGAACAATCCACTTCTGTTGACCTTTCGAGCCAGAATTCGACACACCACTGCAGTGGTAGAGAGAATGAATGCGAAACAGGTCGAGGTAATGACTACATGACGAAGGTTGTCATGATTGATCCCAGTGCTTGCCTTTCCGGATGTGGACATTTTGAGGGCATGCACCGGTGGAAACAAGCGCTTAGATCTGATAGAACCCTAGGGAAACGGGTGATAATGAAGGACAAACACACTAGACGGCACTTTGAGACATGTTCGTCTACGGACGCACATACTAGATCAATATAAAGGCTGAAGTTAGGGAAGTAGCTCTCGCGCCACCGTGATCAGCCAAACCTTGACACAATGTCCGAGCTTGACCTTGCGATGACCGGGTCTTTAAGTTCAATGCGCAGCAATGACCTGCTCTTTCCTACAAAGGTGTTGTGTGAGTAATCTCCTCTTTCGAACACTTTTGCTCCTGTAAGACCACGGGGCGGCCGAATAGTTTGGAGTATGGACACTTCATTGCTTCAACTGAGCCAATGGCGCCTAAGCGACCCTTGCATGCAGGTGGCTGGTGGGTTGCCCTCTGCAAGTGGACATGGAATCCCCGTCTAGACGGATCCAATTACTCGTTCGGAAGAGGCAATGAGGATCAATTCTCACCTTCTGGGATGCTTTTGGCGTCTTGTTTGACGACACGCCGAAGAACAACCCGCGAGGCTTCGACCAGAAATGGATCTGTCACTCGCGGAAGGTCCTTAAAGAATATTGTTTTTGCCATTCCTTTTTCAAAGGGCAATGTATAGTTGCATACGTACTGGTCAGTAGCTCGGAGTACTGAGTATTGAGTCAGCGGGCACTTCGACAATACTATTTTGTGTTTTCAATCGATAGGAAGGTTGACTTTTCCCGTTACGGATACATCAGGCCAACTGTGTCTTCTGTCGTGAATCGCTTTGCACTCAATCTGAGAGGTCCACAGTAAACGATGCCAGGTTTTTCTCACAATGTGGCGGCTGTTGAAAACCTGTGTCATGGAGATCGAGTATGTATCCAATCTCTGATTAACTTTGTTGCTAACAGTCTTGGATCGGTATTGTGGCTTGTGCAGGTAGCAAGCGGCTCTGACGTATCAACTCGGAAAATGCTGTAGCAAGAAGCCATACGAGGCGATCATCAGCTGTGGATTTATTGGGCAATCGGGTGAATGGAGTCGATTATTCTAGGTCCCGTGACATCGATCGCTGTGATGCCTTGTTGGAAGTCTCATCCAATGAGAACTCCATCTTATGGTTGCAAGATGCTAGGGTGCGTAATCAATAATTTGAAGTCATGCGATGTGCCTATTGAAGGGGTCGAAGAGAGCTGAAGATTCACGTATCAGTGTGGGCAGAAAAGTGACAGGTCAGTCGGGAAAGTATACTCCGATTCGTGGAAGGGAGAATCTTCCACTTCTACGACTCGTCTATCCGCCGAAGATGGAACTGCAGGCATGGTTTTTATCATGTTCAAGGCACCATCTCATTGTCTCATTGTACGTGTGCTAACCTTGAAACAGTCACTGCCATTGGATTGCTTTCCGGATGAAAAGAACAATTGGAAATCTCTTCCAGAAACGGATCGAGCAGATACGCAGACGAATATCGGATCCACCTTTGATCGAGTCTGGCTCTGCATGCTGTCACTCCAAGAGTCCAAGGACACTCTAATGGAACTGTCGAATCACTCATATCTGCACAATCGGTGGCGGTTGCAATCGAGTCGCTCTTCAAAATCCGTCTCGATCGAGCGGATATCGTCAAGCACGGTATTGACTCTCACACGCATCACCACGATACAACGGAAAAGTCCGGGTGACACAACCCCGTATCTACATGTTTGCGCGTGTCAAGCTCGCAAATGCAACCTCACTGCTGATGCGAGCACCATCACACTTGGGGTTGCGTTGTTCCCCTCATCCCAATGAGACTCATCGCTCGCAATTTGTACAAGCGCTCACCAAGCGCTCTGAACTCCCGCTTCCATTCACTTCGCGGGCGGCCCTGGATATATCATGGAGGTAGGAGCCGTATACGGGGATGATAGAATTGCGCCCCGCTCTCGAGCCGCCCTCTCCCTACGCTCCTCCCGGGTTTGGATCTCCTTTTCGTCTTGAATCAATGTGCAACAGGTACAGCAGGTGGCCCGGACACAGTCGGTGCAAATGTCTCCCTCGATTCCATACGCCTTGCGCGTCCGAGCATGCTGAACGGTAGCGAGTAACCCTTGATGGTGTCACGCCAATCAGAGGCAGAACAAGATAGCGCACTCGGCTCGAATTTTGACTTACATTGGCAGCCACACAGCAAAGCCATGCCTGTACATGAACCGTTCAATAGATTATATCCCAGCATATTGGTGGGGTCTTGCTTTCGAGACTTCATGACTAGACGATGCTGAGTTCTCCCATAGAGGACACACGGACAGGTGATACCCAAACAGCACGTGCCAACATTGGAACATTCGCATAGCTCATGGTTCCAGCTTCCACCATGCGCTTCTTGGATTGGATGCATGGATTGACCGGGGTGATGAAAGGCGCCCAGGTCATTCATAGGGGGTTCCTGCGACGAAGGCACCGCAGGTGTTGCCGGAGGTGGGAAATAAATGGCTTGCGGTGATTGTAATGGATTGGCGTCCGGTTCGACTGGAAATATTGCGCTTCTCTGAATTCCATGGGATGGAGCCTCATCGTGTGGGTATTTTGGCGGTAGAGGCGAGAGTTGCGACTGGCGATCAGGAGAGGTAGGAGGTATGTGAAACGCTGGATGTTGCTCCACCGGCGGACATTGTACGTATGGGCGCAGGTGTGCCTTTTCATCGCTATATCCAGTACTTGTTTCAGGAGACTTGTATTGTACGGGAGATTCGTATTGTGTAGATTGTGGAGTTTCTTCGCAATGTCGATGCTGGTCCTGCTGGTCATGCTGTAAAGGGAAAGTGGTCGAAGGCTGATGGTGTTGCATACGGAGTGCAGGTTCAACGATCGCGGAATCGTGGACAGCTTGTGCGTGAGGTGCACGGAACATGGAAGGGTGCAGATCATCGGAGCCTAGCATGTCTCTCGGCGTATTGACAAACGAGTATCGTGGACCGTTTCTTTGCTCTTGACCTTGGCCGAACTGGGTATCCAAGTAAAGCGGTCGATCCATTCTCACGTTTAGTCTCCTCAGAAGGTTTGCAGTTTTTGCCACGGGAGATAGTCCTGGATATCACAATTGACGAGCATAGCAATTTTGGCCAAAAAGCTCGATCAACCGCAGCTGTGAGATGCAATGAGCCAGGTTACCTCAAAGGGTAATTTTATAGTTTCCGGTGCGAGATGACAGCTTTCATACCATGAAAAGTGGCCAGGAAGAGAGAAAGGTCGAAGGCAGAGGGGAACTGCTAGGATATAGTACCTTCGAAAAGGATGTCGTGGTGATGTGCCCGAGTCGACGATGGCCCCGGGCAGACCTCCACTTGGGATGTATGAGGTATGGGACTAGCTTGAAATCATTCTCAAAGCTCCATGGTTCGTAGGAAAGCCGTACATTAGAGTGGCGCCCCCGCCGCCCTAATGCATCGTCTTCACATCGCGGGAGCCGCTGGTTGGATTAGGGCCCGCTCGTGTACGACCCTCGGGCGTTAGCCCCATCCTCGTCACACGCAGGCCATCACATCCGCGGCTTGAACGTGGTGCCCATGTCCACGACTCTGGAGAAGGGTATGTGACCACGAAGTGTGGGATGGATTCACAGTGATGCCTGGTCATACTAGGAGGCTGTCGAGCGCTTAGATGGGTTTGCGGCGTGCAGACCACTGATTTGAGTTCTTACTGCGTTGGTTGACGGGGCTTCTGGTCGCGTGTCTGAGCCTTTCCATCGTGATGAACAGACGACGATGCGACCGAGCTCCGGCCGTCGAAGGTTGAGGTTCTCATGAAACATGCGCAAGAGATATGCCCTGGTGAGTCATGTGTTTGAATATCAGCTGGAGGTGGGACTTTTTCATTGTCATGTGGAATCAGGTGATCAGAACTCTAGTTGGGATCTCAAATGTCATGAACTTGACTTGGAGCTGCTTGACAGCCGGCCGAGCCAGTCTCAGGTCGACGTCCAAAAACCTCACTCGCTCAAGGCATCAACATAATCTGGCTGTCGTAACTTGGACGACTACGGCTGAGTCCTGACCACTGACAGCACCATCGCCTGCCCACCATTTGCTTAACGTGGACAAGGTGGATGATGAGGAGTGAAGGATTCTCAGGTGCCGAGAGAACGTAATCCTTCTCATCCAATTGCATCAACAAATGCCTCACAAGTTCACAAGTTCACAGTAGTGACAGTACTGCCTTCGCTTATTGTCGAACCATAAGCCATTTTTTCACCTCCGCTCTCGGGGCGGGGGGGTTAGTCTCATCGAAACACTCACTCCGTGAGAACGTATTGTTTTTTTTTTCGCCTCCGGATTTTGATGTCCCTGCGACAAAACTCACCTTTTAGAGATGGTGACTGCCTGAAACAACATCTGTGATACTGTCCATCCCGGGCAGGATCGTCTCGGTGGGTCTGGCAGACCTGGAATGGTCGCAAGAATTAAAGCCAACGCCACCATCTCCGCCGGCAGCCCCGGAATAAGGCCGATTGTGCCACCATGGTCGGCGGTAATTGAATGGCAGCATCACCGCCAGAGCATCAACGGACGACGGTGTTGTCTACATGTACAAGGATGTCGTGTACTACCAAACTTCAGCTGGTCTCAGAGGAGTTGTCGCCGTGGAAACATCCAACGATAATTGTGTGACGACCGGGTTTCCTTGTCCGATGTTTGATTCTCGATCGATCGTGTTTGTCTATCACATCTCTGCGAAATTGGTCCACGCAGCGGTCGATGCTTGATTAAGACGGTCGGCTTCTCAGTCAATAGAAGCTCTGCTCGGCGTCGCTAGAGCCTAGACTCTAGAGAGCTCATATCGCAGAACACTACGCAAAAAAAAACCATCTCTCGACTAAGACGTAGGATGGATGATCTTCCGGCCTGGTTCTAATGATAGACGTCGCTCGAGGAATGGGAAGTGTACACCATCTCCAGGACCATATCGATCTCCTTGACAATGGTGACCCGGATCGAAATGGAAATGGGCTTCATTGGGTATAGTGACCAGGATAGGGAGACTTTTTCTCGCGATGGTCACCAATCTCGACCTTGACTCCGAGGTAGACGTTATCCCGTTGGGCTGCGCCCGGCACAACAGAAAGAAGTTCATCATAGTCCAACCTCAAGCGGCCGCTGTGATCAACAGCAAACCCTAGAGAGCCTATGATCGGGTTGTCCTACCAAGCGGCTCTTCTCGGAACTCACGGGATCAGAAAGTCGGCATGATACCATGATTCGCGTCTCATATACCTCGAACTCAAATCTCGCTCGCTTGTGCTCTTACACACACAGCGATGAATACCTCCCGCATGGCTCAATGATTTGCCAACAATCGAGTTTCCGGTGCGCCGTCGAATCCTTTCAAGGATATGCGAGATCATCGAGGTATGCGCCTCCCACAAAGGTCACAGATTGCTGGCTATCTCGATCCGGAAGCAATAGCTGGCAGAAGCCTCAATATTGGACCTCGTAATCACCGACCTTGTCTCGTAGAGGCTGCACGCCTTTATAAGGAACCGCGGATTGGTTAAAATGCATCGCCGAGTGAGTTTCCACCGCCAAGAAAATGATCGGCCCGAAAACTTTCTTATCCCTTGGGTTCCCGACCCCACATTGTGAGCTTGAGAGCATTAAGGAAATTACCATGAGCTTCAAGGTCGCAGCATGCTTCGCTGAACCGAAGGGAAGAGTGATCTCACACCCGAGGATTGGAGCTTGAGAAAGTTGTGCGACAGATGGTGGTCAGCCGTCAAAGAGCCCAAAGAAGGGCCAGAGGAGACCTCATGGGCATTAATTGTTTGCAGACGAATTCTCGAGGTCTCATTGTTATCGGTCTCATGGATATCCTGCCCGGACCTTGTGTAGCATGATTCTTGACCCTTGCAGATCTTCGGGGCAATTGTACCCCTGCACGCCCTGCCCAAGAAAGCGAGATGGAGAGTGTTCGTATGGTGGTTCCTCAGACAGCTTTTTTCTTCGCAAAGCCTCGCACCTCGCACTCGCTGTGGAAGGGTGCACCTGTGTTGCCGCGGACAGTGCGATTGATACAATGCGGTGAAAGGAATATGGCATTCAGTTGGACGGTCGACCATCATTCCGATCCAATGGCTCCAATCTCGATCAATCGTCGCGCTGTGATTGAGCGTCTTCTGTGGTTGAATATCCAAAGCAGTCCTGTATGTACTCGTCATTGCGCTGTGGGCTGCGTATCATTCTGCGATGCAGTCTTTGATCGACCTCGTGACAAGAAATGAAGAATATCTGTGGCGTGCCAGTCTTGCCAGGACGTCGCGGTCTGGGCGACACTGGTCTACTAGTACTCCGCAGATGAATCAGTTCCTCATCATATCCATCCTTACCCGAGTGCTGACGGGCTATCCGCGTCATGATGTGCCTAGCTTGATATTGAGTAAACTGCCGAAGAACAACCGACCCTCTGACACGGTGGGTAGGAGGCCGGACTGCAGTGTTTATAAAGTACATCTCCTCCTATGTATAACTATTAACTAGTTACTGTATAAAGGGTACTATGTAGAATGTGTTAAGGTATGTTTAGTATGCAATATGTACAAGCGTCCGTCACATCTGGTGACATGCTAGATTCAGTACTGACTCGAGTCCATACGTTATCATCAACTCGTACGCATGGCTCAGATCTCCATCTACCAGTCCTTGTGCAAGCTTATCTCGAGGGTCCGAGAACTCTTCTGCATGTCCGGCTACTACGACTGCGACCACGCAGACCTGACTCTCTCTCTCCCATTGCTGCCAGACCACCTACCGTTTGGGTCCGGCTTGCGCACCCGGTGTCATGAGCAACTGAGTTTCGCGAGTCGTCTTCAAGATTCCGCTCTCCTGGATTCCTCGCTCGCATTAGTGTTGACCTGGACGGCTCGGTCGATTGTCCATTGCTTTCCCACCGATCGTCCCTTTCTTCCCACCGTTTCCAACCTTTCCACCGTCCCCTTCTCCCTTGTGTTTTGCGACACGTTCGGTCCTGGAGTCGACTTGAGTCTCGACTCTTACCTTGGCTATCGCATAAAGTGCGGTCAACCGTCCAGCCTGTAAGATCCCGTGCTGGTACAACGTGACCCATAGTTTTCCAACCGCTTGAACGACCCACTCTCGTAGAAGAAGAAGAGATGCCAGAAACAGGAAAAAAGGAGCCCCGAGTGAAGAAGACCAAAAAAAGGAAGCAGGCTACGACATTTAAAGATCGGAAGTGGAATAAAACAAAATATGCCAATGTGAAGAGAAAGCTAAATGGAACCCCTATTAGGCTATTACTATGATTATTATCGTTATTATTATCATCATTATTATTATTATTTTACTACCACTTTCTGTTTCCTGGACTCCATTCACTACTACTCTTAAGTTCTTAACAATATTAACGATAAAAAAAATAAGGATCAGACCGCCTTGCTCGGGCGGCTTCGAAACACCCAGTCAAACTTCCTTCCCCAGTTCTCCGCTCCACTCATCTGCTTCGATTGCCTTCGTGACGCCAACTTCTCTTCTGAATCGCTCGAAATCATCGCTCCCCGACCGAACCGTCCGACCCTCCCCCCGCCTCTTGACGGATCGCAAGCTCGCGCGTCTCCTGCATTTCGACTCGTTCCGTCTCTGAGGAGTTGCTGAATCCAGATCTGACCTGGAAGCTCACCCTCCATCGAACCAACCATCGCCGGCTCCGCTTTCCCTTCTTCCGACCGTCGCGGCCTAACCAATGTCCTATCCATGTCAAGCCCGCCGCCCGCTGCCGAAAACACTCGACTTGACCCCCTGGTGACACCTGCCACGCCTGTCCATCATGATTGCTCGAGGACGGAGCGAGATGCGCCAAACTCACGTCACCACTCGCAGAGTCAACGCCCATTCCAGGGGGCTCAACAAACGCAATCCCCGTCTCGCGCAGAATCCCCCACTATCACCCGGCAATGGTCCCAACCCACTCCTGCCACGGCTCTCAAAAGGGCGTCGTCGATCCCTTTGGAGACCTTCCCCCGGTCGGCCAGCACAACTCAATCCCCCCAACTGACCGAACGGGACAGTATCTTCGCGACGCACTATCTTCCATCGGACAGCGCCGCAACTACCCCACAAATTTCCCCCGAGACCCCGACGGACAATGGCCAGGTCAACGCAATACCTGGTCTAGATGATACACCGGGGTCGCCCAATCTCTCCATCAAACCCTCCTCCCGCCGCTCCCCCGTCCTTGACTCTGCCCCCATGGAAGTGGACGTCCGCAGGCATTTCCCTTTGCGCTCCGCTTCCGTGTACTCCACTGCGCAAGCTGGTGGACTTTCTCGTTTACGCTCCTCCATCTCCTCCGGCGTGAAGCTACACAGTACGGAGCCGCAGACCGCTCGTCGCTCGCAGCCGTATGGGACCGCGCTTGGCGCAAGCAAGGAGCTGCAAGGTCTGAAAAGTGGCCCCGCGGATCGCAACCTTCTTCCTTCAGCGTTGGATCATGGCTCGCAGCCACCGCAGTTATTGACGTCCTCTGGATCCGGGCAGGCCTGGTCGGAGGTCAAACAGGAATCGAACCCTGACTCCTCACGAGTAGAATCTGCCCGGGGCATACCGCTGGAACGGAGCTCAAGCAGAGGTCGTCGAGGTCGGGTGGACAAGTCGATTGAAGCAGATATCAGCAACGTGGAACCGGCCTCACACGTACGAAGCCGCAAGTCCAGTCATTTCCTCGGCCTGTTCAAGGAGAATACCACCTCGCCGGATCGGAAGCGAAGAGAAGATCGCACTCCCCAGCACGATGAGCTATCTGGCCAACCGGAGGACAACATGGAGATTGAGCATCCAAATTTGCGGTTAGTCGCGGCGGAGGACGAGGGCTTGTTGCGAAAGAGCATTTCGCTGCCGTCCCTCTCGGACCGCCATGGGTTCGATCCCAAAGATCAGACCGATAGCTCGCACCAGCGTGACGAACGACACCACGCAGAGCCTCAGAAACGCCCTGCATTTGCTTTGCCACATAGTCTCCTCGAGGAGATCCGGAATTTTCATTTAACCCCAGGTGGAGGACGCGGGTCCTCCTTTTCAAAGAGCATTCCTACGCAGTATGCCGAAAGAGGGCGTGACTACTTCCAGCAAGAGCCTCACGTGGACCGGTACTCTGAATCTCTTAGTTCCGTCGAGGAAGCAGAGCGCCGCCCATCGGAACGATTTGGGGATGATGATGACGAAGAAAAAGAGCAGATCTCCTCTGCCGTATACTTCCCTCATGAGCGTGTCGCTGTCTCAGAAGAGGCTGATGGCGGACACTCAATAGTCGCAGATTCCGACGCAGTCCAGCCGCTCCAGATATCGGCGGCGGAGCAAGGTCACGAGCTCATGTTGGTCCCCAAGGAATCAGACCCTTCATCTGAACAGGGGGTCAGCCAAGTGGACATTTCTTTCCGATCTAAAACCGAGAGCAAGACTTTCTATGGCGAATTTGGAGCAGGGCGACAACCATTCGACAATGTCCCAGAGAAGCCTCTTACCGCGATCTCGGAGCGTAGCTATGATTCTACTTGCGAATCAGAAATGCCATCCGCTGACGAAAGTGGCCTCTCCGTGCACGACGAATCTAGTCTTACAGACGACCCTGAGATCACCCCGACGGCGACACCGACTCAACGCTCGCGATTCCCAGCTAAAGCAAAGCGCAAGGCCACTGCCCCACTTGGAGCCGTTGAATTGAAGCCCTATCGACATCAAGTTGGCGGCCATACCACTGTGTTTCGGTTCTCCAGACGCGCAGTTTGCAAACAACTTAACAATAGAGAAAACGAATTCTATGAGCGCATCGAAAGGAGGCATCCTGATATGCTTGTGTTCCTACCTAGGTATGCCCCTCACTTCATGTTTGCCTCGCGGGGCGTATCTCTTGCACCTCAGACATTCTTTTGTGGGCGTTGGCACTTTATTTCCCCCGAACGAGGCTAACCTCTTGACTTTCAGGTACATTGGAGTTCTCAACGTCACGTTTTCAAAGACTTCGAAACGCTCAAAGCAATCTTCTGATCATGCGGCCCAAGAAGTAGCCGAGGGCAATCGCGTCAATGGGGCATCGATCCCGCAAACCCCATCAATCCAAAGTCCAGAGCCTCAGCGCATTGTGAGCCAGAGTCAGGTGACAGGCGTGATCCCGAAAGTAATTCTTGAAAACAACCGGCACATCATCCCTGCCGATCTATTTTCTCGTAGTCATCGTTCTCGACTTTTGGATGATACGATGATGGGACGACCCCGCTCAGCAGATGGGCTCAGCAAGCTCTCCACCGAGTCTGATCCGTCTCTGAGAAAGCGCAACAAAATTTGGGGCGCCACGACAGTGAACCGAAAACTCCAAGAACAAGTTCTGCGAGAGGTCTTCAGCCCCCCGGCGATTCATCATCACCGTCGTCATCCTCGCGGGCATCTACAGTTACCGCGGGCATCATCTGACATCCCACGTCGGCGAGGTAATCTATCTGAGGACCACACTGCTAGTAGTCGCACGACTCCATTGGTACCGAAAGATGTCTCGCCGGTTGCAGCTGCGAAGAAAGTCTCTCAACCAGCCGAGGGCCAAACCCTGTCATCTTCAGCCTCCACTGCTCTAGATGAGAATCGTAACCGCCTTGAGAAGGTCAAGACGCAGGACGAGCCATCACGATCGACCTCTCTGAACCGTGGTCAGCAAAAGCGCCGACGTCACTCTGGAGGTGGCCTCCAGCGGCGTGGCAGCATTGACTCGCCGAATCCCGAGCTTGTGTTCTTTGATGATGAGGGATACGGTGGTGACAAAGAGGATGAAATTTTCTCTATGGACAGCGATGGGCCTAGTGCCTCGAATGACTCTCTGTCTTTCAAGCCGCCTTCGTCTTCTCCCTCGGCGAACACCTCTGTGTGTGAACATGGTTCAGCCAGTGTTCCAGCGGAACCATCGATAGCGACACCCAAAGAGATGTCGACAAAAGAAGATGCCGAAGATGTGAGCGCTCCTTTGCCGAGTAACCCGAAAGAAGCGCAGCTCAGCAAGGATGAACGTGTTCAGTTCTTCCTCCTGCTAGAAGATTTGACCGCCGGTATGAACCGACCTTGCGTACTCGATCTGAAGATGGGTACTCGACAGTATGGCATCGAGGCCACTGAGAAAAAGAAGAAGTCCCAACGGCGAAAGTGTCAGTCGACCACGTCTCAGCAGCTTGGCGTCCGCCTGTGCGGAATGCAAGCCTGGAATGTAAAGAAGCAAGAGTACATCTTCGAAGACAAATACTTTGGTCGAGACTTGAAGTCTGGTAAAGAATTCCAGGACGCGTTGACACGATTTCTCTTCGACGGGGTCAGCTATGCGAGCGTTGCCAAGAAGATTCCTGTGATCTTGGAGAAGCTTTCTCTGTTGGAACATATGATTCGCAAGCTGGACCGATACCGCCTCTACGCAAGCAGTCTGCTGATCTTGTATGATGGCGAGCAAAGTCCACCTCCGCCGCCCACACCCGGGCAACCCGGCGACCCTCCATCTCTCCAGCGTCGGGTCTCCGACGATGGACATAATAACATCGATGTACAGCTGAAGATCGTGGACTTTGCCAATTGTGTGACGGGTGAGGATGAGTTACCACCGGACACGCCCTGCCCACCTCATCATCCCAATGACATTGACCGAGGATATCTGCGAGGTCTGCGTACTCTCAAAATGTACTTCCAAAGAATTTTGAGAGAAGTGACCCAGGATGAGTTCGTGGAACGAGGTGAAGGGGAGGCCATTGCCCTTGGATCACGGCCTGTCGTTCGTGATGTCGCCTCCGATCAATTCTGGGATGAAGGTGTCGTGGAGACTGACGTTGGGGAAGTCAGTTTTTGACCTTGTCATTTCTCTCCGCAACATTCATGCCTTGGATTGTTCATCGCAACATAGATCCTGCACTTCAAATTCCCCTCCTCCACATGTTTTCTTTCCCTCTTTTCGTCGTCTTCTTCCTTTATTATTCTATTATTTTATTCCCCTATTTCATTGCCTTGTCACCACTTGCCGGGGTTCAGGTGGAGTTTGGTCAATACCCGGACCCTGTTTTGCTTTCGGTTGATCCCCCTTTTCATTTCGTTCCGGACTTCAGACACTTATTGTGCTTTCGTGGCTGGGTACTTTTTTGCCTTTGATTTCTTGTTGGATGTGTATCCTGTCTCGAAGGGACCTGGCGCTATGAGTAACGAACTCCAACGGATGCTTCAATGACACTCGCGATTGCGTGGTTGCACTTAGAAATTTGGTTGACTTCTGCGTTTGCGGCCCTTGTCACTCTGTCTTTACTACACCTCTGCTTGGTTCTCGCAATACCTCATTATACCAAGCGTTTCACTTCTCATACTTGTTTTATTGCAAATGATTAGGTCTCTTGACCATTGAGTGATATTCATGCAAGCAAAAGAAGGTCTGGTAACACACTCTACGGCTCTGAAGATGGTCATTCGTTCGAATTAGACTAATTATTTGGTAGTAATTCAATCTTTATCCAGTGCATCAGTTTCCATGACGAGCCGATCCATGTCGGTAGAGCCTGTCGATTTGACGGCGAGGTCCCGTTTTCAACGGCAGTGAGGCTTCCCATATGGATATTTTGTAGAGTACTGCGGGCTTCCCGAAGGATGCGCATGTCTTCAAGCAAAGATCAAAATTGTCGTTAGAGTGACACAATAGCGGGACAACACTTTACCAGAATGGGTATGCACCCAAAGGGATATATTCCTGTGTCTGCCAATGATAACTGAGGGAGATTGTCAGCGCATCAGTCGTAAATGTCCTGTCATTGTAGTACTACTGAGTACTCGGTACTGAGTAAGGTAGTGAGTAAATACTGACTACTGTCACCTGTGAGTCCCCTTCGTGATGTAGTGTGTTGTCGGATGATCAGGCATTTTGGGCTCTTATCTTATCTTCTATCTGCAGCCAAGTAATGACGTACGCCGACCGTTCAATACTACCTAGGCCGGGGATAATCACGTGGCCAACCGAGAAGCGTACCCCCAGCGTAATGTCGGATGCGCCCGCATTCGTCACCGTCTCTTCTCCGCACGACTGAGTCAGCCTCTCTGGAGCTCCAGTCTTCCACCACAACAGCTCATTCTGGTCGGACAATCATTTGAATTTCGTATACCTATCTTGGGAATCGCAAGAAACCTCGCTCGACAAACTTTGCGTTTTCCCAAACATCCCTATAGATGGGACATCATTCGAGCTTTTCCATCCGTCTATCCATGTCTAGGCCCACCTGATCGACCAGGGCTGCCCACCAGTTAGCCCAACATACCAGCTGACCGGGGTCCGAGTTATCTCTAACGCCCAGCCTGCAGTCACTCAGCAAGCTACGGAGCAGCGCTCTTAAGCTAGACTTACCCCGCAGGCTCGGGCTCATCGATAGCAACAATTCCAGCAAACAGAAGTGACTTGCTTTGTCCATCTTCGCCGACTTACGCCTAGCCACACGCCGACTGACGATCACTACACAATTAGCCTCAATATGCCTGGGCTTCATGGCCAGGGCGAACAGTCTATTGACAAGCGTGACTTTGACGCAAATCGGCCTCTTTTGCTAGGCACAGACGCGGACGGCGCGACTGAGGAATGGATACCCAAGCCAGGCCGGTCACGACCTGTATCGAGTTATTCGTGTCGTTCGGGCGAGAGCAGACGCATAGCTGGAAGTGAGGATGGACTTCTCAGTGATGTTGTCGAGGGCATTGTCGAGCGCGATCGGCAGCACATGCAGAAGGAGGTCATTCGCGCCTTGAGCTTCATCTGGGGTGTTGTCACCTGGTATGTTTACCCCGACTGTTTTGAAAATAGCACAAAGCCTTCCGCAATAATTTTTTTAGACCGCTGCTTACTCACTTTTTGTGTCATTGGCATTGCAGCCTGGGAGCCGGTAGTATCACAGCATTCTCATTATACGGACATCTCCTGCTCACTCGACTAAGATACACACAACTTCAAGTCAACACTGTCTCCATCGCGGCCGAGGTTGCACTCTACCTACTCGCGCCTTTGTTCGGATATCTCTGTGATCGATACAGTCCATCTCCTCTGGCATTGTTCTCCGGTGCTCTGTTTGGAATAGGATACTTTGTCGCCGCCCTGGCATATCGCAGCGGACCTCCTGTCGAAGCCGGTGGTACTGGCTGGCCGTTCTGGGTCATGGTCCTGGCGTTCATCGCCATCGGCATGGGTACAAGCTGCATGTACCTCGCTGCCGTCGCTACCTGCGCCAAGAACTACGGTCGCGGCAAACATAAGGGGATTATGCTCGCAATTCCGATCGCCGCATTTGGTCTCAGTGGGATGTGGCAGAGCCAGCTTGCGACGTACGTGCTGTGCGAGCGAACCCCCGACGGGACTCGTGGGGATGTTGACGTGTTCCGGTACTTTATGTTTCTGTCCATTCTATTGCTGGTGACTGGGGTCATTGGCATGTTTGCTCTGCGCATCGTCGATGGAGACGAAGAAAAGTACATTGACGAGACGGTTGAAGAATTGGAGCGAAGTGGATTGCTTGAAGAGAGCGAGTTCTTTCGACCTCGAAACGCGATCCAATCTGTTCTGGAGTACGGAACGTTTGGAGAAAACGGCGACAATCAATCCATGACCCTGTCAGAGGAAGAGCGCGAGCAGCAGCGACTCGAGAAGGAACGGGAGGAAGATGAACGTCGCAAGAAAAACTGGTTACTTAATTATGAAACGCGCGTCTTCCTTCGTGATCCTACTATGTGGTGGCTTGCGATGGGTTTCTTCCTAGTCACCGGACCTGGCGAATCGTACATCAACAACGTGAGTTTTTCCATGGTCTACCATTTCCGCGGTGTCTCGTCTGTTTGACTAACGTCTCTTACAGCTGGGCACAATCATTCCAACTTTGACCCCAATCTCTTACAGTCCAGATGATGCGCCGCCAGCTGGTCTGCCCTCAACGCACGTCACAACTGTAGCCCTGACATCAACAATCGCCCGAATTCTAACTGGAACTCTCACGGACTTCTTCGCGCCTCCAGCAACACACCCCTTCCCTCCCATGCCCGAAGATTCCCGTCTCCGTTCCACCACACCCGGTCCGAAACGCCTCACCATCTCCAGGATGGCATTCCTTCTTCCCTCCGCTTTCCTCCTAGCAATCGGCTACTTGCTGCTCTCGACCCCGCTGCCCTTACAACAGCCTTCCGTCTTCCACCTCACTACTGGCCTGGTCGGTTTTGGCTACGGAAGCGCCTTCTCACTCACGCCGATTATCATCTCGGTGGTTTGGGGTGTTGAGAATTTCGCCACTAATTGGGGTATCGTGGCTATGATGCCGGCTCCCGGTGCAGCGCTGTGGGGCGTCGTCTACTCTGCTGCTTATCAGCGGGCGGTCGATGGCGGTTCTGGGCCTGAATCTCCTAACGGAGAATGTCACGGCTGGCGATGTTATGGACCCTGGTCCGTTGGCTGCACAATCAGCGTGTTCGTTGCCATGATGGCCTGGACAGCGGCGTGGAGAGGATGGAGGCGGAAGGGAGTTGTTGTCTGATTTTGAGACATGTTCTGTTCATCTGCACATATTTACTTATCGGCGTAATTAAGCCTTGCTCTGCTTCCATTTATCTTCATATTTCATATTGCGAAGTATGCTACGTAAATAGACGGGAGGGAACCATCGTGGGCATTGCTGGTATCTGATTATCCTGTCACACTCATCTACCTTGTTCAATGTGCATGATAAATGTAGGCCAGGGATTCTTCATTGCGCAAACAAAAAGCCTCTCCCTGAGCGGGTTGAGTTTTTGGGGCTATCCTCGATCATGTGCTTTCCTAATGTGTAAATTCTAGATGTCCGTTGACGAAGCGTCAAGGCCCGTAAAAACCTTGTACAAGCGTCGGCTCGCAGCTGGTCCTATACGGGCATCGGACAGGGCACCATTCTTATTTGCGGATTTCTAGACGGCCACATTCGGTCAGCGATGCTGCAAGACAACATGAAGAAATGACCTTTGAAGGCCCGCACAATCCACATACCTTGACATCTTCCAGCATCCCAGGGCCATGCCTTTGCATTCCCTGGACCAAATCCGTGACACAAGAATATTGTGCCGCAATGCCATATGCCATGGAAGCAGTGACTCGATGGACCTCTTGCAGCATTTTCACAAAGGTGTCTTGTTTGCCGTCACCGGTCTTGACCTGTCCGGTTTCCATACAAAATGATGCATCATGGGCATTTGAACGTTCCCATCGATACAGATTGGTGGATATGTGCTCAGTGAACAATTTGATCCATTCTGCAGACTCTGCCGGTGCCGCGGTATGATGAATGAGACATGAATGTGCGACTTGTAACTCGAGAAGGCCATCTTCGACCTCGTCGGGATCGACAGGCGGCCCATTCCCGGCTTTACGCGTTGCTTTTCTTCCTCGTCGAGAGGACGTACCCTCTTCTGTGGGCATTGGATCTGGCGCAGCTTGGCGTAGCACCTCGGCCACATAAGCCCTGTTTCGGGCGTTTCCGTGCTTCTTCATCAAAGATGTGAGTCCCTCAATCAAGTAGATGATGGTGTATCCTGGATAGACGCTTTTGAGTTTCAACACATGCTCTTCCAGCGATTCCGTCTCTTCTCCCCCTTCAGATTGAACAACCATGTCAACAAAAAGCTGTGCAGGTACCAGACAAAGCACTTGCTTTTCTGCGGCAATGTGAAATGGCGCTGGCTCCCAATGACCAAGGTTGTCATTGTACTTTGCATTCATCTTCCGACGCCATTTCACCAGATTAGGAATCGGACCGGTGAAGAAATGGTGTTCAACATTCAGTCGTTTCATGTATTCCACAGACTGATTCCCGACGCTTGTATTCTTCAGGGAGTCCGACATATCAATTATCATTTCTGCAGTAGAATTCTTCTTGTCCGTCTTTAACTTATTCACATCGGCAAGGTCCGCTGCCAGCTGCTTTTCTCTTGCCTTTTCCTCTTTCAGTCTTTGCTTCCGTTCCTTCTCGAGCTGTTTTTCAACATCTTTCAGGGCCTTTGCCTCAGCTCGTGCTTTTGCTCTGGCTTCTTTCTCTTCTGTGCTCAGCTTGCCAGATTTCTTCGCCAAAGGCCGGGGCGCTTCCGGCTCATCGATCTCGTCACATACATCAGACATGCTTTGATGGGCCCAGATAGTGATGTGAGAGTTTCGAGCACTCGGTCCGGGCTTTGCTTCAGATCGGGTGACGCTTGCAATGGGTACAGTCTCAATGGCAGACAACAGCGCGGCAGTCTTGCTGGAGAACTGTGATTCCGGGGCGTCCTCAATATCAGAAGAGGCACCAAATGGATCATTGGCGCCTGCAAACAGAAATGGGTCGCTAAACTCATCTATTTCATCCCGCCTGACACGGGAATTTCCACCCTTTGTTGCCGGCCATGAGTTGTTATCGTCCTCGTCGTCAAGGGTGATCAGGTTGAGATCTTTGTTGGAATCATATGGTTTCGTTGTGTTTTTTCGAGAAAGTTCAGGTGCAGACGAAGTGAAGACAATCGAGTCAAAGTCGTCCACCTCGTGCTGTGGTGGAAGTACCAAGGGAGTTGCTTTTGGTTTTGAGGGCGGAAGAATTATGTCGTCGTCGGAGAAAGAAAATATATGCGCATCTTTCCCAGACACTGCCCTGCTCCCGATGGCATTGTGTACAGAGGAGCTCTTCTCACGGCTCACACGGCGTTTCTTCGCTGGCTTGTCGGGGACGATGTCCGATAAGCCCGGTATGTCGAATACTGAATCAGACGAGAAAACGCCCACATTGGCCGCGAGACCAGCCGCCGTCGATCGTGGCTTCGGAAGTATCTGGGCTGCTGGTCTCGGGTCTTCAGGAAGAGGCGGATCTGAAGAGATGAGGTCAATCACCTCTCGCATGGTGAATGGATGACAAGGACACGAGGGATACGCGCTTCGGGTCCAACGCGGCGTCACGAAGTCATGTGACCTTGCCACAGTATTGCACAACAATATTGATCAGTAGATCTGAGATCAAGGAGTCAAGGCAGAACGAGCAGGGTATTATTTGTTTGGGTTAAAGGATGTTACAAACACTACAGCCTAGACAGTAGGATCGCCAACAAAACTGCAAGCATCGATCCAAGAACAACAAGTACGACCAACACTTGCTGCCAGCCATGGAAGGTACGCCTGTTCGCGGATAACATCTTTGAGATCTCCTCCTCAAGCCGACCACCCATGGCAGCGAGTGAAAAGTGCTGCTGGACCCTTGCCTTTCCTGCTTGCGACATGATTTCCCTCTCATTTTCGGACATTTGGTACAGAACCTTCTCAATGACCGCCGTCCACTCGTCAACAGCCTGGGCGTCTCGAAGCCAGCCCGTTTCGCCCTCGACAATTGTCTCAAGCGGACCGCCTGTGTTGGATGCCAGCACGGGCAAGCCAGCAAACATCGCCTCGACCGGGACGATGCCAAAATGTTCGTTCACTGGCGTATACAGTAAAAGCTTCGACTGAGCTAGTAATGTGTTTTTGAAAGCTGTCGGGACGGAGAGCAAGAATAGAACATCAATCTCATCGGGGATTGAGAGGGCTGAGACTACTGTCTTAGCCGTAGCCGTCTTCAACCCAAGACCCTTTGCCAGATCATCAAGTTCTTGATGGTATTGCACGTTCTCTTGAACACGATTATCATAGCCACCTGCGCGGAAGGTCGATTAGTCCATGATTCCATGAATCCACCAGTGTAAGCCATGTCCGAGACTCGTCGGAAGGCAATACTCACCAGCAACAATTAGCCGTGTTCCAGCTCTTTTCTCAGGCCGCAGACCATTATATGCGCGAATGGCTAGGCCCATGTCCTTCTTTCGCTCAAAGCGATTGATACTCAGCAGCAATTTCCTTCCACCCCAAAGCACATCAACTTCCTCTTTGACATTCCTGTCAGTCTTGGTCGTCGTATCAACACATGGGTAGACAACTTGAACGTCGCCAAGTTTGTCTGTCCCAAAAACATCGTGTACCACCCCGCGAGAGAAATTAGAATTCGCAACAACCCGGTCAGACGCACTCATCGCCCATCCCTCAAACCAGTCAAATGGATATCGATACAAGAGCTTGGCCAGGCGAAGAAGAGACCCGCCTTCGTTCCGTCGTGCAAGCAGCTGGTCAGGGAAATGGCAGTAGAACAGGATTCTCTGACGCCGAGACTTGCGAGGTCTTGCGAACGATTTCAAAATCGGTACACATGCAGGTAACTGGTCAACAATGAAGATATCATCTGGATCTCCAGACTCAGTGGACTTTGCTGAATCCCTTGTCTGTTTGAGCTCTGACAAGAGCGACACGGTAAGATGGAGCTGGCGCAATGAGGCCATGAGAATATGGAACCTTCCGAAGATGTGCGCTGGGAAAATTGTGTTCCCGCGCACCTGAACATCTAACGTGCCATCGCGCGCTTCATCGAAACAATGTGACTTGTCGCAGTGCGAAGTGTATATCGTGACTCGGTGGCCGTTGTTTTGGAGGGCCAGCGCAACGTCAATGATCAATCGTTCGGCTCCGCCAATACCCAGATCTGGGTGGATGATTATAACATTGGCAGAGTCAGAGCTCGGCATTGTACCTGTGTACTCTTTTCTCGTCGTCAATGGATGTTTGATCAACAATTAATGGTGTTCTGAGCGCGTGCCGCGATAGTTGCGATTAAGACACGTGGGGAGTACGTCATCACATGACGAGTATCACCCCAAACTAAACGCGCTGTTCGATACCAAAAACTCCGGTACGATCTTCGAAAATTAGCCTTTTTCACGGCATTTTGAATCGCAACCGACACACTTTCATTACGGATATCAATGGCGCCGTTTCCAATTATTCATCGCGCGCACACGAATCGGTAGGGAGGAGGAGCCGGGCTTCAACTCCTCTATATCTCTGGGAGTCAGCATCGTGGCATGCCTATGAACACTCAATAGATGAGGCACCACTGAACTGGAGGCACACACGCTTCCACCAAGAACGATATTGGATTGAGAAATGTATATATCTCGTGAAACAAGCCCGTCACTTATGGATCGGCTCATATCTAAAAGTGGTTCCGCAGCCACCTTCAATGTAAAAAGCATTAGGATTGCTTGGATGCACCGCAAATTTATATGACAGGAAATAAGGGGTAATGAAGAAAAGACTTAATCTGTACATGATAGCTGCCTATCGCGTTGATACGATGGACATTTGGAAGAAGAAGAAGAAGGGCAAAAAACATCAACGTCAAGGCAAAGTAGGTATCGAATGATCAATGTCAGAATGAAAGTGCTTCTCACAATACAACGAACTTGTATGGAATCCATCAATGGCAAGCGGCGGCAGGCGAGTCCATATCCAAAGAAAAAGGACGGAACAACAAGAAGCACAGAAAATGAAATGAGGAGGGATATCAGAAAGGGGCGATTCTCGGCATGCATATCCATCATCAGCGTTACGAGTTGTGGCGAAAAGGAAAAGCGCGCACGTCATGCTTCAACACGAGTGTCAACCCTTCCATAGAAAGAGACATCTCTGGGATCAAGGTGCGAATGGCCTTGCTTAGAAGCAGTTCAGTGTGCTCTTCTTCTTTTTCTTGTTGAGCGCATTCATACGCTCCTCAAGCTGAGCTCGGGCGGCTTCAGCTTCCTTACGCGCACTGCGCTCTTCTTCCACGGCTTGAAGAGAAAGGCGCGCAGAGTTGCGTTCTTTCTTCAGACTGGAAAGCTCGTCCTCGAGCGCCCATGCCTTCTTTTTCCAGGTTTCGCAGTCGGTCTTGACTTTGTTACTCTGAGTTTCAAGGTCACCAAGGGCTTCCTCGAGCGTAGCAGTCAATTGCTTCTCCGCGTACAAGTGCTTCTCAATAGTACGGATGCGAGCTTCCTGGTCTTCAACAAGCTGAGCGCTGACAAGTTCCTTGCTCGCGTGACGTGAGTTAGGTGGAGACACACTGCTCGTGCCATTGGTGGCAGACGCAATGGTCGGGAGAGGAGGCAGAGGAATAGCAGGAGGTGGTGATGGCAAGGACGCGGCTGATGCGCTCTTGCGCAGGTTGGAGGTGAGAGAGCTACTGCGATCATGAGAGATATCACCTGTTCCGTTCTTCAGCTGGAGCTCAAGCTGCTCAATGCGAACGCGGTAGGTGTCAATGTCCTTTTCAAGAATAACGATCTTGGCTTTCGCGTCTTCCAGTGCTTGGTCGCGCTCCTGCTGAATGATGGAAAGACGGTTATGATGCTGATCGAAGCTCTTGGTCATCTGCTCTTCAAGTTCTTCGACCAGGCGAACGCTCTTCTCCTTCTCGGCCATGATCTCTTCCACAAGAGCTTCCTTCTTTTTCACTTGCTCGTCCTTTTGACGCAGGGTGTCCTCCAAAGTTGCAACTAGCAGGGCCAGTTCATTGACCTTGGCCTCTTGAGTGGCGTGCTTCTGGGTCAACTCGTCAATTGTTTCAGCCCGTTGCCGCAAGTGCTCGTTGCTGTCCATCAGCTCAGCGTACTTCTCAGAGAAGTGTTGCTTCTGCGCCAGCACATCTTGAATCTGGGTCGTGAGAGTCGCGCTGGTCACATCGGCGTTGAGCAATGATGAGACTGATTTGAGCAGAACGACCAACTCATCTCGAGACTCAGCAATCTCTTGGTGCAGTAATGCCATAGACTTCTCATGCTCGGCGTCTTTCATGGCCTCGTCGGAAGTCCGTTCGGTCTGGATGGTAGCCCTGATCTGCTGCTCCAACTCACTTAGCTCACGTTGATGAGAGTCTTCTAGAGAAGCAAGCTTGTCTTGTAGATCGGCAATGGTGGAGCGATGCGCACTGATTTCCTGCTCAAGCTCAGAAACCCGAGCCTCGTCACCCCGCGCTTCGTGCTCGGTCATGGAAGATCTCGTGCGTAATTTTTCTTGCAAGTCAGCGTGGGATTTCTCCAGTGAGGTGATTGTGCTCATGTGAACTGATATGGTTCCCTGATGCTCCTCAATGTTTTTCTTGAGCCCATCAACGAGCTCTTGCTGCCTTTCACGCTCCATGTCGAGAGCTCGTGTGATGGCCTCGGAATCAGGAGCCGAATCAGGGGGGACCGATCGCTCGGAGCGCAGAGCTTCCACGATTGCCAGTGATGATTCTAACTCGCGGAGGGTAGTAGCGAGCTGATACTCAGAGGCTTGCAGGGACTCGAGAGCTGATTGGTGCTTGCCCCGCCACTCAGTCAATTCTCCCTCCAAGGCATTGATCTTTTTGTCTTGCTCTTCAGCCCCGGCGTCTAGGGCCCGAGTAGCAACCTCCTGGCTCTTGAGAAGGGCTTTGAGATTCTCAATCTCCGCCATAAGCTGCCTCTCTCGGGTCTCGTGAGCTTCGCGGAGCTCCTGGATCTGGTTCTCTTGGCTGACAACTTGGTCGCGCAATTGCGTTACAAGGGCCATGTCAACGGAAGAGGCTCCTTGCAAGCTTGAACGCTCGCGAGTGAGCCCGGAGATGATAGTTGACTTCATCTCCATCTCCTTCTTGACAGCCTGATTCTCCGCTTCTAGTGACTGTAAACGTTCCATACGAGAAGACAGCTCATGCATGGTCGCATCCAAATTGGCCTCGAAGTGCTGGTGAACCTCAGGTTTGCTAGAGAGTTCCTCTTGAGCAATAGTTCGGAGAGCCGTGAGCGAGCGATGGGCGCGATCGACACCGGACAGAAGGTTCTGGCTGGTCATGCGACGAATCATCTTGAAACCGGGCGTGGTAGGAGGAGTTGATTTTTGGCGCTGAGCTTCCGCTTCCGCCTTCAGTTTCTCCACCAGAGCGAGGATTTCTTCATGCTCAATCTGCAATTCGGCGTACTTCTGAGTGATGCGGTCAGCATCAGCTTGGTGCTCGGCCAACGCCCTGCGAACTTTCTCTGCATCTTCATTGCCAGTAGAAGCGACGACCGTAGAGCCGATTGCAGTTGCTGGAGTGTCTACGCCATTTTCATGCAGGTCCTCAGACAGCTCGCGCAAACGCGGCGACTCCGCGGCCGAGGACAATTCCGAAGAGAGCGACTGCGAGAATGAATGTTGTGCTCCAGACTTCGAGGTCGGAGCGGCGGTCTCGCCTAAAAAAGACAGTGGACGAGACATTTCATTTTGTACAAAAGGTGCTGGGTGACGAGACTCATCCGCCCTATCGCGCTGGATTTCTGCGAGTGCCTTCAAGGCTTCCTCGTACTTGGCCTCAAGCGACTCATACTCGCTGAGGGTGTTTTCGTGGCTCAGGCGCAGTTCGAAAAGCTCCTGAGTCACAGTTTCGAGTTTGTCGACGACGAACTTGGACTGCGCAGGGCTGGCAATTGCCTCTTCCCCGGCCGCTTCAGTACGGCGCGCTTCAAGTTGGCTAGTCACGCTTTCCAGAACCTTGAGGTCCGCACCGGGTACCTCATGAACCTCACTCGCCGGTTTCACATCACTCGACTCATCTTCTTCGTCGACTTCCGGAATAGGTTCGGCGAGGTCCTCGTCGGAATCTGGGATCGCAGTCTCTGAGGCTTCGTTCAAAACATCCAGAGACGGAGTGTGCTTGTGGTGAGCAACCTTGGTCTGAGGAGAACTGTGAGGGGAATCCGTGTCATCGTTCTGTACTTGCTCCTCGCTGTTCTTTTTCTCGTGTCTGGTGTCCAGGTCGTAAAGCAAGTTGTCCAGTGCACCAAGACCCCGTTGGCGTTGAATGACATGTTCCAAACGAATCACTTCACGCGTCATCAGTTCCATGTCTTGGTCCGCCTCGGCAAGACGGTCTTCCAGTGTTGAGATATATTCCTCACAGCCAGCTTCATTCTCGCGGGCACGACTAAGCTCCTTGCGAAGTTCGTCGACAATAGTGGCGTGCTTTTCCTCCCCAGTAGAAGCTCCGTCGAGCTTGGACTCAAGCTCGTGCAGATAAGATTCGGTGCTTGCCTCGCGGTCCAGAAGCTTCTGGAGCCGAGACTGAAGCTGCGAATTCACCGTCTCGACGTACGTGCATTTGCTTTCACGCTCGAGAAGATCGCTTTCCGTTGAGGCCAACGAAGCACGGGTTTCAGAGAGAGACGACTCCAACGCTTGGATGGTCTTCTCGTACTCGACGACAACCTGTTCAACAGATTCAGCGAATGATTTCGATCTCTGAATCCTCTCGATTGAGCTTTTGCCCAGATCGTCGGGTTGATTGTCGACTTCCGTCTTCGGTGTTGATTCATCAGCGAGCTGTGAGATAAGTTTGGTGTGGCGCTGGCTCAGAGCATTGTAACTCTCCTGTGCATCCAGGAGTTGGTTCTGGAGCTGAATGACTCGTTCGTTTTTGCGATGATCACCTCTTTCGGCGGATGCCGGTTCTCGTCGATCGGTGCTTTCGGAGTTGCGAATCTGCTGACGGAGGAAAGCCACCTCGGCCTTCAAGCGGTCAATCAGAGCCTGCTTGTCACTCTCGTCTGCGATCTGCTGGATCCGAGGTTTGCTTTGAATGGCTCTCGCTCGCTGGGCGTATTGAACCGTGTTCAGCGTCTCGCTGAGGTGGAACTCGGCCGGGGTCACGCAAGCAATCATGTAGGTCAAGGCGTTGCCACCAAGCGAATCCTGCAGGAGTCGAGTGAGTTTCGAATCTCGGTAGGATACGTGAGAGCCCGACTGCCGAGACGAGAGCTGTGAGATAACTTTGCCCAGGGCCGCAAGACCGGCGTTGATAGAGATCCCCTCCTTGGCTCGCTCGCCAGATGCACCCGTATTCTTCATACGTTCGCTTCCTGCCAGATCCACGAAATGGAGCTTGCTATCCACCATGACAGAGTCGCCGCCTGAGATGGAATCCACGGGCATGGACATGCGTTTTTCTTTCGGAGTCATGGGCTGTGTTGTGGTTTTCCTTTGAATGAGGTTCAAACTAAACACTGCATGGGAGCGAGATGATTTGGCGTTGATTGCGGTCGAGTCAGTTTGACGAATGGTCGATCCGTGGGTCAGGGCCCCGATCAGATCATCGACGGAATTGATGTTGACCTGGTGAAGACCTGTCAGGAGAATGCGGCCTTTGGCGTCCTCGCGGATGGTCACCGCACTGCGATCTGACGCAGACACTGACTCGGGGAGCAGTAAATCGCGCAATTGTTCATTGTAAATCTAGACACAGGCCATTGTCAATTGGAGGATGCGTGAGGTGGAGATATGATTTATTTGGTGGTGCGGTACCTCGACGTAGGTTGCCTTCAACTGCCAGTTCTTTTCCACGGCCGGTCGTGCGAAGCCTGAAGCCGAACTCATTGAGTAACGCTGCGGAGTACGAAGACCGGTCGAGCTGGAGCTGTTGCGTGAATGTTTTGGTCCATCGAGTTTTTCGAACAAGGCTTGCGCGGCGCGGGCGATAATACCTGTGTCGAGGTAAGGGGGGTTCGGTCAGCGCTTTTACTTGGCCTACTCATCTTTCCCTTTAGACACCACGGAAGGGACTCACCCATTGCCGATGGCATGCTCTGTTCACTGGGGCCTGCAGTGCCCATGGTGTAGGATTTACCAGCTCCCGATTGGCCATATGCCAAGATGGACACATTGTAGCCCTGCACAAAAGAGCTCACACTCTCACTGAGATATTCCCAGATCCCATCCTGCTCCACGGTCTCTGGAAAGACACGGTCGAAAACAAACAACTTGCGACCTTGAGGAACGTCGACTGCGACACTTGTAGGGCTGGTGACGTGAACCATAGGCCGCTGGAATCGTTGAGGGATCAACTCGTACCCGGGATCAGTCGGCTTGAGAGGCGGTCGCACTCGGACAGCTGCACCATATTTCTTCAGTCAGCAAATGTTCTCATGGATTGTCGTCATGCTGGCTCTCCGAAGGTGAACGCGCCGCTACCATAGCTCCACGTCGGGCGCAATTAAAGGATGTTGGAAGAAGTCGCCTAGTGTAATCAGAACATACCAACTTTGACAGCCGTCTTGCCATCCTCATCAGACGCGCGACTTCCCCCATTCCGACTACTCATGCTCAAGCGACTGTTGCTGCGCGGCGTGCGCATCACCGCACTGATGGGCCGCGGGGTGGCCCCGGCTGGTGACGCTGGCGGTGAGACGGTCATTCTCCCCAGGAGAAACCACGCCTGGTGGGAAAAAGGAGATGGGCGAGGGCAGACGTCAGTGTAATGTGGGATGGAATGTTCGTCGGAAAGTTTAGAAGATAGTCGTCATCAGGGAGAGCGACGATAGGGAAATGTCTAAACTTCGTTAGGGGGGGGGGGGGGGGGGGGAAGCACGAATCAGTCCAGAACCGCAGCCCCTTAAATTTTGGGCGGCAGACAAGCCCACAGGGCAAGAGCGAAAAAAAACGGGCTAACAAAGGACAGGCGCGTATGTTGCGATGGTGTCGTACAAGCGTAGTATTGCCGTCGGTCTGCGCAGAGGTACTATAAATCAGATGGAATCGTATCTACTCAACGGTGGCGCACGACACAACACCTCAAGAATCGAACGAGTACCTCAGGATGAGTGTGGGTGTGTAGTGTGAATTGATGCCGCGATCATATCAATTGAGAGAATGGTTCGATCCGAGCATCCACGGGTCGTCTGGAGAAAAAACGACCGTGCACCGACTAACTCTGGGCGGATTAGCTTTATGGAGGTTGAAAGGGGGCAACAACGTCTAGACTGGGCAAGTCTGTACTGCCATCGACGAGAATTGTGGAGTCGAGCCAGCACCCAAAAGGGCCCCAAAAGACGGGCCACCACATTTGAGGGGACCATCGCGATTGGAAGACGGGGACAGCCCGTGTCGAGGGTTTGAGTGTTGACTCTGTCGAAGGCTGGAGAGGATGCTCTGATACACTGCAGTGAAGTGATTCAGGTTTGCGCTTCATTCCGTGTGTGTTGTGAAGGCTGCAGAATGTCGAACAAGAGAAGAGTGGTCACGTTGCCTAGAGTCTGGGGAAGAACGGAATGGAGACCAACTGGCAGACTATTTTCCTGCTAAGGTACCTAACCTACTAGTATCCTAGTACCACTACCTGCTAGGCTTGTACTACAGGTCAGTGGTCACAAGTAAAAGTATACACGCTTCTGGATGTTTGTTTGGTACCTAGGTAGATGGCCTGTCATCGATCAATCCACCTCCGAATGTTTGCCTTTCTGATTACCAGTGGGCGCCCGGCTTTGGTTCAGGGGCAGACATCGGGTTGTCTTAAGTCTTAACCTTAAACTCTCGAGAGAAGAAAAAAAAAGTCCGAGAACGGCTAAGATGCCGTTACTTGATTAGCCAAACTCATGTCCTATGCGCGCTTGAAATTGAGTTTTGCCTTTTCCTCACCACATACGTCTAGTACTGAAATTTCGACTGATCAAATCAGACCTAATTATGATCGGTCGGCGATGAATAATATCAAGGGTGGAGAAAAGTATGAGCAATTCTCGACCATGTTGATCTAGAGGGCCGTAGGAGTGTCAGTGCTTTCTTTGGAAGCTACACTGCAGCACAGCATCAGCAGTAAATAAGTCCATGCCTTCGTAGTACCCACTCCGAGTCTGTTGTAATTTCGGATGAGTTGAACAAAGTACCTCTCTCTCTGACAAGATGTGCAATGCACTAAACCAACGGGCACGTTCTTATCAGGCCCCCCTTTATTTGCTCCGTGCGTCAACTGCATGGGGACGAGGATGCTACTGACGTGAGTTAGGCACATCCTTACATGTAGCGAATCCACCGATACCTAACGAGCTCGGCCTTCGATTTTCTACTTTGTTTGCAGGTAAGCTAGCTTCGTGTCTTTTGCCTGTCGCGCAAAGAGAGCTAGACAATTTGGTTTGTGAATGAGCGTTTTGATTGTCTAATGGCCTACAAGGCTGAAAATTAGGCAGCAAATATCAACCGTGCTGATACTCAGGTACTGTGCTAATACACCTTCCCGTGACCCATGTAGATTGTAGAATGTTAGTTCCTGAATAAGTACCCGGGTAGTCCCACTATGATTGTGAAATAACTTCAACTAAAACAGCTCGATTTTGGTAAGTTGTACGAGCCACAAGCAATCACGGTGGCATTAGCGACATCAGATACTAAATTAATTGCATTTCTGTTAGTCCATCTGAGGACTCTAGTGTCTTTGGAAGCATACATAGTTGCATACATATGATATCAGCTTTCATGTGACAGATATACAGTTCGTGACCACCCAGACAATAGTTCTCGTACGATGGTACTTATTCTTTACGACTGCCTTTGGACCCCCTGTCATTCTACCTATAAAACCTAGACGTGGTACATAGTTTAAAATGGTCGTTTTAGAAGGTCTTTTAGAATGTTCTTTTCTAACCTTTTTCCAGGAGTATTCCTCATAATCTTACCTCTGTCATGTAAGATTATGTTCTTTTCAGATTCGGCCCGTCACAGATTCTCGGTAGGTATGTTGTGTTCGTTCAAGAGTGAGAGTACACTTATCGACCACTGTAAATACAAGTGTGCTGCCCCTCCCTTCTAATCCGTGGGGCAAGAAGTGAAAATTGTAGTAGAGTACTATGATATCTACCGATTCCATCAATATTCTCAACAGTCAACTACTCAACTCTATGTACGGGGGAGACCCCCGTAGACCCCCATCAACGCAAGTTAGATCGTAAATCTACAACGTAAGTTCGATCGTATATCTATTGTTGAGATAGCTTGGTGGTTTGGCGCGTCTCACCAGCGTGGTGCGCGCCCACGCACACCACCTTCGTAGCTTAGATAGGCACCTCTCACCAGATGCAATCTCACCATTCCTTTCTCCCCTCTTTTGGGTCTGCTACGTTTCCCAGTAGCCTCCAATATCTATAATATAATTTAATATTATATACGCGTAATAATAGGCTCTATTATTATGTCTTGTATATCTTAAGCCTATATACGGGGGAGACCCCCGTAGACCCCCATTAGCGTAAGCTAAATCGTATATCTACAACGTAAGAGTCACGTGATACGTCACCGGAGAGTCGAGACAGAAGGACCACGTGACACAAGCGGAGGTTAAAGCTGATCACGTGGTCGAGACAGGGGCAAACATCTTGGATATATCACGTGGTCGAGACAGGGGCAAACATCTTGGATATATCACGTGATATAACTTTGGGAGCGGTCAATTCTGCCACAGCCAGCCAATCAGAGCACAGGAATAAAATTCCAAGCACTTACATGAGAAGCAACTTCTCGTTCCACTCCAATTTGCAATCAGGTGGCACTCTCAATAGTGCGTTGATGATGGAATCACTTCCATAATGTACTCAATGCCTTGGAAATAGATTATTTGTCGGCAAAAGTTCGAGCTTTGAACCAGTAGATCGAATGAGAACTAATACCCAGGGGCTGTGTACCATTGATAGGCTACTTATTTACAGGAGGTTAGGTTCTGCCGCCATGAATCCAACAGCCTGACCCAGTATCGCACTCCCACATGTACTCATCATGCCTTTTCTACAGCTCGTGCTCGCGACCGTCAACTGAGAGAGGTCCCTTCTTCACCATAATGGTGAGAACCTCGTACAGCACATCGGCGGCCGCCCTGTTTACAGAAAAGGTTAGTGCTGCTGACATGATGAAAGTGAAACAACAGGACAACTTACATCGTGGACAGCTCCGCATTGGTATCATAAGCGGGAGCAACCTCGACAATATCCGCACCGATAAAGTTGAGTCCATCTAGACCGCGGATAATGGTCCGCAACTCACGAGTCGACCATCCTCCAGTTTCGGGGGTGCCCGTGGCGGGTGCGACTATGTATACCAACAAGGTTAGGTATGATCATTGAAAAAGAAAAGAGCAGGGCAAAATGGAACTTACAAGCAGGGTCAAGGGTGTCAATGTCAATAGACAGATATACTGGGTTCTCCGTGCCAACACGGTCCCGGATCTTCTTAATGATGCCATCGGTGCCAATGGTGTCGATTTCACGGGCTTCCACAATCTCAAAGCCGCAGTATCCATCATTCTCATAGTCTGATGGCCCAGAGAGCGTAGTACGGATACCAGCATGGATGTTGGTGTCATTCTTGAGCAGACCTTCCATCGCGGCATGATAGAAGTAAGTGCCGTGGTTGATGGCAGCCACTTGACTCGGTGAACCGCCGAACACCTTGGGCTTCCAAGTGTCCCTAAGCAGCTTGTCAGTTTCGGAGGACGAAAAAGTCTCCCAGATTCAGAAAACTCACAAATGACTATCAAAGTGAATCACGGTAACGGGTCCATAGGCTTTGTTGATACTACGCAGCAATGGCAGCGTGATTGTGTGGTCGCCCCCGAGAGTGATCACACGGGGCAAAGTCTTGCCAGCTCGAGAGAGACCTGGCTTATGAGCATTTGTGAAAGGCTTTCGCATGAGCACACTGTTATGACCTTCCTCGATTTGTTTAATTGCCCAGGCATTGTCGTAGCTAAGTCACGGAAGTTATCGTGTCAGTCGCGCAATAGACAGTGTCTGTTCTGCTTAGGATCGATCACATACGAGGTCACTGGGACATCCCCACAGTCCAGGATCTTCAGGTCGCTGACGAAGGGATTTGCTTCCAGAGGAACATTGTACCCGCCGCTGTTGTACCGAGCTTAGTTCTCCGATCAAGACTTTTTCTTTGACGGCGCGACCTACTACAAGTTGAGTCGCCGTGAGCCCTGGCGGATACCACTCGGTCCGAAACGAGCACCGGGTCTGTATGAAGTACCCGTGTCGAAGGGAGCACCGAGGAAGGCGATATCGTAGCTCTCATCTTCACTGGAAAGACACGGGAAGTAGGGGAGACGACCAAAGGTGGAAATGCCCGAGAAGACGGAATCGGCCTGGATTTTCCGAGTACATTGTTAGTTGCGACATTCGAAGGAAACTCGGCCGCCTGTTGAAGAATCGTTCACGACCAAGATCACATCGCGAGAGAAGACTCACCTGAGTGCCGCCATCTCCAGGAAGTGTGTTATACCACAGACTCTTATGAGGACCCGACATGGGGACCTGCCCATGGTCGCCATGTGCAGCTGAAAGTGTGGAAAGCGCAAGAAGCGCAAGATAGTTGCCAATCATGGTGAGAATAAAATCCGCCAAGGGCGCTTTTTGCCGAAGATGAAGGGTTTCCAATTGAATGCAGTTCAGAATTTCTTGGGAAGAGAGCAACCAGGCCTCAATTATATGTCGAGAACTGTGCAACTGGAACTAGATTGACACTTGACACTTCACTACCGTATGGGTGGAGATTCACCGTGTGCACAAACACAGGACCAGGGCTTTTGGAGTCAAATTGTTCCTATTCCTCTCCAGTCTGCTAGCCTCGATGAGCGCTTCCGTGTCTTGCAAGGCCTGGTCTCCTTCCATTGCCCTTTTTGAGAAGTAGCTCTGTCAATCTATGTCGCTCAAGAATGAAGACTGACGTCGTTCGAGGCTGTACAGTACGATAACCTTATCCGACCAAGGATTGATCGACTAGCAGCTTATCAACATCATCATATTGCTCTCTATCTGCCTTCCGAATCGGGAGGAGCAACAACATTGCATATTGCGGGGAACGAGGGGCGATTTGAAAATATCTGAAGAAGCTAAGCCAATTGAGAATCGAAGGCGACATCTCATGGACCAAAATGGAAGTCCGGAGGAGACCATCTTCAGCAGGAACCCGGGAGAGTATACAGAAGATAAGACGTTGAAAGAGGGAAAAGTACCGGGGGTGGAAACCCGTCAGTTAGGGCTGACTGTTAGAGCCGCTTATCGCCGACTCGTTATTGGCGTTCACCCCCATGCAGGCCAGCGCCGACAACGGAGTTGGCTCAGATCCCGTTCTGGCCAGCAACGTCAAGCTTTTGTTGCGCTAGACAATGCCGATTATCGTCGGCATGATCGTCAATGATCCTTGAAGTAGAGTTGATGACTTGTGTTTGAAGTGGGAGCTGGTGGACGGGAAATCCAGGGTGGCAAACCTACGATTGAGTTGTTTGAGGCTTTTTATCGCAAAGCTACTATTCGTTTGCTGGACAAGGTTCCTTGCTAGCGCGGAAGGCATACCTGTGAGGCTAAGCATTTGAATCATTTACTTGCTGATAAGCCTCAGTAGATGATACTCACTCAATCTCGAAGGCGTTTACATCGGTAGTGAACAAGTGCAACCGAAGAGATAGTATGATTGTGAATATAGAAGTTGTGTCTTCCGCTCGATGACAGCGTTGAATGAATTTCAAAAATTTTACCCTATCGACCATAAATATCGTGAGCGCTGGCACGGTCCATCTATGCTCTCTTGTATCAAACTTATAATTGAGTATCAAAGTCCCATTGTCGGGAACAAGACCAACCCGAGATTGGCCCAGCCAGCTAGCAACTAAAGCAACAGACCATACACACTATGGCGGACAACAAGGAGCTCGAGAAAACGACGACAGCCCCGAATGTTTGTGCACCAATCGACCAGATTGACAGTGATATGGTCAATGAAGGTGTCACACACATTGCGTCTGAACCAGGAGACAGGTCTGAAGGGGCCAAAGTCCATCCCCAACCGACTACCGATCCATTAGATCCGCTCAACTGGTCAAAATGCCAGAAGCATGTCATATTGGGGATTGTGATGTTGAAGTAAGTGGTGGTATCCCACAGCTTGGCGAGGAAACGCACAAAGGCACTGTCAGACTAAGCCCTGCAATTATTCCGCAGATATTTTCTCTTCACTTACCTCACAACGACTACCGTCCCATCATTTACCGCGATTCAAAATCAATATCAGATAAGCTATAGCCAAGTCAACTGGACGGTTGCCGTGCCTGCTCTTGGGCTTTCAGTCGGTCCATTAATCTGGTCCTCGCTCAGCGACATCTATGGTCGCCGCTTGATTTTCCTGATCGGAACACTTGTTGCATTGGCCTCGACAGTCGGAGCCGCAGTGGCCGATAGCTATGCTGGATACATGGCAGCTCGCTTTTTCCAAGGCTTTGGTGTCAGCCCAGCTGCGACAGTGGGCATGGCTGTTGGTAAGCTTTATGATGAAACAAAGGCTTCACAACATACATACTAATTCTCTCCTAGTAAACGACCTCTTCTTTGACTACGAGCGAGGGCAAAAGCTGGGCTTGTGGGTGTTGGCTATTGACTCTGGACTACTCCTTGGCCCTACCTGTAAGGACTCATCCAATCCCGCTGGCTGGAAGTCCAAGTGCTAACGTCTCATTCAATGGCCAAGTTGGTGGCTTTCTTGACCTGGTCAGCCCAGCGTGGATCAATTGGTTCAACGCAATCTTATTCGCTCTTCTCCTGGTCTTGGAGTTGCTCTTCATGCCAGAGACACTATATCCTCGACAGACCATGCTCCTTCGATGCAATAGCACAATTGTGGGACAGAATGGAGTTGAACTTAGCGAGAAGACCCCATATGGAAACACAGACACCGCGAGGCAAAGCAACATGGTATCACTTGAAGTGAGCCTGCACAGAACCAAAAGCCTGCCTTTCATCAACCTCCGCCCTGTGCCCGGAGTCCGTCATCCAAAGCCCTGGGATTCGATTATCCGATTCTTCATCACTTTCCGATTCCCGACTGTCGCGATTGCTGTGATCGGATACTGTTTCCTCTGGTACTGGTGGGTTCTGAGTGTGATCACCATGGTTCCCGCTGCCTACCCGAACTATACACCTTTAATTCAAGGGCTTCTATTTTTGGGACTTTTCCTGGGTACTGTTCTGTCAGAGATTTTCTGTTCTGGAACATTGAGTGATCTCATTGTTCGGAAATTGTCCCAAAAACAAGGCAATGTTCGTGTTGCCGAAATGCGATTGTGGTTGGCTTACCCTGCGATCATTGTCACTGCAGGTATGTTGTCGGAAAAGTCCCGTCGGCGTTGTCGTGGTTTGAGAACCCAGACTGACTTGTAGCGTAGTTGGTTTAATTCTGTGGGGAGTCAGTATTGACAAAAATTATCACTGGATGGTGGGACAGGTCGCATTCTTCCTCTGTACGTCTCAGGCGTCTATGAAATCCCCTAACCTGGGTTGTGGGATACTTGAACTAATGGGATGACAGTTGCGGCTGGTATTCAGATCGGAAACACGGTGACGAGCAGTTACATCGTGGATAGTTACCCACTGCAATCGATGAGTGTGGTCACCTTCTATTCTGTCTTTCTCAATCTGAGCGCCTTTATCAACCCTGTGAGTCAAGTTGCGCAAACACAATGGTATGCGTATCAAGGCAATTTCTGATCCAAGATTCCAGTTCTTCATTGCGCCATGGCAAGCATCCGATGGCTGGACGTGGACATTCACCACGCAAGGCTTGATTGTTCTTATCGGAGGCTTCCTTGTCTTTGGTGCTCTGCATAAGTTCGGGGGAATCATGAGAGGCAAGGCAGCGCAGCCCTCCTGGGTAAACCCCGAATATGACAGTATTCTAGAAGTTTCGGCAGTATAGATCAGACGCTCCGAATACCCCACTAAGAAGATTGCCAAATACTAATTATAATATCCTTTTCGATCAAAACGCTGCGAAGTTCTACCAGGGTCTAGAACATATCATTTTGAACAGCTCATGAACTATTTCGTCACCTAAGATGTGAATGAGTCGGCGGTGATTTGGTCAACAGAAACATAAGCAATTCAAGCGCTACAGCATCAGCTAGACGGATCACAATCCAACATGGACCTTACTGGGAAAGTGCTTGAGTTGATCTAGGCTCTGGGAGTAGGTGTTGCACCATTGTGCAATCTTGTCTCACACGTTCGCTGAGAGCGTGATCCACAGACCGTATATTTTCCATTATCTGATCAGAAACGGATTCAAAGCGACCCGATCGGCCTTCGTTCCCTATCTCTGCCTAATGATACCAGCGAATAAGCGAGGAGAGCTCGCTCTATCAACCTTCCCAATCGAGACAATGTCTGGAGAAGTTTGAGCCCCGCCTTCCCCGTACTCCGTTAGATAACAGGATCTCCAATGCTCTGCATTGAGCGATATGGACAGGTTTCTAGTAACCAAGTCATAGATAAGAGAGTGCTAATTGACCGATATTGCTATCAGAGAGACAGCGATATCGCCGAGCAAGTTGCAGATGCGCTTGTTGAACCTGAACTCCGTCCTCTCCGTGCCACTTTGCCGCCATGTTTCCGGTCTCCACTATACCGGAGGCTTCTATCGTTTATGCTATATCCGATTCTCTTGCATAGGGCATTTTTGCCAAAGCGAGATGAACCTGTATATGGCTAAGATATCCTTTCCATTCAGCTACTATAGCTTGCCTTTCTAGTCTTTAATCCCATCGATTCCATCATCCCACCGTGCCCGCATCGAATAGAAAAGTACTTGCGTCATTCAAGTCTGCACGACGTCTTCAGTGTCTCTCAATTGCTCTCTTTTGATTATCAGAAGTTGCCCTACATATCTCCATCTTGCACATTGAAAGCCTCAGGTCGATCCTGGTCAAGCTTCCCAAACAACCTACGACATGCCCTTTTCACCCAGAACCTCCCAACGGGCTTTGTCCGATGCTCAACATGATGTTTATGACTCTGAAAGAACACCCCCCAACGAGTATACTTCACTCCTACCAAAGCCACTCCCACATCCCGAGGACTTTGATCCTTCAGGCGACTACACCCGTGCCGCACTCGACGATGATCACCAACCAATACGCCCAAGGCGACTGCTAACCGAATTCTGGACTCTCACCAAAAACTCGGTCCCCGTCATCTTAGCCTACACCTTACAAATGAGCCTGCAGACGGCCACCGTGGTAATCATCGGACATTCGTCACCCATGAATCTCGCCGTCAGCGCCTTCTCAATGATGTTCGCGCTCGTCACAGGATGGATGATTGCGCTTGGCGGCACCACGGCGCTGGATACACTTGCTTCGTCGAGCTATACAGGAAGTGGGAATAAGCATGATTTGGGTATTCTGCTTCAACGGGCATTCTTGGTTCTCGGTCTTTTATACATTCCTGTTGCTGTGCTTTGGATATGCTCGAATTCTTTCTTTCGAGCGCTTGGCCAGGACCCGGAACTGTCTTATCAAACGTCTCGTTTCTTGACGGCCCTTGTGCCCGGTGGTCTGGGTTACATCTATTTTGAGACGATGAAGAAGTTTTTTCAAGCTCAAGGTATGCTTCCGCGTTCACAGTCACTTCAGTCACTTATTAGGGTGGGCATAGCGCTAATATCTCGATGGCTTTTCTCTAGGAATCATGAGAGCCGGGACCTATGTTCTCATGATAACATCTCCACTCAACGCCGGTCTATGCTACTGCCTATGTTATACCTTCAATCTCGGACTCATGGCCGGTCCAATTGCCGCAGGCATCTCATATTGGCTTTCCTTCTTCCTACTAGTCTTATACGCCCGTTTCATCGCCGGGTCTGAATGCTGGGGCGGATGGTCAAAAAAGGCCTTTGAGAATCTGGGAACTTTTGCGAAACTCGCCATTCTGGGTTTCTTCCACGTCGGCACAGAGTGGTGGGCTTTTGAGATTGTTGCGCTCGTCGCAGGCCGTCTTGGAACAATTCCACTCGCAGCGCAGAGCGTGATCATGACGGCAGATGGTATCCTCAACACCATCCCGTTTGGCTTGGGAGTCGCCACCTCGTCGCGGCTGGGCAATCAGCTCGGTCTACGCAATGCAAAGGGGGCTTCGGTGACTGCTCATTCATCGGCTGTCTTGTCCATCCTGTATGGTACCCTGGTATTGACCGTCTTGATGGGGACCCGCAATCACTTTGCGAAAATCTTCAACAATGATCCGCGCGTTGTTGAGTTGGTGGCGGAGATTATGCCGTTTGTTGCACTTTTTCAGATCGCGGACGGACTGAATGGGAGTTGTGGTGGTAGTCTTCGAGGTATGGGACGACAGCATCTCGGCGCCGCTGTAAATATTGTCAGTTACTACTGCTTTGCCTTGCCGCTTGGGATCTATCTGGCGTTCCATGGCTGGGGATTGAAAGGACTTTGGGTCGGGCAGTGTGTTGCATTATACTGTGCCGGGACTCTAGAATGGCTTTTAGTTGCGTTGACCAAGTGGGAGAAGCAGGTTGAGATTGCTTTCAGCAGGATGGATCCGGGAAATTAAGGAGAACAGACACGAATACAAAGACGCATTAAATACCAATAGACAAAACGGGTACCAGGGCTCTTGTTTAAAGCTAACAAGCAAGGAACGAGCCCCGAGCCCTACTCAAGCTTCCAGCCCTTCTGCTCTCTCATCCTAGCATACCAATCCCTCACATATCCCTTTCCTGCATGAGGTCCGTATCAATAACTCCCCTTCCCACTGCGGCACAGGCGGTGGCAGGCTTGTTTCTGCGAGACAAGACTTTCCTAGTTCATCAATGCTTCCGCCACGATCGTAAACAGAGATTTCGCCCAGTTGAGCCCGTTCCTGATGCATTCGGGCACGCAATTCTTCGGTCAAAGTCTGATTCACGGTGAAATCGCTGTTCACTACAACACCGTACCCTTTGCGGGCATCGTCAGCGGTTACAAGTTTGCGATGTACCTCCAGAGCCACCTTCTCAGCAGGACGTGTCAAGGGATCTCCCAGGCCGCCTCCACCCCACGTCACCCACTCGAGTAAATCGTCAACGTCGACACGAATGTGGTCGCACTTGGAGGGCGAAGTTTCCAAAGGCGGATTCTCCGCAGACTTGGAATACCGGTACAGAACCTTGCGTGACCGTTGGCCTGGCTTTCCGCCCTTCATGCCCCAAGGCTTTGTGAACCAGCGATCATCGTGAAGGCTGATTTCACCGCAACACAGGAACTGATACAGTGTCCGTTGCGCATTTCCGCCACGGAAGAATCCGGGCCCGCCACTGTCCGCCACGCTTTCATTGGCCTCAATACGCAATGGGTAGTTCAACTCAATGCTCTCAGTCGGGATAGACTTGATTGCTGGGAATAGACAGTGGCAATCTGGTCCATCACCGGCCTGGCGGGCAGGTACACCGCCAAACCCGATTTGATAAAGTTGGAACCACTCGCCGTTAGGCTTGAAGCCGGAATAGAAGAAATGGGGTGAGTCGCTGAATCCAGCGGCAGCTTGGTATGCGTCGTTCTTCTGTCCAATCAGAGCCTGGATGATGTCGAGTGTGCGACGAAGGAAGTGTGTGCGACAAGAGATCGGAGCCGGCCTGACGGGTTTCAGAACTGTTCCTTCGGGTGTATGAACATCGATGAGATCGTGGAAGCCATCGTTGATCACGGTACCCGGTGCAGCGGCTGCAATGAGGTAAAAGCCGATGAACATGTGGAACTTGGGTTCAGACAAGTAGAAATTGATTCCACAATCGCTTTGCGGCGATGTGCCATTCCAGTCAAACCTCAGTCGGTTGCTGTCGATCTTCTTCATAGAGCAGGAGAGAGCCCATGGACCAACGCCATGGCCGTCGTCATCGACAAAGTCTGTGAATGTGCTTGGGTTTATCATCGAAATGCCGCTCGACAATCTTGGAGAAGCCAGTACGGTTACGCTGGAGTAGCTCATGGAAAGCTGCTAGATAGATGTTACAACCGAAACGTGTGGCCAATCCACACACGCGTCGACCAGCCATGAAACATGTTGCCACGATAGCTGTGAGATCCGAACGGTATCAGTCGGGCTGACGAGAGTTTCTGGATAGCACTTCCACGCGATCCGAAATCATGACACCGCGGTTGTAAAGCTTGAGGCAGGGAATCTGCACACCGCCATCAAATACAGACGCGGCATTCATGGACATACTTCCAGGGACGATACCACCCACATCCGCCAAATGGCCAAACCGAGAAGCCCATCCGATCAGCTCATGGTCGTAGAATATAGGCAAGAGTACAATCATGTCGTTGACATGGCTGATAGCACCTTGGACTTGACAGACGTCGTTGGTGACGAGACGTCTCCTTCCTCGATCGTCCCCTTCCATGCGTTCAGAAATTGAGGAATGAGACTGCCAAATTAACCGACCAGCATTTGTCCCTTACTGTTCGTGATGACATTGAATTTATCTTGGTGTTCGCGAATTGTAGGAGACATGCTGCACCGCAGTACCATCTTGTCCATTTCACCACGAATGGAGCCAAGAGCAGAAGCTATCAGGGTCGGCAACAAGAGTGTGTTCTTGATAATCTTGCTTGCAGTCTGAGTTGCTCGGCATATTTCATCCAAATCCTTGGGCAAGGCGTTGATCAAGATGTTACCGATGCTATCAATTTCTCCGTAATATCCAAGCAGGATCAAAGTGTTGCTGTCCATCTCGGTGATGATACAGGGGCCGTTCACCCGGACTCCCTGCTTGCTGATCTTGGAACGATATCAGACCACGGCCGCCTGCCCTTGACCTTGCACAGTGATTGTGTGCTCTGCAATCTTCGCACCGGCGGGTGGCTCCGCAGAATTGGACTTTTCAACTTGAGCGATATCGACGACAGGCGAGTCATCCACTAAGATGACGCCCAGTCGGATAATCTCCAACTCAAAGTCAGGTAGACAATAAATGAAGAGTTGCTGATGATATCGGTCAAACTTCACACGTAGCATGTCACTAAAGCATTGCGTATCAAGCGCTAGGTCTTCTTCTTCCAAGTCGACAGTGATTGTCAGCGCTTGACCCTTGTATCTAAGATCAGGCTGGTATTGTGATTCCCATGAGATAGACCACGAGGTATCAGTCGTTCGCTCCAGGGTTTTCATTCCATCTTTGATGAGGATCGAGTATTGATCTCGCACTGACTCGACAGTGACGTTTGAAAAAAGTCGAATGAACGTAGAGGATTCCTCGTGCCTCATCTTTGTGGTCACATCGTCCTGGGCGCAAAGAATACCCGGAGACGGAGGAATGATCACTGGCCACGCGCCCAAGAGTTGACCAACAGCGTTCGCATGCATTGGACCAGCACCGCCAAACGCGACAAGGGCGAACTTGCAATGGTGTAGCCCTGTTCCACAGAGACCATACGCACAGCTCCGTAAATCGTCTCGTTCATCAGCGCGATAATGTCCTCGGCGACTTGTGAGACTGGAAGGTTCATCTGAACGGCAATGCTATTGGCAGATGCGATGGCCGCCTCCATGTCTAAGACAAAGTCTCCCCCCGACAGGGTTTAGGCTAAGTATCCCAGAACCAAATTTGCATCTGTCACAGTGGGCTGAAGACCGCCGTTGCCGTAACAAGCAGGGCCAGGCGAAGCCTCTGCACTTGCAGGTCCAACTCGCAATGTCTCAGTAAGCTCCATGTAAGCTGCGATGGAACCACCGCCAGCTTCTACATTGTGAATATCGACGGCGGGCGGTTTGACGGAGAGGTTGTCAATCGTCGTCTCTCGTCGCAGTTGAGGTTGTCCATTGTGAATCAGAGCACAGTCTGTTGAAGTGCCGCTCATGTCCAGTGTGGTCAGGTTTTTGTAAGGAGTGTTTCGCGCCACAACATCGGCAACCCCTGAGGCACTGCCAGCTGGGGCAGACATGAGAATAGTTACAGGTAATTCACCGGCAAGCGCCAAACTTTTCAAGCCACCATCACTCTTAACGACTCGGATGGTATCACTCTGAGGGGCGAGCTTCTCGGCAAGGCTGGCGAGATGTCTGAACGACAGGTTTGACCAGAGCGTTTGTGCAAGTGGTGACTGTACGTTCATATTCGCCGACTTCAGGCAACACATCCCCTGAACAGATCACCGCCACACTTCGGGACCCAGCTCCTCGCGCACAATCTTCTCAACCCCGCGCTCATGAGCATCGTTGTTGTACGAATTCAGAAGAGAGATTGCAACAGCTTCAGGTGCGTCCTTCAGGAATTGCATTCCTTTCCGGAGGGCTTCCACGTCCACCTTGGCCACCGATTCGCCGTGCACTGACATCCGTTCCTTGCATTGCATGACTCGTTCTAGAGGTACAATAGGCTCAGGAGGGGTCCAGTGTGACCAGGCCCCCAAGCCTCCTGGAATCTGAAAGCGTCGCACCGCTAGGGTATCTTTGTGGCCCGCGGTCACCACGAGCGCAGTGCGAGCACCTTTGCCTTCGAGAACCGCATTTGTGGCAGTCGTGGTACCATGATGAATGAATTGGAACTTGCCCAACCAATCCAAGTCTGCTTTCAGAAGCTCTCGTGCTTTTTGAATTCCATTCTGGATTCCAATGCTCTGGTCTGCGATCGTGGTTGGGACTTTGGCTCGAATGCTTTTGCCTTGTGGCGATAAGACATAGACGTCAGTGAATGTTCCACCGACGTCCACACCGAGTTGGAAACCTTGTGCCATTAGGAAGTCTACTGCCCGCGAGTCGTACTCGGAAGGGAAGATCAAACATCGAAGCCGGGCAACGTCAGGGACCGAGAGAATCAGCGGCCTTATGCTGTCGAACACGCTCGACAGCAGAGGGGTGGTTGGTATCTAAGCACGAGTCATGATTGGGATGGAGAAATGCGCCAGGTGCAGGCTCAGTGGCTGGATTCCTCATATCGTGGGCTTTAGCTTCTGCAAATCGAATTCGTTCTCGAACAGTACCATCGCTGAGATTGGCCTGCTCCGGGCCTAGTCGATATGCTTTTGAAGGGTGACCACGACGGCGCCTACCTTATGCTCTGACGAGGGCGTGCATATCTGCAAGCAATCGGAGGCCTCTTCAGGACGAGATACAAAAGATGCGATCCGCAACCTTACGTGGATAGCTTGGGACTAGCGTACGCGGGAAGGTGCCAATGTCGAATGAGTTGGGCTCTCGGTATTGCGCAGCGTTCAGAAGTGCTGCACCGTACGATATCTAGATGTGATCGATGGACCGTTAAAAGGCGATCGGGAGTCGTATATCGGCGGTCTATCAAAGTGTACCATTCGTCTCGATGGAATGTTCGGCGAAGCGAGGGATTTTTCCAGAAATCTGGTTCCATTACTCGCTGAATGATGAAACCCAACCCATTGAATGGAGAACGACATGTATAGTATGCAGTGATGCACTGCTCCCATCTGAGCTAGCAGCAGAAAAGACACACGGCTCTAACAATGGCCCAAACCGGCAGAGACTGCTAATGGTCTGAGTGTGAAACGGCGAAAATTCATGCTCAACGGATGTCTCTCAGAGATATACCCTTGACTTGCGGTCTAGTAGATCCTGGCAAGGAGGAGTAATTGAGCAGCAAAAGAAGGAGCACCTGCTGACAAGAACAGCTTGATTAGGAGCCTTAGATATCCCCAAAGTCAACCCGAAAGTCGTCTTCCTTCATGAGGTCGTCGCGGTATGCAAGAGGTATCTATGAAACATGTATAACACCGCATACTTGTACAAAAGTCAAAATCTATGCAAATGATCACAAGGAACGAATCTGTAGAGTGTCCTGAGCTCTTGGACAATGGGTCGAGTTGTCCGCTTCTAGGACATGTTACCCGTCACGGAAGAAGTCGCGACCTGCGATACACTTGGGATATCAACGCCCTTGAGATAATTCTCAGACTCTCCAATCTGCTTGCCACCCTGGATCCATCGCTCGCGATAAGCATCACGTCGCTGTTGAGCGAGCTCATTGAGAGCAGGCCAATAGATCGAGTGATCATATTTGAATTCAAGCTCGCCGCCTACCGGTTTCATGAGCTGGCTTGGGGGAACATGCGTGCGCAAGTCTTCATTGAACTTCAGTTTTTCCCGGGTGTTGGGATCAATGAACGGTGTGATCAACTTGAAGAACCCCCAGATGAGGAAGGGCACTGGGAAAGATCGGCCCAGTCAGTTGGACAGAACAAGCCACGCAAAGAATTAATAATTCGACTCACCATTGATCACCAGAGCACGACCCAGTCGCTCGGGGTAGTGATTTTGCAAAATGTCCAGGGTCTGCTTGGCCTGACCCACAGAGGCGTTTTCGCCAGACTTGGTCTCCTTGAAGTTGACGAGGAGGGCCAATGTCTCTTGATCGGGACCCATGAGATCAATCACACGTTCCAACATAAAGACCAAATGCTGAATCTGACGATCACTCCTCTCGGTGTTCTGGTTGGAAGGCAAAAGATACAAGCATGGACGTGCATGGACGTCGTATCCCATAATCACTTGCTTGCCAGTCTCATTCTCAATCGAGATATAATCCGGAGTCAGCTTGTCCAGGCCATACTCGCGGCGCCAAGTCAAGGTCTTTTGTAGTCGAGTTTCCGCCTCGAATGAATTCCATTTGGTAGCACGAAGATATCGAAGAATGCATTCACGCGTCAACCACATTCGCTCGTCATCGGTGATGGGCTCTGTGGGAGCATTCTTCTCAGCCTTGATGGGCACAGTGGTCCATGAAGAGACCGTTTTCAAAACGGTCTCGTACTTGGCCTGCTGATCTGGAGTCAAGGCTGGAGGTGGCTGAGGTTGGGCATTGTCGGCCGGGTGAATGAGAGGTTTTTGTACAACGCCAGGGGCGGTAGCCACAGGCGAAGCGGCGGTCTTTTCACCTGCTAAAGAGTCTTTGGCAGCCATAGCTCAGTGGAAGCTCTTAATGATCTTCCAAGGATTCACCACGAAGCTCTCCGCGGATTGCAGACTATGGGAGTGGATTTGCGGAGCCCAACACCACTCGACTACAATGATGAGAGCTTGGGGTGTACTCGACTGTCTAAACACAAAAAGATGGTTGAGTCGGGTAGTCCCCCGGCAGCCTCCTCAGTGGAGCTCCACCAAGTGGAAAAAGTGACTAATGCATGGCCAAGACTTCCAGCTGGAGGTACGGTACCATCCAAGTTAACTAATGGCAGGCTTCCGCGACTTGAACACGTCTAGATTTGAGGTACCGAGGTCAGAGTAGATCAATAGTGTTCGAGGAAAGCAGGCGCCTGGTCGTGAAGAGCTGACACTGTGTACATAGCCCCCTCGCTCATGAGGATGAGTTGAAGATTCTTGGGTACGACTACTTAATTTATTCATCACGTTTAAGTTTGGACTACTTCCAAAGTACTACTCCAGCGATAGAACTACAGTCGCATGGCACAACTTAATCCACGGCCATTCCGTCCCGGTCGAATCGACCGGCCAGGGCGGTGAGTTCCAGCCCCACGATGGGTGGTACCTAATTAACAGGTGGAATGCGCCCGCGCCGATAAGAGCGATTATGTAAGCACCGCGTCTCGGCGGTGAAACGCGTGCGGCGCGTTCGAAGCGTCCCCGTTCGGCCAAAGTGGTTGAACAGTGCGACACGTTTATTACCAATTTGATACCTCTCAAGCTGCGAGGGTGTCCATCTCTCAATTCTCACAGTCATGGCCGACACGACGAATGAGCTCAATGAGCTGTTTGTGGCCAACTTTCCAGATGGCCTACCCAAGGACATACTCGCCGAATTGCAGTCGATTCTGAGGATCCATTTGATCACGCCGGAGGAGCTGTTTTACAAATGGGAGTCCTACAGTATCAAGATGGGTGACGAGCTCAAATTGAGTATGGATACTGTTCGCGGGTTCAAGCAAGACGTGCAAGAAGCTTTGGAACGTGAAAGTCGCGGTAAACTTGGGCGACAAATGGAAAAGAGGAGCACCGTTGCCGCAACGCCGCGCGCCGCGTCCGGTGCCGATGTCTTCGGGATGTGAGTCCTTACTTCGGGTGCGATCTCGTTTGGGAGTGGTGTGGGCTGAATGATAACCCGGGAACTTATAGGTTGGACGAATTGACACCGAATACCGCCAATGCCCGCAAAATGAATGGTACCGGGTCAGTTAAACGAAAGTCCGAGTTCACGTCGCCGACGACACCCAAAGTGGGCAGAGTTGAGAAATTTGGAACCCCAGCTGGTGTGAAAACGCCGACAGCTGCAGCAAATGGCCCTGCAGTGCCCTTTGCAGAGCGGCCAAACGCAGGTCAGACAATAGAAACTCTGAATGCGCACCTTGCTCTCGCGGAGGTTCCGATGGCGCCCTACTCCGAAGCACGCATTCGACCCACCGCAAACACAGACCTGAAGAAATTTGGATACAAGCCCATGGGCATGCGTCTTTCAGAGGCATCGGAGATCCTCGACGACCGGATTGACGAATTTGCGGCGATATTCCAGAAGCACTATGATTCGGATGATATCACATTTGGCAGTGCGGCCACACAAAGCACGAGCGAAGTCATTGCCGTTGGCCGTATCGCATCTGACTCCCTGGAAGGGAAACTCAATCCAGCCTCCTTGGTGCTGGAGATGTCACGCCGAACTGGCGCTGGGCGACGCATCCCACTCAAAGTGGACTCGCTGCCCTCATTGAATTTCTTTCCCGGTCAAATAGTCGCTCTTCGAGGAATCAATCCCAGCGGTGACTATTTCACAGTCAAAGAAGTTCTACCAATCCCACTTTTGCCCCCTGCCGCATCCTCGGCAGTGACACTGGACAATATCGCGGAGCGCTTCGAAAGCAGTGGGTCCAATTCACCCTTGAACGTCATGGTGGCGGCAGGACCATACACAACAGATGACAATCTTGACTTTGAAGCCCTTCGGGAACTCTGCCAAAAGGCTGCCGACAGCTGCGCCGATGGTCTGGTACTTTTGGGTCCTTTCCTAGACATTGAGCATCCGTTGCTCGCTTCCGGCGACTTTGACCTGCCAGAAATCAAGGGAGTAGACCCAGATACCATGACCATGACCACTGTGTTCCGCTACTGTATCTCTGCCCCTCTAGTACGTCTTGCTCAGGCTGTGCCAAGTATCACCATTGTGATCGTTCCGTCTGTGCGGGACATGATCAGTCGCCACGTTGCATGGCCTCAAGAACAGCTTTCCAAGAAAGATCTCGGACTGCCCAAGCAGGTCCGAATGGTGTCCAACCCAGTCACACTTTCCTTCAATGAGACTGTGGTAGGAATGTGTTCCCACGACGTTCTCTCCGAGCTTCGTCGGGAGGAGGTGCTCCAAGGAAGACCTGCCGAGGGTAACCTCCTAAGCCGCCTGCCAAAGTACCTCGTTGAACAACGTCATTTCTTCCCCCTCTTCCCTCCTACTGCGCGCGCCAAACTTCCCAAGCCCGGCTCAGACGTGGGTCATGGCACCGGAGCAATGCTCGATATCCCCTACATGAAGCTTGGGGAGTGGTGGAACGTTCGCCCTGATATTCTGATCGTTCCAAGCATGCTCCCTCCTTTTGTAAAGGTCAGCAACCTGTAGCTCCTTCTCTTTGTAATCCCTCGACTTCAATATTCTGACAATGAGATATCTAGGTTGTGGACAGTGTCTTGGTTATCAACCCAGGCACGCTGTCAAAACGCAAAGCAGCCGGCTCTTTTGCTCAAATGGCTATTCACCCGCGAGGCGTGACAGACGAGGAGCGCGAGTCAAAACAACTCGACCACAAGCTTTATGAACGATCTCGCGTCGATATCAATCGAATCTAGACGACCCGCTGATATTCCCACCCCAAAACTAACCTCATTGCATTATACCTGGGCGTTTGCAGGCGTATACCGAGTGGTCTGTACCGGCAAAGAAGCAACTTCAAAGGACCTTTCAACGAATGGAACGCTTCAATGAAACACACAAATAGACAATCCCAACTGAACGCCCTCCCATTGGTATCGTAGTTGAACTCTTGCCATCGTAAAACAGGAAGGACAGCAAGCAAATCAGGAGAAAGACATCCCAACGCCCGTGGAAAGCAAAAGCCGAACCCCAATGTCGACAAATTCGAGGTACTGCCAAAGGCACATACACCTCGCAAGCTCATCGCAGACTGATCACCCGACGACCCCCCATCTTCCTCCCTGCACTGCGGACTCGCACCGCAGTAGACGACGCAGCCGCCGCACCACCACTACTCCCACGCAAAGTTGCCGCCGGCCCAGAAATCGCCCCCCCGACGCCACTGCTACTAGTCGTGGTCGTTATTCCACCTCCACCATGGCCATGGCCATTCACCAAAGCCTCCAGTCCGAGATCCCTCCAGACGGCTTCTCGTCTCCGCTCCATTGCCCGAGCGATACCAAACGCGGCATGTTGATCCGGCACAACGTCGTCTTCGTCCTCGGGGTTTGGTGGCTGATATTGCGGTTGGAGGTAGATGTCTTCAATGGGGAGGAAGGAAGGTATGGTAGCAGGTGAGGCAGCTCCGTATGTTGCTGCGTTGGCATTGCCGGATTGCTGGCCTCCTGGCGGTGGACCGAAGTTCTGCGCAGAGCCGGAGGCGATCGTGGCGGCCGATAGATGTGGTTTTGTGAACTCTTCGAAGAGGTCGGCCAGTCGAGGCTCGTGCATGTGGAGGTGGGTTGCGGATGAATCTTTGCTCTGGGAAAAAGTTAGCTGCTGGTCTCGCGATTGTAAATTGTCTCAGGAACGGCAAAAGTTACCATCTTCGACTTGACCTGTAGTTTGTGGGTCGATTCGGTATGGTGTTCGACTTGAAGATTTGGTAATAAAGAACGTTTGTTGGAAGCTGCTGCGAACTTGACGTTTGTTGACAAAAGGACGGCAGAACGTTGCTTATCGAACCTACCGCCCTCCAATGCTTCACATGGCAAGGGAACTAAGGTACGGGTATAGATGAGGGCCCAACGGTTGAGATACATACAGAATTAGGTCCAAGTTTGGCCAGTGGGCTCATTATATTTCTGCATGCTCTATTAAGAGGAATGGTTTGCAGTTGAATTAAGAATATCAAGAGGGCATTATCGAAATTAGTGTAATCCATCGTTCTGCGCACTATTTATTCGTATAACAACCGAAATAACATAGCAGAGGCAAGCATTGAACCCTTACAAATGTCTAAGTGGCAATCCCAAAAATTCATATTTTATAGCTTTTTAAAGTTGACTTTATACTCATTCGGTCATTCGGTGAACAATGGGAACGGCACTTGGTGGCAAGCTTCCCATTTCCGTAACCACCATGTCAACGTACTCGGCGGGCGTGACGTCGTACATGATATTGAGCAATTGGAGATTGGAATTATCTTTCCAATTGCTCAGGGGTGAGGAGGAAGTTTCAAGATCAGAGGCCAACGTGGCAGGCTTTGCCGCATTGGATGCACCTTTGCCGCCTTTCTTGTTGTCGGGTTTGGAGGGAGCCACAGGATCAGTGACACCAGTGAGTTGCTGTGCAGACTGAGCGGAGACCAGCTCATCAGCATCCGCAATCTCATTGACAACAATACTGTCCAGGGCAACGCGGTCAGTGAACTTGACAGTCTCGCAGCACACGATGACAGGCACCTCCACGCCCCCGGCACGTTCCTTGGCGGACATGGCCACAAGCGCCGTTCCGACACGAGAGTAGAGACGGCCATTGCTGGTCATGGCGTGAGCACCAAGGAAGACCTTGGTGGCGTCTTTGATGGCATGACTAATGCCATGGACGAGCGAGTATTGGACATCCAAACCTGCATTGGCCAGGGCGCGAGCCATATTCTTCCCCTCAAAGAGAGGTCGCGAGTCGATGATCGACACGCGGAACCTTTTCCCTTGCTTGTGTGCTGAAAGAAGGGTCTGCTTGACGATGGAGCTGCCAGCAAACGTGACAATGACATCTCCATCTTGCACCTTTTGTGCAGCGCTCGCGGCGATGACTTGATCGGCCACTGTGATCTTCTCACGGATAAAGTTGTCGATGAATTCACAAAGGGTAGCCTTCGCGCTGAGCTCGGGGGTGGACGGGTCAATGGACGAAATCGCGAGTTTTAAGGCGCGAATAGCATTACCCTGTGTGATCGAGAGAGGTCGACATGTCGAGAGGTATGTGATCTGATGTGAGAGATGAGTCGTCAAGTGGCGCGAGAGTGAGGTGCCAAGTGGAGTCGTATACGATTCGATGACCTTGAATATTCGAAAAGTCAGTTTCATGGAAGAGTCTTGTCAAAGGGAAAGCCGTCCAAGGCCATGAACTTACCCTCTTGAAGGCTAGCAACGTAGCCACACAGCGAGCGCTGCTACCGCAGACAACGTAGTCACGCAGCTGCAGACCAAGCGCCAGAACTGCAGGATGCACTTCCTTGCCGGCACCGGCGATGGTCGTCCGTCGCGGCTGACCATATAGGTGTCCAAAGACCGCAACACTTTTATCCTCCTTTTTCACGGGCTCGTCGCCGCCGTGACCAGTGGGGGCAGATCCTCGGCGGGTATGCGTAGCCCGCTGTGCTTTCTGAGCCATACTTGCCCCCGATGCGTCTTTCTTTGGCGTCACAGGAGGGCGACCCTGGGGCGCTCCAGAAGCTGGGCTGCCAGCAGCACCAGCCCCGCCCTCTTTGGCAAGCTTTTCCTTTGCGCGTCGAGCCGCTTTCTCTGCCTTGGCCTTCTTTTTCAGCTCCGCTGGCGTAAGCGGTTTCTCACCTCCTGCAACAGTCGGGCCATCAGTAGTCGACATAGAGGGCTTTGGCGCGACATTTTTCTTTGCGTTTACGTTGTCCGCGGAGGTGGGGGTCTTCGTGCTCTTGGCTTCGCGGATTGGGAGTGACTGAGTCACTTGTGAAGTGGGATGATCGCCCGTAGCAGTCGTCTGCGCTTGCGTGGATGCGATGACAGGCAGATTTGTCTGAGCCATGTCAGAAGAGTCAGCCATAATGACTGGACTTAAGTTTTCAAGAAGTGAGGGGGCTAAGCTTGGAATTTAGCGTTGCCGGCGGGTAGAAACATTGATTATTATTTGACTCAAAGAAAATGGCAGTGATGGCATAACCGGCCCACCGCGTAAATGGGACCGCCTTTCTCTCCGCCTGCGCAATTGAACCGCCCTTCCCTCCACCTCCGCATCTGCACGTCCTCAAGGTTAGGGCCTTGTCAGGTACTTGTCTCTCTTCTCCCCAGTCTTCATGATAAGTAGATCCACCTGTTTAAGATGGTTACTTGATTGCCTACTAACGCTGAGGCCGACAATGTATTGAAAAAATTCGGGCTTTTATAATCAGTCATCTATTCTTGGTTCAACACCAGCTTCGAGTACACAGGGATTCATCTTGGGTTTCATTACTCATAGCAGGGAATCTCTCGCTAAAATCACAAAAGTCAACAAATAAGTGGCGAAGGAGCCAATACAACAATGAGGCACACCACGCAAGGCTATCGACTACCTTGCTTGGGGCTCATCTCGTAGAAGAATGGCTATGCCAATCGCGAGATGGACAGGATTCCGCCCCATACAACGCCCAATGTACACGCTTGAACGATAGTAAAACAAAATGCGAGGTCGAACATCCTAAAGGGCGTTGGAAGTAATGCTTCCGAGTACCCGGCGTGTGCGGGCTGCTGGAAGATCATTACGACGCCAACGCTCGTGATCAGAGGCAAGCTTGCGTTTAAATAAACCAAGATCGCCAAGCAGATCTTGCATGCGCTCCTGCATCTGATGCGCCTCATTCTCGTCGTTACCAAAGATGATGGTCTCGTCGTCGTCCTCGTCGTCTTCATCCTCCCATATCTCTGGCTCGGATTCGGACGCATCGATAATTGAAGATCCTCCCGGGCTTCGCTGACTATTATCTTCCTCGGCCGATTGCCCGGGCGACTCGATGGCGACGGAAGGAATAGGATTTTTTAGACTCTCGAGAGCCAGCTTGAGATGCATACGGAGAGCCTCGTTCTCGGTCTGCAATTGACGAATTTTACACTCGCTGACCATCTTGGTTTCCTCCATGAGTCTTTGCATCTTTTCCACTTTCTGTTGGTACTCTTCCAGACGCTCGTCCTGAAGCTCGGTCGCACGTGCATTGGCATGCGCTTGACTCACGCTCAACTGAAGTGTTCGAATTGTCTCCGCCATTTCGGCGATTTGCTGATCACGCTCGGCAGCCGAGACGCTGTCTTGGTTGACGCGCGCGCGGGTGCGGATATGTTTGGCCTGATCGGCATACCGAAGAGTTGAGAGGGTCTCCTCGTAGTCGGCTGGAGAAATGCAAGCAATCATGGCTGTCTTGGAATTGCCGCCTAGACTATCCTTCAAGAGCCACGTCAGGATTGAGTCTCGATATGGGACCAGCGACTTGCTTTTCCTGCCCCCGCGAACTTTCTCCGGATCAGCCAAGGCTGCGATGACTCGGCCGAGCGTGGTCAATGATTTGTTGATGTTAGAGCCTTCACGCAAACGAGCACCTGTCGCCTCAGTTGCTTTGGCCCGTTCAGAACCTGCGAGGTCGACCAAACGGATACGAGCTGTTCGTTCCGTCGTCTCGTCTGTGGAAAGATCGTGATGGATTTGTTTCAGAGTAATCGTAAAGACGGCGTGAGATCGTGATGATGTATCATTCATCTTGGTACTTGCCACAGTTCGCGATACATCGCCCTTGCGCATAAATTTCATTAATTCGGTGTAATTCCTCGCCGTGACTTCCGTCAAGTCCTTGACATACGGGCCCTCTGATGGCGACTCTCGAATGCGGAGATAATGAGGTGGATCCGTTCTGGGAACCAGCAGATCCCGCACATGCTCATTGTAGACCTCGAAGTAGGATACACGGACATTGTAGCTGATATCCGGAGAAGGCGAAGACTCGATTCGTTCAAACAGGTCCTCGCAGGTTCGTGGAATGAGACCAGGCTGCTCGGGGGTACCCATCATTGTATAACTTTTTCCGGAGCCCGTCTGGCCGTAGGCAAAGATACAGGTGTGGTATCCCTCAAAATTGTGGTCCAGGAATTCTTCACCTAGGCAATTGTAGACGTCTTCTTGGTGCGCATAGTGCTCATCTTGCTCATCGTGTGACCAGAACGAATTGTCGAAGGTAAAAGATTTATCCTCAAGGACTTTCCCTCGAGCTTGGGATTTGGGCTTTCCACGGTCGTCAGCGCTGGGTGTCGGGGCTTTGAGGCGTGTCATCTGGGTGACAGGGTCCATTTCAATCAAGCATTCCGCCTGGCGCTCGGTCTCTATTATTGCACTATCAGCCTCCCATGCATCCTGCGCCAGTCGCATGGAGCGCACTGAATATCCTGCTGCCACAACTCAGCTTCAAGTCTCAACATACCTCGGGGGAGGAACTTCCGCACTCGCACGACCACACGCACATTACCGCCGGGCGCAGAGCTTGCGATTCCATCTTGGCGGTTGACCGGGACAGAAATGCTTTCTCGGGCTCGCAGAGAAGGACTAGATGCTGTTGATCGCATCGTCGCAGCAGACGCTGAAGTTGAATGCATGCTAGGCGATGTGATTCCAGTAAACGCAGAGGACTCGGACGATGTTGCGGATGAGATTGACCCCGGCCCATGCGCATGGCCGATGTGTCGATAGAATCGGGGATCTAGCGCCATTTCGTAGCTGTAATTTCTTAGTAAATAAACCCAAGCATCGACGGCGTCGCGTCGGCGTTCGACCAAGTGAGTGTACATGCAACTCTACATGGGCGAATCCGGAGGGGGGGAGGGTTCAAATGTGGGGGTAGAGCGTCGCAGATCCAACGAGCTTTGTCGAGAGTCGACAAGTATCGGATGGTATTGGGAGTGCATGGGAGAGAGTGCAGGTAGTATCACCAGAGATGATTGCGTACAGTTGGGAATTGCCAGGTTGTTTGCTTTCTTAGTTCTAACTGGTCGTGGTTTCTTGTTTGAGCGCGCAGTCGTCCCGAGGCGGGGATTGGGGTAAACAAGACTCTGGACCGATACGGCAAAGATGTTTTCAATTGATCATAATGCTGCTGTAAGCGGGAACGAATGGTTTTTGATCAAAAGTTGGATATCACGAGAGAAAGAAAGGTCGTAGGGATCATGCGAAGCAAAATGTCAATCAGGTCTCGCAATTAGCTTATCAACACTGCTTAGGATGGTTGCTTCGGTAGATGCGCTGGGCGATAGACGGTGGGCGTTGCTGGGGCAATCGAGCGCGCATGGATGCCGCCCGACAGGAACTATGGCGCCTTCCAAGGTACACTAGCAGACCACTAGCCTGAGATTGACTTGGAACTTGGATATAACCTAATGATATTATGCCTCGGTAGGCTCTGTCTCGTTGAGTAAAGATCCGGGCATGTGTCTCCATTGTTTGCGTGTGCACAAAGGTCTCCTGCATGAAGTCCAGCTATGAATAGCGCCGTGATGAATTGAGTCCTAGTATCGTGCATCTACAGACAGCTATCTGGAAGACTCTGAATTTGCCGATGCGCACCGCCAATGCACATCACACAGGCAAGGTAGGGCTGTGTCTTCAATCAGGAAAGGATTCCCTGTGCCCAACCTTGCCCAACCCTTCCAGACAGCCCCTATTCAAACCGAGACGTATCCGCATTCATGGCCTCGAACATGTCGGCCTCATCCACGTGGCCAGATTTGCCCATGGCTCTGGCCTTGGCGCCATCGCCAAAGGTCGCTGGATCAGGCTCGGGATTACCGGCCGCATTCATATGAGCTTCCAACATTTGTTCCGGGGACCAGGTGGTGCTCTTTTTGGATTGCTCCATGCTGTTGCCAAGCTCGCTGTGCGCTCTGGCTGCAGCCTTCTTATCCTGGGTGGTCCACATCCGTCGTTGCTGGTGTTCGCTGGCTGGGAACCGCATCGCGGTGTCTGTTTTTGAGGAGGGCATTGTGGCAATACTGGAGAGATCAAGTCAGTAAGCTTGAGAATGAAACCGCCTCGTGGTCGTAAGAACAAGAAGTTGTAATATAGGACTCACCGAGTCGTGCGCGTTTCACTCCTAATGAAGACCCTTCAGATACAATGGAAAGATGTGAAATTAGAACTCGTCACAAATCATATAAAATCAGGGCATCTGATTGCAAATACTCAAGGCTAAATACCTAGCTGGGATTTGAGCGCCAGTGGCGCTTGAGGCGACAGTATGATATGTTCATGACGGTCAGATGCATCACGGCTGCGGCTCTTGTGTCTCCGACCTATGAATTGATGTGAGCATGCTCGGTTCACAATACGGATGTTGACATCATGGAATCGCAACACGAACCAGGCCTCAGGACACTCAGAGGCGGTACCCGAGTCATCGTTTAGCTCTGAATGAGACTCCAGATGGGTCAGATAGGAATCTAGGTACACCTAATCGTTGCCCATACATTTCATGGAATGCCTTGCCGGTGTCATCATTGTAACTGACGAGCCCAGTACCTGTAGATCAGTAAGGTTGTCACAGCTAGGTATGCTTCTGGAACCGAAGGAGAATTGGCGATGATGATAGTTTTGAACCTTTTGCGCGTCTTCATGACTATGCCTTGCGAATATGCCAAAGTAGCGCACCAGGGTACCCTTCGAAGCGAAGTTATTTTAGGGTTGGGATTTACGTCTCTCTCGTTAGGCAAAAGTCTATGTGCTAATCTGAATGGCCTTTCATCAAGTAGAAGATGCACTGGTAAGGTAGTAAGTAGCCTAGTATTGCAAAGGCCTACACAAAGCGATGAGATTTGAAGCTAATGACTCAATCAAGCGGCTGTCGGGTATCATGTCTTTTTGAGATGACGGAAAATTGAGATTGCGAAATTGGCATTTGAAAAGCAGAGAGTAACTAAGTGAGAGTTCAAAGTCTCAAGTGTCTTCGATCCCCAAATCTCTCTCCTTCTTCAAAGTGAATTCCTCAGCAGCATCATCAGTCTCACCTCTTGACCGAATCGACGCTTTCTCCTGTGTCGCCACATAACGGACTAAGCTTTCGCAGAGTCTGTCCAAGATCCATTCAGGTTCGGACTGGCGTGCAAGCATGGGACTATCTTCGCCGATCCAGTCCCAGTTAAGAACGCCGTATTCATCCTCATCGAGACTGGCGCTTGGTTTCGGGGACGATCCGCTTGGTTCTGAATAAGAGGTGGGTCGTGATCTGGGATTTGTGAATTGTATGAGTCGCGTGAACTCAACCCATTCCTCGTATGTGTATCGTTTGTGTTTGACTTCCTTTGCATCCTGGGTGGTCCGACGAATGGCAAAGGCGAGACGCTGTGCAAGTTCGTATGGCGAGGGATTTGCGTCAGACGCAAGTTCTTCGATTGTGCGGAGCAGATGGCCACGACTTGAGCGGGAACGGAGCGGAACAACTGGTGCTTGTTCCTGCGAGTTGGATGACACCGCGGCCACTCCATCTCTCTCATCGGCTTCCGCGCCCACTTCGAAACCTCGCTCCAGGCGCTTCTTTTCCTGGTGAGTCAGGAGCCACTTTCGCAGAAACGGGATGCGAGATATGGTTTCTTTATACACCACCGACTGAGGCAAGACGAAGTAGTCGCTGAACTTCCCTGTGGAGCGCTTATATGCAGCGACCACAGTGTCGCTCATTTGCGAGATCAGCATTGTCATGGTTGGAATGGCGATCAGTGACCACACCACAAAAAAGGGGCGCCCTGCGTTTGATTTTGGTGTAAAATCCCCGTAGCCGATGGTGATCAGCGAGCAGAAGCAGAAATACAACCCATCAAAATAAGACATCTCTTCGAGTCTCCAAAAGACCAGGGCACCTCCGGTCCATACAATCGCATAGGCGATCACACTGATGAAGAGATCGTTCCATCTGCGAAACTGCATCGTCTCGTCTTGGATCTTCCGCATCGCAATGAACCGATCCTTCTCTTCTCGCATGACTAGTAATCGCGGCCGCCGAGCCGATGTGAGAGTATTGATGGTAGTTTGGATGGGACCGTGCCTTCGATGCCTCTCATGGCCATTATGAGGATCATCTTGATGAGCATTTCGACTCACGGTTCTTCGAAGATGAAGATGGTCGATACTGGGCGGGGGTCCATGTTCTCCGACAAACTTGACGTTTTGCAGTTGAATGTTGGGATCGTTACGGACTTGTTCAATGGTGACCGATCTATCAAATGTGGCTTGGCGCTTACTCTCGATGTGCTTGCGGACGACATTGTCGTAGTGGACTTCTCGAGCAAATTGATGGATACTGCCAACCACCAAACCCAGCATGACGATGCCGATTACTGCATAGGGCCATATGAGGCCCTTGCCCACCGAGCTTTTGGGAACGACATCGCCAAACCCCAAAGTGAGAACAGTGATGTCACAGAAGTACAAGGCATCGGCGAATGCAATACCCAGCACCCTTTGGAAGATCGCGGCACCAATCAGCAGCCAAATGACGAAAGCAGTCATTTGCAGGATCAGGGTTCGCTGGTCTTCGGTGAGTGAGAAATGTTGAGGATACTTCCCCAAGAAGTAGCCGAGCATATTAATCATCAGAAGTGTAGCCAGGACAAAGTACAGGACTGCGGCGATGACAGCGCTCCAATATGGCTGGGAGTAAAGCTCATCGGGAGGGATCGGTGGACTATAGATGGACATGGACGCTGTCAACCCGCAGAGCTGTCGCACGAACCAAGTTAGACTCAGAAGCAACATCCACAATCCATCCGAGCAACCGAGAACTTACAATGAAGGTTGCAAGAAACCAAGAAAAAATGGTCACGGGTAGAGCAATAATGTATCGGACCACTTGGGTGAAGTTGAACAACAAGAACACATTGCCAACCACACCCCAGAAGAGTGATACAGCATTCAGGGCCAGTACCCTACAGTTCACTTGCCGTCAGTGTACCAGGTCTTGCTAGCATGGGCAGAGTACAGAAATGGATCTTTACCAGTGAGGGTCATCGAATCCGTGCTGAATCGTGGTACCCGCGCGTCCTATGTCGGACGAGATCATCTTATTTCTCCATGGTGACACCAGTGCGACAATGGACATGACATTCGCCAGGGGACCCGTGGCTGCAGCCACCAGCGGGATCGCCGTCGAGGCAATCCACCACGACTGGGGCTCATCATCTTCGGCGGGTCTCATGTGGAATTTGCTCGACAAGCGCCCCCATATTGAGAGTTCTGATGCAGCCGCGTTAGCGGCGGCCGCGACGGGCGGGAATTCAACGTTCATGATGGCGCCATGCAAAACCAGGAATGGGTCGCAAAGATGGCAGCAAAAGTTCAGCTGAGGCGATGGCTACAACAGACGGAGATGTGCACGCCATCGACGGTGATGAGGGATGACCCGAAGCGGCTGAGTTCGAAGTGCGCCTCCTGTGGCCAAATCTGGGCGAAATTTGAACCTTCACCTCCGGTGCTCCACTAGTTCGGCTGTATCACTTCGAGGCGCGTACGTTCTTTGATGCCGAGTTTGAGAGCACACCCCTCTCTACTCACAATCCGAGGTCCTCTGTACTTGCTGTGTGGTACGCATGCAGTATATGCAATTCTGTTCAGTCACTGCGGAGCACCGAGAGCGTCCAGAGCTTGCGGACACTGCGTGCAAGAGTCGTCAGTCGTCGCAGGAAGCAGAAATCAGTGTTTCTCAGGTTCTAAAAGTTTGCTCGCGGTGGAGAATGGAGCGCGGCATGTTCGGAGTGGCGGGGACGAGGTCACTGACCCGTTGCGCTCAGGGCGGGTACAAGTTTGTGGATGACTGGCGAGTTTCAGATATCACGAAAGCTGCCCATTACTCTACAAGAACTACAGTACCTCACAGGACCCGTTGACTCTATGTTGTGTGCTATACCGATCACTGGAACAATGGGAAATGGACTTCAATCTCGAGATGATGACTTCGACCCCGGCTCTTTCGTAGTATGCAAGGCTGAACATGCGCTGTGCTTTACATGTCACTTAGTGACCAATGCAGACCTGCGGCGTAGTTTGAATTGGTCGAGCATCTTTTGCCTTTTTGTCAACACAGGCAGCTCAGATAGACTGTCGACAATTCAAGTGTTTCAACCTGTAGGAACTTAAGAAGGATCTTCAGCCGACTCGGCGGACAAGAACTTTTTGCCCGACACCCGTCAAGCAGGCATATCGGTAGATGAGCTCTCGCCTTCCACGAAGTCTGGTTTGACGATGATCGCGGCGGTTGATGAATTCTGGAAACACTTGCTCGAGAGAACATCAAGATATTCTCTCCAGTCAGTGTCATTTTGACCAATCGAACTTGACATTCAATCTCCTGTTCACTTCCGGAGCTTTTGAAGAATCTCGCCAACAAAGCGAAAAGATTGACCCAGTTTCGTCCGAGATAAGTCGGTGCGAGCTTCGAATGAGACACCGTTAGACCATCTTTCTTCATTCTCTATCATTGAAAGAGGCATCCATATCAAAAGTTTCATAGCTACTATGTCGTAGTCGCAGAGGGGCGCTCTTTTCTTCGTAAACTCTACTATGTGGATGCAGCTTGTCTGACACACGGGCTGCAGCTGGGCGTCCTTAGACTCATCACTCAGTGAGTCAGGACTCAGTAGACTACACTCTAGTCTACAGACTCTGGTCTACAGACTACAGACCACAGACTACAGACCACAGACTCTGTAGTCTGTGACTAGTTACCATGCGGCATCGGACTTTTCCTCGGCTCCACACTCTCTCCTGAGTGGCATTTCCGACCATTTGCCCGGTCGGGGTTGTAGGCGGGGCGCTTTGCAAGAACAACTATGTCGCAATACGCGCGAAAGGAAAAGCATCTTCAACCTGACTCGATGAACGCGATCGAGCACTAGAGTGGCATGGGTTGGGTAAAACTAAAACTACTAGAGGTAGAACCAAGCATGGTGAAGACCTATTGTATGAGTGCGTCGACTAGACCTGCACGGCACGCTGCGGGATTCTGGCCGTGCTATCTCAGTTTGCCGAGCGTCAAGGAGTGATCTCCATCTGTTTGGGCCTTCTGTCATTGTGAGCCCACGGAAGAGGGTGGAAGATTCCTGCGAGAGATCTTCAGAGAAGCCCGTCGAAGAGTGCCGCAGGCGGCAAGCTCGGGCAGAGCCGACCGAGTGTTACTCGATGGATTATGGAATGTAGTGAATATGTGTCCATAATAACAGCAATGGGCATATCTCGGCGACTGCCCAGTGCCCAGTGTATCAGCTCCGTGAGTCAAGGGAACAACTAATACCAACGCATAAACGACCACGGTAAGAGTACCATTATCGCGCCAAGTCTTGACCTTTCACCGAGAGCGCGACCTGGCCCGAGCCACGACGTGGGAGGCGGCCGCGGGTGATCCCAACGACGCCATGAGCGGTCGCCCGCAGGTCGCACTACTGCAGGCAGTGCAGGCGCCAGGGCGATCGAGCGGCCAAAGAGCAAGAAACCCGGATTGATATGAAGAGCTCGACACTGGCACCTACAGAGGCGTCTCGGGACAAGATGTGTAGTGGGTTTCTCGTCACGCGACCGCGAGACCAAGGTGGCTAGAAGGATGGATTTGCCAACGCGCAGCGCAATCTGTTCTGAAGCGCGATATCCCCTCCAAAACGGTTGGGACTTGGGACTCTTGCGAAGGCGCTGTCACATGCAAAACCCTCTTTTGCATTTGGTGCATGTTGAGTAAAGGTCCAACTGAACAGCTCCGTTCAGACTCCAGAGCACCCACGGGGACTATGCAGTCGCTCCAGTGATCAGTGCTACTACTGCTCACTGCTCACTGCTCACTGCTGCTGTAGTGGGGTGCAGACGAGGGTGAGATGGAGTCCATGTCAAGCGTTGCCCCTCATGACTGCATGGGTCCTTGGCCATGACTGGTTGGCCTCATGGCTCGTCGAGGCATGGATCCATTCAAAGAGGGTCTCCAAGACGCTCGACTGTCCAAGCTCGGGACATTGACAACATTCCAGAGATGAGAGGATGGAGATTGCTGTAAGGGACTCGTCGAGAGTAGACATCCTGACGCTGTTGAGCCACATCTGCTCCTCTCACCAGGGACGGCATCTTTTGATGCTCTGCGGACGGTTCCCACGGTAGAAGTCTCCAGTCGTACCGGTTGCATCACCCATTTGATGTGTGAGGTGCGTGATATACGTAGAATGTTTGGACCGACACCACATCTCGTTGTCGACGACGGAAATTTTCGACAATCTGGACTCTGAAATCTCCCGTCTGGATGAATGTACGTGGCACTTGCACATTGCTGAGTTATTCCCAGAGCGGAAATCCAAAAGGGTGGAAAGTTTGGCGATGGGCGATCCAGGCTGGTTCAGGGACCGGATGGGTGTGATCCATCCAGGCCTTCCGTGGCTCCAGCGCCACGAGAGTTAACCGGACGAGAATAGTAGTCATCAGAATGATCCAGAAGTAGTAGTGATTCCAAGGTCGACACCTCACTGAGGGTTCGACCAAAGTGCCTGGTGCCAACGTGGACTCCTGAATCGACCGCCCGGTTCTCGTCGCGGGGAATCTTGATCTGGTCACTCTGCGGTCATCCCGCAGACCAACCACGCTGAGGTCGTGGACCCCCGTTAGCAATCACGACTCCTGATTTGAGAGACCACCGTACCTGTCTCCAAGTGCAGCGATCATCGTACATCAAGTACATCAGTAGTGTGCACTTCTCTCCAACGGCATGTCCTGCGCGGGACAATCATATCCACGATGCCCGTGGACTGGAGCCCCGCCCCCTCTGCGGAGGAGAGCATCGAGGTGGATATCGGAGGAGGGTCCAGATAATGGCTGCGCCATTCATCGAGGAGTTACAACCGTCGAGTGGATGCACGGCGATGGTGGACGGAGGTCGGTACTCTCTGTCGCCCTCGGCTGCTTTTTTTTTGAGTTTAGCCGTGAAGCTGTAGTCCTCCGAGTGACTAGCCAGCTCATCGCTTTTTTTTTTCGTCTTCTCTACTTTCCGTTGTGATTCTCTGTTGACTTTTTCTGGTGGTTTGACCGGGCGAGAGTTTCTTTGTTTTTCCATAGTTTGTGTTGTACACGGAGAGTTTTCTCATTCACACACCTCATCTGGCTTCGTTTCCACTGCTCCTCCTCTGTTCAGTACCTCTCTGGTCCGCCGTGGTTGAAATATTCCCGGCGAGAGAGACAGGCAACGGTTGCAGCTTACACGATCGACAGCGGCACTCAAGCTTCCAGACGGACATACGAAGTCACGACATCGTCATAACTTCCTAAATCGAGGTCATTACACTACAATTGATCTCCCAGAGGTCTACACTGTCAATCTGTCGACTTTGACGGACTTTGCATTCAACGAGAATAAGACACAATCACGAAGCCGAACCCCCACGAATCCTAATTGCCAGTGGTTCCACCGCCCAACGACAAACCCGAAATCATGACTTTTATTGATACCAGCAAGGACCTTCCTACGCTGTTCAAGCAACAAGCGCAAGCCACACCTGATGCCATTGCCTTGGAAGACGAAAACACCAAATACACCTATGCCGAACTCGATAGCCAGGTCGAATCGCTGGCGAGTCACCTGCGCCTACATGGTGTCAGTCGCGACTCCCTCGTCGGAGTCCTCTTGCCTCGCAGCGCATACTACGTGATTGCCTGTCTGGCTGCCCTGAGGGCTGGCGGCGCGTTTCTGGTCTTGGAGTTGGCATATCCAGCGGGGCTCCTGGCCGACGTGATCGATGATGCCAAACCGGCGGCCATCGTCACACTCCAAAGCCAAGTTCCACGTGTCCAGTCAGCTTGTCCCTTGGTGGTGCTGGACCAACCTCTGGCAGAGGTCAATGGTCACACAAAGGAGCCATCTCCATTGCCAGCCGAGGATGATCTGGATCGCCTGGCCTTTGTCTCTTACTCATCCGGCACAACGGGAAAGCCCAAGGGCATTGCCAACCCACACCGCGCCCCCGTGCTTTCCTACGACTTGAGATTCGGTGTCCAAGATGTGCAGCCGGGAGATCGGGTGGCGTGCAATGTCTTCTTCGTCTGGGAGATGCTGCGTCCGCTGCTGCGTGGTGCCACGGTCGTCGCGGTACCGGATGATGCCAGCTACGACCCCGCCGCGCTGGTGGATCTGCTAGCTGCCAAGAACATCACCGAGACCCTGATGACCCCAACATTACTGACCACCGTCCTGGCACGCTATCCGAATATCTCGACTCGATTGCCGAAGCTGCGCAATCTGTGGCTGAATGGCGAAGTCGTCACCACAGACCTGGCTCGCAGAGCCATCAAGGCTCTTCCCAATACCCGTCTCCTGAACTGCTACAGTGCCTGTGAGACTCACGAAATTGCATGCGGTGATATTCGGGAGGTCATGGACCCGGAGTCACTCTATTGCCCCGTAGGCGCATCTCTGGATCCCAAACATACATACGTCCTCAATGAGAGTGGAGAACAGGTCGAAGCGGGTATCGCCGGTGAGCTCTTTATTGGAGGAGATCTGCTCGCGCGAGGATATCTCAACTTGCCTGAAACCACGGCAAAGGCCTTCACCCCGAATCCCTTTGTGTCTGACCCCAATGCGCGCATGTACCGGACAGGTGATCTGGCCCGCAAGCTGCCCTCGGGCCATCTGGAAATCACTGGGCGTGTCGGCTCGATGATCAAACTTCGCGGGTACTCGGTGGTGCCAGCCAAGGTGGAAAGTGATATCTGCCAGTATCTCGCTGTCAGTCACTGTGCTGTCATCGCACATGGCGAGGGGCTCGAGCGACAACTCGTTGCGTACTTCGTGTCGGATAAAGAAGGCGCCGCGGGCGACAGACCCACCGTGGAGATCAACGAGACCGGACACAGCCCGGCAGCGCGTCGCATTCTGGAGAAGCAACTCGCACACTACATGATTCCCGCGTTGTGGGTGGAAATGAGCGAACTGCCGACTCACGAAGTGTCTGGCAAAGTCGACTTGAAGAGCCTCCCCCCACCACGCAGCGCCAGCCCGAGCGGTAGCGAGAAGGCGATGGACAAGGATCCTATCAGCCTCGGCGACGTTGCTGCCATCTGGGCGACCGTGCTCAAGACATCCAAGGCGTTGCTCAAGCCTGAAGACAACTTCTTCGATCTGGGTGGCCACTCCTTGTCTCTGGCGGATTTGGCCTCGCGTTTGTCCGCTCACTTTGGTTTCCGTGTGCCGATTCCCCGTCTAGCTGATAACACGACTCTGGCAGGCCACTTGCAGACGGTGAGGGATGTTCGCGATGGCCACACTGCGGCCGTGCAGGCCGACCTGCCGGCGTTCCTGATCGCTGACTCCAAGCTCGAAGAGGAGATCAAACCCTCGGCTGGTGTCTCCTTCACATCAATCACGGACGCAGATACCGTGCTCTTGACTGGTGCCACCGGCTTCCTCGGTGCGTTCTTACTCAGCGATCTGCTTGAAAGCACCACCGCAAAGATCGTCTGTCTCGTTCGATTCAATGATCCGGAAGACGATGACCAAGCGAGTGGTGTAGCCCGTATCCGCCGCAATCTACTGGATCTTGGCCTTTGGCGTGACACTCTCATGGAGCGAGTGGAAATTCTCCCTGGTAATCTATCACGACCTCATTTCGGTCTTTCCCCCGATGCTTTCGATGAACTCGCCGGTCGGGTTCAAGTGGTCGTTCATGCCGCTGCTACCGTCAATCTGGTTTACCCCTATGCGGCTCTTCGCAAAGCCAATATTGGCGGAACTCGCGAGATTCTCCGCTTGGCTGCCAAGGGAGGTGCCACCGTGCAGTACGTCTCTACCAACGGCGTTCTCCCTCCGTCTGGCGAAAAGGGCTGGTCTGAACATAGCATGCTGGATGTCAAGGATGTTCCCACAAAGCTCGTGGACGGCTATGGCCAGACGAAGTGGGTTGCCGAGCAATTGGTGTTGGAGGCCGGCAAGCGTGGTCTTCCTGTGAAGATCCATCGCTGCGGTACCATCAGCGGTCACAGCCTCACAGGTTCCGCCAACGCTTGGGATCTGCTTACCGCGCTACTGGTCGAGTCCATTCGTCTTGGCTACGCCCCCGAGGTCGAGGGATGGCGTGCAGAGATGACACCGGTGGACTTTGTGAGCAAATCCATTATTCATCTTGCCACTCAGACTCAGGCGGATGAGACTGTGTTCCATCTGGGTGACCCCAACCCTGTCAACATTCGGTCCGTATTTGAAAATCTGAACGACCTCGGGTACCCCACGAAGTCTCTTTCGTGGGAGGAGTGGGTGGCACTGTGGTATGAGAAGCGCGGCTCCGCCAAGGGAGGAGATGGCTCTTTCACGGTCGACATCCTGCGCAGCGGTATGCCGACGGTTGGATTCCTCAAGGGTATTGTTGTTCTCGACAATTCCTTGACCCGGCCGTTCCGCGAGGTTGTGGAACGACCCAAGGTGGACATTCTCCTGCTGGAGACTTATACTCGCCACTGGTTCGCCCGTGGCTGGCTGCCGCATGCGCCTGCTCGCCAGAATGCCCTCCACCGTCAGGCTGTACAGGCCAAGAAGGGTCCTCTCAGTGGCAAGGTGGCTGTCGTCACTGGAGCATCCTCCGGGATCGGTGCCGCCGTGGCCGAAGCTCTAGCGAAGAAGGGATGCTCTGTTGCTCTGGGCGCCCGCCGTCTTGACGCTCTCGAATCAGTCAAGCGTCAAGTCGAGGCGCATGGAGCCAAGTGCATCATTCGCTCGACCGACATCACCAGCAAGGCCCAGTCCGAAGCGCTCATTCAAGCTGCCAATGACGAGCTCGGTCCCGTCGACATCCTTGTCGCCTGCGCCGGCGTGATGTACTTCACCATGATGGCCAACGTTCAGACCGAGGAGTGGGAGCGAACTGTGGATGTCAACTGCAAGGGTCTGCTGAACGCCTTGTCTTCCACCATTCCGGGAATGCTTTCTCGCGGCCAAGGCCACATTGTGGCCATTTCTTCCGATGCGGGACGAAAGGTCTTCCCTGGTCTGGGAGTCTACTCGGCCAGTAAGTTCTTCGTCGAGGCCACTTTGCAGGCACTTCGTCTCGAGACTGCCGGCACAGGCTTGCGAGTGACCAGCATTCAACCGGGTAATACCTCCACCCCGTTGCTGGGGATGTCGACCGACACCGAGGCCGTGAAGAAGTATGGCGAACCATCCGGCGCGAAGATCCTGGAGCCCGCTGATGTAGCCAATTCGATTGTGCACGCATTGTGTCAACCGGATTACGTCTCTGTCAATGAGATTCTCGTTGAGCCTCGTGATGAGCCTATTTGATAGCACTCTTTTTCTTATCGTGGAGGGGCAGGTTTGTTTGGTTTTAATTTTCATGAGAAAAACGACCCATTCATTAGATTCTTAGCTAGATATGAGGACTTCGGTAGGACTTTTTTTTTCTAGGTTCCCAACCTTAATCGATTTATGTTTCTCACCATTGCCATCATCTCCGTCGCGACATACCGTATTCTCAATGGCTTTGTGATCATTCCTTGCACTTGACACCGACTTGAGTGATATCAGGTCGTCGAGGCTCCGTCTGGTGGGGTTTGATGTACACAGATTCACCAAAATCGGGCAATTTGGGAACGCTAGCATCGGCCCCAACATCCATTTGAACGCCGGCCACTCTTCGAAGCCCGGATATTCAACAAGTTCGGTGCCTCGTGCCTACTGCTTCGATACCTCGTGGTACATGACAGAGAGCCCTACGATGGTCCGCGCAAGTCTCGATGTACATCAGACTAAGCATGTGCATCACTACTCGTATCGAATCATCGATAGGGCTGAAGCTACCCCTCACTTATAGTGTCCCTCCATCTCATCGGCTGCGGCGGGATGATTTAAAGGAGTGTCGATTTCCATGCTCTCTCGGCATGAACAAAATGAATGCGATTTGATTTATCGGATATACTAATATCCTATCAGTGAGCTCCTGTGACTCATCGCGGTAGCCTAACATGAGTTTTCCAACCGGTCATCCTAGCGGCTCCCCGTTGTATGAGAGAAAGGAGTCAATCCGCGACCCTTTTCGCTTTCAGGCAATCCGGACGGGGGATAGCGCTCAATCCTTCACCTCGAGTCCTACCGGAGGTGAAACACTCTACTAATTCACTACTAATACAAATTCCCCTCACACCTACTCAGTACTCCGTGCATTAATCCAGTCATCATTATGGCTCTGTGAAGCACCCAACCTGGATTTTGATCATTAACCTCTCCTACTAAAACATCCTCATGACCACTCACAGAAGCCATCACACTCCAATCACCCTGCAGGACAAGAACTTTGTATATACCCCCGCTTCGTATCACCAATGATCTGGATAGGCCGCACCCCCCCCCCTCCTTCCTATAGGTTCTCAAAGTAACTGACACAGTTGGAGGACCGTAGAGTGAGTAGACGCCCGGTGGAACTGCTTTCGGGTGAGGTCCTGTCGAGATAAGATTATCTTTTGCTTTGTTCTGGAAGTACCGTAGTAGGTAGTAGGTACTAACTTAGGTAGTAGTAAGGAGGTACTAAGGCAGTTGGTTAGGTATCCATTCCTTCTACATATGGGAAGTTGGTACAAAGGGTGCCTCATTTCTGTTACGAGGCCACGTGTGTAGAGTTGGGGAGATCAAAATGCACAGAAGTACTGGGCTTGTGTACCTTAGGTAGTTACCCGGTGCTAGAAGTTGTTGAATAGAGTAAGAATTGTAAGGTCCATCTGATGGGTTTGGCTTTCTGTAAGTAGATTGATACTCCCGTGGACCCCGCGGATCAATAAATACTACTACTACTACTACATAAGTACACAGTACACAGAGGATGAACAAGCCTAGCGGGAAGCATCACTAGATGACCATATAGCGTGCTTTGATCAATATCTTAATACGCTCTACCTGCCACAGCGCACTTTAACCCGAGCTTTCTGTCAATCCGAGCTGCTGTGGTAGTCTAAGCGCGTCAGTAGGCCCGTGAAACAGAGCTATACCCTAGAATGGGGTCTCTGCTACAGTGCTAGTAATCTACTATAGTATATAGTAGCTAGTATATAGTACTACTTGATGTTGTTCCTTTACCGTTGACTTACTCCTATATCTAGATCCTAGCCTGACAGTCACCAAATATAAATACCAGTAACTACTAGGTATGGCTGACTGAGGGCTGTCGTGCGAGGTCAGTACTTTAGTCCTACGGTACACTGTACAGGTACCTACGAACTTATCTGTCATAAGGTTGTAGTAGTCGCAGCAGATGACATCATCCTCAAATCATAAGCTCTAAATGCCGTCATGGTCGAGGAGATCAAAGTAGAGTTTCTGCGGGGGGTACCCACGTCAGATGATATATCTTATGCTCGTACACAGATTTGAGAGCTGGAGGAGTAGTGTGCACTGTGTGGGGTATTTCTTGCAAGGTTGTAAAATTGAAGCTTTTGGATTGAAGGAGCGAAATCCTGCGAGTGTGCGCCTCGTTCAACTACACACTTCACAGAGAGGTTCAGGTGAGACTTGCAAATGCAAAAACAGAGACACCGACAAAGGAAATGTTGGATCCAAAAGCCCCGCAAGTCACAAGACAAATATACTTTCAGACAGTATAATCAAATCACAAAACAGTCGCGAGATGGTATCACCAAAGTCAGAACGACACAAACATCAAGGATGCCAGGAACAGCGGTTCCAAATGCTGTAAAGCCATGCTGGGAATAGTCAACGCCAACCCCGTAAATATATCAAGGGGACAGAAACATATCAGGACGCCACCTCCAGTATGGAAGATTAGAAAGTGTAGTCTCAAATCAGGGGCTGAACAACACGGCCAGGAACGATGAGCTTTTAGGTAACCAGAATCGAAAGAAACATGAGCGGAACCGGATAGCAGACGAGTAATAAGCAGAAAAAAGTTTCCCCCATACAGGAAGATGATGGATATCAGCGGCAATGCAAACCCATGGTGAAAATGTGAAAGAAGCGGATCGGTGTCAGGAGTAAACAAAAGCTCATCACACCGACCAAACGCACGAATAATGCAGAATCTAAAGCGCCTGGAATGCTCTGCAGTGGCAGAGAAAAGAAGAAGGAATGTTTCAAAAACACCGGCGATAAATGGCAGGCGGCCTCCATGACCAAGTATCAATCTTAGAGGTCGCTGTGCCACGTCCCCGCTTAGGGGGAAAAAGAAAAACGGAAGAAGAGTTGATCTCAAGCGATGTGAATCGAGAGAAAGACCCTTGTTCTGGGAGAGAAAGCAGGAGAGTCGGCGGTCCAAGCCGAAAAGCATGGCCGAGGAATCTATTTGGCAGAAGGGCGACGCAGAATCTCCTCGCAATTGGCGTCGAAGCGCATGTTCCACAGTCGAATGCTGTTCATCAACTTCTCGGTATTTTCCAATTCGCGATCACGGCCAAAGATGGAATCCACAAATTCACAGCCGGCATTACGACCCATGGACACGGGGCCCTTGCCGCCCTCGCGCTTGGCGGCCTTCCACATGAACATCTCGCATGCCTTGAGGAGCTTCTTGAACCGGTTCCACAGTCGATCACCGCTCTCGAGAAAATCTTCCACAATGTCTGCGGCTTCGACGCGTTTGATCCGAGGAAGACACTCGTCCGCCCGCTTCACTTTACCGGCTAGTTTGATCAGCAGCAACCAGAGATCACCTGCCACATCAGCCATGGGCGTAGATGCGCCGTGATGAAAGACGGTCCAGTCGTAGATCCATTTACCCAGCGAGTTGGCGTCGAAGACACTGCCCAGGAGGATAATGGGCGCTTCGGTTGGGTCCCAGTTCTTGGTTGAGTAACCGGGCGGGATGCCCGCGCGCTCTGCGTCTTCTTCTGTGGCAACGGGTGGCGGCTTAGAAGGGGGCGGTGCAGGCTTAGGCTTGGACGGCGTACGGGTCGACGTGGACTGGCGCCGGGCGTGGGACCGACGAGCGGCTTCGACGTCGTCAGCATTGGGAGCCTGGTTGAAATAAAAGTGAGAATCAGCGGCTGACGATTTGCGATACGTGGTTGACGCGGTTCGACGATGCTGGCCGGGGCCATCTCGTGTCGGCGTAGAGGGTTCCGCCGCAGCGGTCGAGGGACGGCCATGGCGCGACGCACGAGGCTCGCGCGGCGATGGCTTCTCATAGACCGAGGCGTACCGTGGCGGCGCATAATCATCAGCCACATCCACAAAGATGGGCTGCTTGGTTTGCGGGTAAGTGCCCACTCGAACGCCGGTGCCCGTACCTGTGTCTGCGCCTGCGCCATAGCCATCCCCCGTCGAGGGCCCCATTGTACGGGTGCGACGGTGTTTGGGTCCCGCGGAAGAAGCACTTACATGGTCGTGCTTGCGCGACGGGATACCGTACTCGGGGGTGGCCTCGTAGTAGGTGTGTGGGTAGCCGGACTGATATGCGGAATCTTTCGCGGTCGCCGTGTAGCTTGCCTTGCGCGTGTGTCGTCGGGAGGTGCCACGAGGTGAGGCATATGTGCTTGCGTATTGCGAGGCATATTGCGCGTAGTATGGTGAGGTGGGTGGTGACTGGGAGTAATCGTAGGTTGACCACCCATGAGGTGGACTCGCGTAGTGATACATGTTCACGTCGTATCAACGAATCACATGCGATTGAAGCCAACAGCCGCTTGGTCTTTGAAGGTACGGAAAGCTGGACGTTGATGGATATCAAGCGAGTTCAGGCTGTTGAGAAACGTGTGGCGTTGGGGATAGTTTGCCGTCGGTGGGCGCCAGGAGGTGGCGAAAAGCGACCGGGCGATGCAAGAAGCTGGTTCCGTGGAGGGATCGGTGGATCACGCAGGTACCGGGAACAGAGTCGGTCTTGTTGAAGCCCGTTTGAACTGCGCAGAGGAAAGAAACAAAAAAGAGGTGTGACAAGGATGGAAGTGGACATGCAAATAGAACAGATGTTGACGGTCGGTTGAAGCAGAACCCAATCAAACCCGGAGCGAGCGAGAGAGCAAGAAATAATACAGGATATCGTGCGCGCAGAGCCAAACGACGCCGAAGAAGGAACACCAAATTCTCAGAAAGGTTGAAGTAGGACCGTCACCGCTGTACGGTTTCCGATCGGAGAGGAGAGGAGGGTCGAAGCTGACTGTACCGAGAGTGCATTTGAACGTTCTTTGGTCTGAATCAGACACGATAATCCCGATGGATGAGACTTGCTTGGGAGGCGAAGCCGAAGGGTTGCTCGGTATCAGTGGAAATCGAGCGTGTTTTGGGGGGTGGGAGACCAGTCTCCGGAATGTTGAGGCAGGGAAGGAGATTCCCACACGCGTGTATGAGCCGGTCGAGACAGACTCTCCAGGGTAAAGAGATATTGTTGCTTTGCCAAACTGCCCACACTTTCTGCAGGTGTGGGGTGGGATTTTGAGGAGTGGTAAGAAGGATGGTTTGGAGGAGGAGAGGAAGGAGGAAGATGTGTGGGTGTGATGAAAGGTGTGGCAGTAGGAGCACCCGTGGTCTGGTGGGTAGACTCAGTCGAGCGGGCCCCTTGTCTGCGAAGGCGGGTTGGGTTTGGTGACGGTTCTTTTTCTTAGTTTGTGGGCGTCGGGGCTGGCCCAAGTACAGAGTACGCCCCAGGAGGGAGTGGAGACCGAAGTGGAGAAGGTAGTCGAGACACAGGAAATTGCTCATCCCCAGTAATTACAGCAGGACTACAGTACTCTCAAGGGCGAGCCATGGATTCCACCGCCAAAGCCGTTGGAATCAATCAACATGGAGATGGTTAGAAGAAGGCGATTTGAGGAGTGCGATCACTATTCATCACCAGGTACTGTAACTGGAATAGATACCTCAGTAATAGTGGCTCGCAGTATTTCCTGACTGCAGGTGTTAAAGAATTCTTTCTCGTTTTTGTTCGTTATTATTTTTTTTCATTTTTTTTTGCTTCCTCGACCTAGGCAGTCTCATCCATCTCGATATGTATTTCTCGCTCGTATTGAACATAGTCGTTCATATTCTACCATTTTTATTTATTTCCATGGTGCTCTTTCTGGGCTCCTAGTTGGCTATTTTCCTATTGGCAGTAACAAATCATATATCAGTCGCCTCTTCCACCCAATATGGATCATTGGATAGGGAGTAGTAAGTGAGCCAAGCCCTTGCAAGTTCATCCTTCCCCCCTGGCAAAAGTCCCAAAAGTGGCGCTCTCTGCACTCTCTGCGCTCCCAGGCTCCGACCGACACTAGAGTACCAGACTGCAAAGGTCTTGACGCAGCGCATGGAGTGGGTGATGCACGCTGTGCCAATCACCGCCTGCAGCCCCATGAAGGCTGTGTGGTTTGGCGTCGTTGGGACGTGGCGATAACGCCAACGGTTCGCTTGACATGCATCGTCGCCGCTCGCTTTATAGAAGCGGCAATGATCACATGTGCGAGCGATGAAAGGTTGGAAGATTGTTCCAAGTCTTTGTTCAAGTCAGCGACTTCGTGACCGGTTCTCAATGTGGGTGGTCCTTGAAGAATCCAGGTCTCCATCTCCACGGGGAAGTCTGTACAAGCACTGTGCTATCGCGACTGGGCATCACCTCTCCTGTATGAATGCGAGACATCTCACACTTGCCAGTCCTGTCATCGGCTTAAATGGGATGGAACCCTAGTTGTATTGATCTGATAGACCATCGCAGCGTCAGCAGGTCGGGATGCTACGATCGTCTCCCGATCATAATATCAAGTCCGTCTTAAGCCTTCCCACCCAGTGCCAGATGTTCCAGACGATTTGCGACCGGCAAAGCAGGATTTCATACCTTACTCCTTCGCTTTCTTTTTGGATTCTTGCGGTCGCGGTCGTTTGGTCGCTTCTGGTCTTTCCCCTCACGACCTCATTGTTGCTTTCTTGAGCTAACCTACCAACCTATTCGGAGTGAAAAAAAAAGAAAAGAAAAAAATCAGGAAAAGAAGACCCAAGACCGAAAGTGTCGCTTAGTTTCGAGGCTAGTCATGCACAGTCAAGGTGACTTGCGATGAGCCTAAGAGATCCCGGGTCCATCGGAGATATTGATCCAAGCGCCAGCCAACTGCGGACCATGTGGAGAGCTGGGCCACGGTCAAGGTCAAGTTGCCTGCACTGCCCAGGAAAGACCGACTTGAGCGACGCCTGACGCTCTTTGTTCAATATCCAGCATGATTCCCGTGGGGCGTGGAGTCATCGCCTACTGCTGTTGCCTACTTACCCACTTACCTAGTAACTGACTCAGTCTGGATCAAGTCTTCCATCATTCCGATATTGACTATCGTAGTCACAGATGGAGGGTACTAGTACCTTCGTGTGGCCACTGTATGAGTCCGCCTGACGAAAGAATCTCACATCGTATCAATCAGACTTGTTTTTCATTGGCAACCCGAAAATATAAGGGTCGCATGGACGAGAACCGCCACAGACTCTCGTGTCCGAATACGGTTGGATCGCGGGGGTTCGTCCTTAGTACTTCTTACTCATTACTTCCTTAGGGTGCGTCGGCGGGTCTTCCAGAACAGCGAATCCCCCCATACGCAAGGCTGAGTGAGATACCCCCCTCTCACGCATTCACGTATGGTACTCTTTCCCTCTACCTGTCCGTCTTTACATATCAAAGCTCTATCAACATCAGTATCAGATAGCATGACAGATCGCCTCTACTGCCCATTTGGCATGATGAGCGTGTCCAGGGGTTGAGCAAATCCATAAGTGTCTCTTAGGTCTAGTCATCGGCGGACGAACCTTATCTCGCCAGTTGTCCGGCACCGTCCAAGAACAAATCTGCCCAACGCAAGCCTCGGAATTTAAGCACCACATCCTTCCCCCCACCCGCAGCCTGACGTACATCATGTACAAGGTCCTCCTTGACTCTTTGCTGTACGTCAGTATGCCGGTAGATGTGTGCGATCTGGATCAACCCCGTTTAAGCGACTCGACTTGCACCAAAATAGCCAACGGTCAAACTAGCCAACGGTCCAAATTTCCCGGTCGCTGTATCTTGGATCGCGCCTATAAGCGATTCAATTTGAAAAATGACATCCATCGCCCATAGTCTATACTCCTTAGTCCACACTCCACACTCTCCAGTCAAAACTCGAACTATAGTGAATAGTCTAGAGTCTATATTCTATAGTTTATATTCTATAGTCTATACTCTATAGTCTATACTCTATAGTCTATATTCTATAGTCTATACTCTATAGTCTATACTCTATAGTCTATACTCTATAGTCTATACTCTATGTCTATAGTCTATGGTATATACTCCATACTCCCAACCTGATAGCCCGTTCCGTGGTTTCGCGAAACGGAGCGCACTCGGCGGACGGACCATCCCGTCTCATTCAGTGGTTCCCGACTCCGCAGACCCATCGTGCAACCTGCTTGAATACCCACTCCCGCTTCATCGAGCTCTGTTGAATCTCGCCGTTGCACGTTGCCATGGCAAGTCACCAAAGTGGACTGTCTAGTGTCCAGTCCACAAACCAGAGAGGAAAGAAAAAAAATAGTACCAAAGTCGTCATATATAGTCCAGATTAGTAGTAGTAGATTACCAGATATAGTCCGAATGGTCCATCTCTATGCACACGCACTCACCAACACCCACAAAAACAAGCCCCGAGATAAAGAACCCGTTGGGCAAGACCCTCCTTCCCCCCCCCCACGGGCCACACACCTGGGCTTTACCGCTGCGTGGTCGCTGGGCAGCAACCTCGCGAATCGGGCCATCATGACAGAAAGCTATGAAGCGCTTACAGACCGCAACTTGCAGCCTTGAGAGCAAAGTTTGATGCTGCCATGCTGATGGTTGTGTTTTTTACGCTGGCGGACCTATCAGGCAGGTCCAAAATGGGGGGATTCTCTGAAAGTGTGGACTCGCGTGATGTCAATAGTTGTGGATGAAGACAGTCTGGTAGAAGGTTTTGTGCGCCATATGGGATGGTCAAAGACCGAGGTGGGAAATCCGTCGCCATACCTAGGTATACTAGGTACTAGGTAGTAGGTACTAAGGCAGCAGAAAGTTAGGTAGTTAGATACTAGAACTACATACTACCTTAGGTTTACAGGGTAGTCCCATCCCCTCGACTACTGGAGTAGGGATTGATTCGCCCAACGCTGTCCAGTATTCGGTAAACACTAAACACTCCCTAACTGATCCTTAGTGCGGGCAAAGTCTCTGCTCATTTTCAAGCCATTCATTTTCGGGCCATTGGTCTGCCCAATTTGATGGCGCGAGGATCTAGGTGGTCTCGCTTTTGTCGCCTCTGGATTGTTGTACACCATCTGATACCATCCATTAGTTATCGGCAGTGGTGCGTTTGACCTGGACACCCTCGAGACAGAAATGTCGTACATATTGAATATTGAACTGGTGCAATGCCTCACGCATGGCTGACAAGTGACAAGGTAGGTCTGCGCATAATTTACTACATGTAGAGAGCAGACTGAGCACAGTAAGCACACGACCCGTAGACAAGATTGAGACCAGTGGAGAAGACTGTACATGCATGAGGTAGCCTGCGTAATAGCTAGCCCTATTCAAGAGGATCGCTCAGCCCTAATTAAGTATTTTAAGAGAGGCAGGCGCAACGGACGAGTTCATGAGTCACGACAGTATGACTCTCTACCGGACCTCGACATTCATGAATTCACTCAGTGCTGTGTAAGGTATCGCTGGTGCATCATGTCCTAGGTGAACACCCTATAATCTACCCCGACAACAGATAACACCGAAATCTCAGGCGGCCGTAACCCTACTTTGTCTGATCATTCCCCTTTGCAAGCACAGAGACACGTGAGGAATGATGAATTTGAAAACAAAGCAGAAAAATCAAAAATTAACTACCAGGGAAGTTGGGTCTAACAAGCTCAAGAATCACCGACGTCGCAGTTTCCATACTGCGATTGGCCAGAACATACCCAGACAAACCTAAAGGATAAGAAAAACGGCGAGGCCGAGCATTTGATCCGGAATTTCTTCTGTTGCCCCTTTCTTGGACCACAGTCAGTACAAGACCGTGAGTCCAGGATCCAGAAGGATTCAAATGAGCAATGACTGCGCCACCGGTAGGCAGAATTGATCGACTTGTGCTAGGGGGGGGGGGGGTGTCGCACATGGCAGGGCATCCATAAGTATTATTGTTCATGGATTATTCACCCCTTTTTCCTGTTTGGGCCAGTGTCCTTTCCTGGCAATGAATGGACGGTCTCGCGAGCAGAACTCAACACAATCGGGATTTGATGACTTTTTGTCGTCGGAGAATGTTCCAGATTGGTCGTAGATCCTACTGTACTACAGGATCTCTCCCTTGATCCCCAGAGCCCTACCAAGGTAAAGTAGCGATAACCTTGGGGTACCCGCTTGAAGACATGATGAGATTTCACTGAAATCTTCACCTGCCTCGATTCTCGACAGTTCTGATTCAATGCACCTGTTCGTGGCTTGGTGCAATATATCTCCATTGCGATTGCTACGTCTTGTTCGATGCGAGGAAACGAGGCTCACAAATGTCTGTTGCCAGTGCAGCTGATATCACAATAAATGGGCAAGCCTGAGCGACAGCGTAGAGCCGTAGACAACTGGAAACTGACAGTGGACACCGTTTTTACCGGGGTTGTTTTTTTTCTCTCTTTTTTAAATTATATCGTCGATTTCACTTGGACAGATCTGATAGAAACATACTCCGGAGTCCGAGGATATTTGGTATCTTTTCACAAATAAGAGTTGTCTATGTTTCCATTTTCCATGGATGGACGCAGAAAGTACATGTAATCCATCAAATCTTTCCAAGGGAAGAGGAAGGAGTCCTGTTCTTCACCTTCCAGGGCTCAACAAGGTTGAGATGGTCCATGCGCCTGGAGGAAACACATTCACTCTCTCATTTTCCAATCTGAATGAAATGTTTCAGGTAATCCGTCATTTTTACGGATGTGTAAGGTAGATGGCGATGCGCTGGAGGAAATGGAATTCCCAACCCTCCAATAAACTAAACCCGCAACGTCTCATTCCTCTTCACCGTTCAACTGGGCAAGGCAAGGTCTCTTCACGATTTTTCATTTCGCTTATTCCTGTTTTATTGTTCTTTTCTTCACTTTTCTTCTTCGTGACCCCTTACTTTGGATGCAACAGGAGGCCGAAAGCTAATCTCACGAAAAATTAAGATCAACTCTAGATCAATTGGAAGGCCTGCAGTTGAATCGAGGGATCATCCTACCAGGCAAGGGAACATTCGGTCCAGATCTGGGATTCGGGCGGAATACAGTACTTAGTACTTAATACTTACCTTAGTACCTGAGTCCACCACACGGTAGTAAGGTTAGTATGCGGCTGAAGATCCCTTGATCTGAACGGACTGGAATGGGAGAATTCTAGTAGTTTGAGGGGGGTTCTCTTCTCCCCTTTTCAACGGTCCATCTGATGAAGTTTTGCTTTTTACCCCTTTCCCGGGGTTCCTTCTTGGGGTTCTGCGATGATCTCTATCTGGAAGTGGAAGCATTTCCCCGCTGGTGTCGGTGTGTCTTGTGGGATCCGTTCTTCATAGTTCATACAGTAGCACAGTACCTTAGTTAGTAGACGGGCGCAGTGGGCACTGATCACATGCTGCGAAGTGCGAATGCGTTTCATGTCCGTCGGTCTGCCCTTACCCTGAGCCCTGATTGTCACTGATCCTTGCATTCGCTAAGCGAGATGATCAGGCTGGACTCTGGAATGGCCTGGTCGCTATATAGCGACGCTGTTCCCAGATCATCAATCCTGGTATCGCATTCTTCGGGTGGTGGTTGCCAATTCATAAGTACCAAGTAGTACTAGTTAGTGTGGTACATTTTGCTATCGCGTAGAGACTAGAAGCAATCAAGGCCTTATCTCACTGCACCTTTTGTGGCATGTCGACCTTCCTCCATGGATCTTCTCTTGAATGAGACGAGACGGAGACGAGAGACACACATGCGCTCAGTATAAGTTGTCTGGAAATTCGAGGGTCAAGGGTCTCTTCGGGCCTGAGAGATTTCATTTACGAGGGACAGAATGCGCCGGACAGATAAAGGAAGGTAGATCCATGAAATCACTGTCATAGTACAACATTGAAGTGCCTATTTATGTTGAGAATGGAAGCGATCTCAATGCCGTCTCCATCGACTCTGCACCTCGGATTGTCCAGGGTCGAGTTGTGGACGTACGGTAATTGAAGTGAATGGAGCCGAGGATCGCAAGGCAAGTTGTCAAGGTTGTCATGAGTACCTAGGTACATCGAGCACCGTGCTACCGAATGTTGCGTGGTCACTGTGGTGCAAACGGTATTGGAAAGTAAGATCGCCATGTCAAGATCGGATTGGGGTATATTGAGCAAAAGTTACTGCTCTACGAGCTTCGGCTCATTCCATTCTATCTCTACTGGAACTGGATAGAGGTCTCGAACCCCTCGGCAAGATAAAGACTCTCGGCTGTGAAACGCAGTGCGGACTCATTCCATATCAATTATCACTATTCGCAAGAGGAAAACTTTCCAAAGATGCTCCGAGAGGCTGAATTCACACATGAAAAGAAGATGGAATGTAGATTGAAGGAAAAAAGAAAAATAAAATGGGTATGTTGGGTATGTTGTAGACAAGAACTGCGTGTCGTATTGTATTTCGTGATTTAAACGACCATGTACTCGCCGTCTCCTCGTTTGGCCTGCATGGCTCGAGACCAGCGAAAGGCTTGCGATGATGCCGCCCGGCCGCTACCGTCCCGCGGTGGCGGAGGGCCCATTCCAGGTGGATATACAAGATACGAAGACTCGTCCGAATGATCGGCCCAGATCTTTTCCAGCAGTTCCAGACATGAGAGGTTGTTGACAAATCCGGAGTCCTTGGAAATATCCTTGCAGCGGGCACGAATGGCGGCGCGATGATCCTCCTGCACGCATTCCGATCCGACGATGAACAACGGCCAGAGGAGGTAAACGTCAGACTCGACCGTACGAAGACAATGCATGGCAAGGCGTACAAGATGCTGAATCCGTGGATGACTAGATGGCAGGCTAGGTTCAGCGAGTCGTTCGCAGTAGAGTAAGGCAGCGTGGCGAAAGCACTCTGAAATTTGATACACATCATGAAGGTTTTCAGGGGCCACTTGATAGCTCGGCGAGACAGCCATGGTAGCCGGAGCGGCGGTCGGGTCGAAGGACGATGAAGATGGCCAGGGAGTGCTGGAGCCCGCGTGGGCGGGGGAAGAAAATGATGCTTGAGACGCAGACGGCGGATCAAATCTCCAGGATTCGAGGCGTTGTCGGAGCGAATACCACTCGGTCCAAAATGCCGCCGAGGATGGTCTCCCAGTCTGGTCACTGCTTGGCGACATGTTCCCGGCGGAGGGCTCGTACCCTTGCGCGTATTGGGTGCCGGCTGTAGTGTCCATGTCGACGGTATTCCAGCCAGGAAACACCATGTTGGGAGGAAGTGAGGCGGTAGGAACAGAGACATCGGCCGGGCGAGACTCGGTGGGTTGTTTGTCCTGGCTCAACAGGTTGAGACGGCCGAGTTGAGAAATCAATTTGAACAGACGCCCGTCACAGCCGGCCAGATTCTCAAGACCCCATTCGCCATCTGTAATCGAGCTTATTTCCAGGCATTTGCCGCGTAGTTGCACGTCGCGATCATTGGTCGTCGCCGTCAAGGTGTCAAACCAGGAGAACATGCGGATAAACCACTTCAGATCATCCGAAATGACAGGTGAATGGCGCATGCGGATGGCGAGCAGTCTTGTGACCCCTTCAAACTGGGTTCGAAATTCGGCCACGCCAGTATCGCAACCGTGGAAAAGCGAAAGGACAAGCAAGGTGGCTAGCACGGAGTCCGACAGTCGGCGCTGGGGATCGGCGAGATCGGCGTTGAGAGCCTTCACGGCCATGCCACGATGGTGATTCTCCTCTCGAGCGTATCCTTCCGGCACGGAGATACCGTATCGGTCCTGGAAGGCTTCCTCGGTCAAGGCCCGATGGGCCATCGAAGACATGCGGGCGGGCAATGTCCTCTCCGTCGAGGTGTGTTTTCTTTCTCGGCGCTGGCGAAGATTGCTAGTTGCCAGAGTTGCGATTGCTTCTTGAAGAGCCGGACTATCTTGAGCAAGATGAAGCATTTGGATCCGAAAGGGGTTGGTCGGCGTGTCAAAGGCCACGATCATCGGAGCGATCACTTCGGCAAAGTAGCTGATCAGATACCGTAGGCGGGGAGTTCGACCGACCGATCTTGCCAGAAGCATCTGCGAATAGGACGGACTGTGTCCCGAGTCCCACAGTATGGATTGATGGGAATCGTCACGCTCGACTTCTTCATCTGCCTCATCCGTTCGGGGGTTCATATTCGCTACCGACCAGTTCTGATTGCTGACCGGCCACGTAGACATGTTGAAGCTGGCTTCGGGACTCAAGGTTGGCGCATATTGCATCGACATTTCCGAGGTGAGACTTGGGCTCGACCGGTTCACCACCATCGGGCGGCTGGGGATTGGGAGACCCGATATTTGGGGAGACGCAGCGGGCACATTGGACCATGTATGTGGATCAGGCATATCCCAGGCCCACGCCATGCTGGCTGAGAGCTCTGGATGTGTCGACATGGGGAGGCCATATCGGGGATCGGTGGGTTCGATCGAATTGGCTTGTTCGGGAGCGGGCATCGAGGTCGCTGCCGCTGTCGCCGACGACGTCGCCATTCCCACTGACGGTGTTGCAGCGACAGCGACCGGTACTGAAGGCGGGTTGGGGGGGATGTGTGACGACGGGGGACTCTGACTATTTGTAGCCGCACCTCGTTGTGTTCTTCCTGTGCCCGCCGCTGAGGTTTCCGGCTCGGTCTCCATGACCGGCAGCTTCTGGCCTCGCAATTTCCCCCGACTGGCCACTCCGACGCCCCATGTCAAGGTGGTTTTATAGCCCGAACATTCACGACCCATCTCGAGACATTGGGAGCAATACGGGCGACGCCGGTCGCACCGGGCTCCCCGTTTGGCGCAGGCAAAGCAGTCATCCGGGGCACCGCTGACAACCGTCCTCTTACGTCGTTTTCGAACCGGCGCCGTGTTGACGTCTGTTTTGCGAGACTTGCCCTTTGTCGCGGTTTCCTGAGACGGTCGAGCCATATTGTCGGGTCCTATTGGCGACATGAGCGAGAGTTCTTCTCGCGGGCCTCCATCGGTCGGGCTGGTTGCTTGCTATACAGAGTCGGGCAGGGGAGCTGGTCCCCGAGGCTGAGCCGGGAGTCTGGCACGATGTTGGGTGGAATTTTTGTGGTGGTAGTTCTGGGCGTTCGTGGCGGATCAAGTGGAGCGATTTCTTCAACGGGGAAAGGAGAGGAGTGTCCGAGTGTCGTGTGAAGTCGATCGACGATCGAGTTCAAGAGCCAAGAGGAGAGGGTCCGGGGTGATCGGCCAAGCCGTCGTGTTGAGAATGGTTGCGAAAGATGTCTGAATGATCACACACGCGGGCGGTAGGTCGAAGGAAGGAGAAGAGTCCGGAACATGCGAGCGAGATAGAAGGGAAGACGGTGAAGATGACAAAGTGCATCGGGAGATCGGATACGGCTAGCTGGGTCTCCAGACGTTTTTGACGGTCGGGGAGGGCGGGTGGGAATCGATCAATCGAGCAGTTTGGGGTGGATTTGGGGGGTTTGGGGGTCCATTCGAATTGGCTTCTGGTGGTGGAGGAGCAGAGCGATGAGGGGGGGGTGGGTATCTCTCGAGGGCTTCCGTGGGTACTTGGGTGCTGCTCGGGCGGTACGCTTGTGGTGCTCTTTTGTGGGCACCGCCTTCTGCAGAGAACGTGACCTCCAGGTCCTCCAGTAACTTACTTGACTTTCGCGCTGTCCTACAGAAGATTCCAACAAACACACCTCCACTCGGTGACTTCACATTGTTTTCTCTCCAACTGCCCACTTTGTACTGGCGGTACTGTACAACCCATCTGGAGAAATCGGCCTGTTGGCATATCTTACCCGAATAATTTCAATGACCACGGAGGATTTGGGATGACCACCGGCGGGGATGCTTAGCAGGGATCGACGGCACGGGACTCTTGGCCCAACGAAACGTATCACGTCAGACTCAATCTGCCACGTGGACAAGGATAGCGCCGCATAGCATTTCGCTCGCGGGAAGCCATCGAAGGATGGTGGGCAGACTTTCTTTCCATCAAGCCTCCGAAGACTACTGCGTAGCGCGTAATTGTGTACTGGGCAGAGCAGAGGCACCACCATGGCGAGACCAAGAGACCCAGAGATGGCGTGGAGAGTTCTGGTGGGTCAGAGGTGACAAGTCCAGAACTGCGGCGAAGAGCCTCGCAGATCCCCAAAGCGGTGGAGATTGTTGTTCCAGCAACTCACAGATCCGCGGAACTACATACGGCCCTTGAAAACGCAACGTACAAGACCGCGTACCTTTCAGTTGACTTCCGACTGCTCACGTTCGCTCAGCACCGTCTTGTGTTTCAGGGGATGTGTAAGTAACTTGCATTCAGTGGTGGGAGTCCTGTCTTCCATATCCGACTCTGACTGCATCGGCGTGCAGACCGGGTGAGTGTGGACGATCCAACCTGCATACGCGCCAATCCGGGATGAGCAAGTGGGAGCTCATCAACCTCGTCAGCCGGGATCGATTCATTGAAGTTGCAGATCAGTCTGACTCGCCATTGTTTAATTTCGAAGTGGGGGGTGTAGGATCTCTTCGCTTATGGAAGGTATTTGATTTCTCACACCGTCAATCGGGAGACATGTGGACCAAAGTTACATTTGTCTGATCCGGTTGAATCCTACAATTCTTTGGAAGCGGGTAGAGTATGAGCACAATGATCATTTCCTTGATATCGAAATAAGAGGTGACAAGCGTCTAATGCGTGGAAGCACCTACCTTACTGAGGAGCATACACTCAAATATTCCTGGGAATAGGCACTGGTCTAAGATGTGTATCAGGATGGAGCTCCAACCCAACCTGGCTTCAACTGGCAATAAGGGGTCAAATTGCAGGAATCCCAATTTTTTGGGTGTCAACCCGGAAAGACTCCCGTCAAGCGATGTGATTTCATAGTCGGTGCTATCTTGAAGTACATTTCATAGTCTTTGGGTGAACACAATCTTTACGGTCCTTGCGAGTCATTTATGTTCTCTGCCTTCCAAGGGGTCCACGGTGGAATAAAATAGATGAGCTAAGCGTGACTACGTGCCACGCCCTCCAGTGGAACTCAACCTTAGTAGTAGCGTTCGCGAACCCGAAACTTACCACTTTGATGCCCTTTTTCCGAGTACGCAGAACATCGGGCGAGGCGTCGATCTCCGTAATTGTCGTGCCCCGCTGCCCAAAGTCTACTCCTCCGCACTGTAATCATGAAGATACCCAGGCGAGCCGCCAAGCCACAGGCCTGCAGAAACTCAAAAAAAAGGACTAGGCAATCCATCAACTGTTCGAATCCATTCTCATGGCTGGGTAGAAGCAACTCGGCTCGGTTGTGATGTAAAACCCCTGGGCCCGCACGAATCGCGACAGGTCAGGGTCCTCAAACATCTTAATGTACTGATAAGGTGGGGGAGCACAGCTTCACAGGTGGGTGGCTGGGTGCTCCCGGTCAAGCTTTGCGCTGGAAACCTCTCCACAGTCCACCCAGCCAAGAAGTGTTGGGCAAACCTTTGCATGGTATGGTCAATCGGTCTTGGAGCGGAAGGGAGCGGTCAGAACTCTCATTAAATTGCCAAACTTTGTCACATATGAGCCCTGTCAAAGTCCTTCATGGCGGTCGGAGATGAAGCTAATACCAGTGCGCCTGCTGAGATGCAGGAGGCCGAAGTCCGAGAGCTGAGTGGGCAGGACACATGAATTGATGATGTACGAGAGCTTCCTCAACAGCTTGTCGAAAAAATCTGCAGATCAACACATCCACGACAAGGACCACTGCTGTTGCACGATGGCTCGCCGCAGCGCTACCAGATCGGCCATCATGGCAACGGTATAGCGACTGCACTCGAGGCATAGAGGCCTGAGATTTCAGGCATGAATCAATGAGTGACGCACACGCGCTAATCCCTATCGGGACTATTCACCACGCATTGGCACGAGGGTCTGGGCCCCCTCAGGCACGACTGGCCTATTATTGTTGAAGATTTGGATGGAGACCATCAACTACAGATACTGCTACTAACAACGCAGCAAGGTGCTACCTGACGCTCCAGTCGTCCTATAGTTATTGTTTTGATACCTGCGAGTGGTAGCCCGCACTTCCATTCCCTAAACAATTCAATCCAGACCTGTGACGGTGTGACTAGCATATCAGAGGAAGTGAAAAATGCCGAGGCGCCCCGACTTTTCTCCCGACGGGATCCCTTCTTGTCAGATAACGACGTTGTCTGCCGATCGAATTTCCCGCCTGCAATGATTTGAGAATACCCTACGATCATAGCGTTACAGCGTCCCGCCGTCCCTACGCCGTCCCTCTCTGGAAACCACTATTCCACGTGCCGCCAGCACTCCCCATACACTCTCCTGGATACATCATCGGAAAGTGTTCACGACCGGACCGACCAGCTGCGCGCGAACAGTCAGCTTCTGCCCCTGGTCGAGAGTGCCGGGAGCCTCAAAGTCACGATATTGACCCACCACTTCTTGACAAAGACGGGATCGCATTGCTACGGCGAACTACACAATCGCAATGGCAGTTCTCCGGCCGGGTCGACTTCGATCCCTTTTACTCGCCTTCCTCGCGTCGGTCCTCGTATGCACCGTCTATGTGTACTGGACCCCAACTACCGCCGCTTCCTCTACCGTCCCCGTTGTGCCCAGTACGGCATTCGAAGTCCCACTTGCAGAGCGCCAAAAGGATTTCTGGAAGGCGTTGCAGCCCCTTCTAGATCAACATCATCCGAACTGCCCGTCTCCTCAGAAAGAAGGGGATGCTGCTGCCAATCACTTCGATCCGAACCAAGATGCGCCGAGGCCAGACATGACGGTGATGAGCGAGGATGATCAGAAGGCGATGGAGAATGCACACACCCGTTTTGTCGAGGCGATTCGGAACCCACCCAGGTCATTGAAGCCGGTTCACACCCCGGGAAAGCGAGGCCTAGTGTCGACCGCCGGCGCAAAGTATCTCCCTGTGTTTCTGTCGAGCCTACGAATGCTTCGACGGGCTGGGTCTACGTTACCTGTAGAACTGTACATGAAGGATGCCAGCGAGTACGAGAAGAAAATCTGTCGCGATGTGCTTCCCAAATTCGATGCGCAATGCATCGTTCTGGCCGACGTGATGGGGAAGAGTGTGATTGAACATTATCAGTTGAAGATCTTTGCCGTTCTATTCTCCTCCTTTGAGCAGATTGTCTGGATGGACGCCGATTGCTTTCCGCTCGGGAAGCCAGAGGACCTTCTTGATTCGGAGCCCTTTGTCTCGACGGGACTGGTCACCTGGCCTGACTTTTGGGCTTCCTCTGTTTCCCCTCTCCACTACAAGATCACTCGCCAAGAGGCGCCCCCTCTGACAGTCCGTCAATCATCAGAGGCAGGGGTCTTCCTTGTATCAAAACAGACACATCTCCAGGCCCTGATACTCGCCGCCTACTACAACTTCTACGGCCCGTCGCACTATTTCCGACTTTTGACGCAGGGGGGTCCGGGGGAGGGCGACAAGGAAACATTCCTGCACGCCGCCATGGCGTTGGGCGCACCTTTCTACGCAGTGAGCGACCGAGTCCAAGCGATTGGACATCAAAACGGCGGCAAGCTGTCCGGGTCAGCGATGGTGCAAACGGATCCACGAGAAGACTACGCCCTCACTACTCAGAACAAGTGGCGCGTCAAGGACCCCTCCGTTGCCCCAGCACCTCGACTCTTCTTCATTCACGCCAACTATCCCAAATTCAACCCGGGGGACAACGTGTTCGGATTGGGCTGGGAGACCACTCCCACAATAAAGGCGGATGGATCAGACAGTCGTGCTTGGACCGCGCCGTCAGACACCCTTCGTCGTCTTGGTTATGATGCGGAGAAGGCGTACTGGGAAGAAATCAAGTGGGTGACCTGTCATCTCGAGAACGTGTTTGAGTCGTGGAAACACAAAGCTGGTCTTTGTGTCAAGGTGGAGGACTATTGGAATAACGTGTTTGCCGAGCCGCATAACGATGACCCTGTGTTCTCCCAAGATGGCTGATGGTTCAAGCCGGGGCATCCATTTCTGAACCCAACCTTGCGAGACCACCCCCGCCATCTTGACGGGCATCACTCGAGGTGGTGCAGTCGGTGGGTCATGTGTCCCCCACACTTGCGGCTTCGGAAGCATCTATCGCAGGGTGCTTGACATGTTGTTTGAACAGACAAAATGAATCTGCAACCCTGCGCATGGATTTGCCGTGTCATTGACTCGATCAGAGTCGATGGAAACATGACATGCCTGATTCCCGTGTGCGCCCAGTCTGGGACAAAGACGAATGCGATCCAAAGCGCCAACCCATGGGCGTCGCAAGTCTTGCTACAATTCCCGGTCGCGTGGATGGACTCTCATACCGGTAGCATTGCGGCAGCTACAGCGACAGCTACTCGAGCACAGATTGAAGTGTCATGGACGTGAGAGAGAGCGATAAAAAAAAACATAAGGTATTTTCGCTATTCTCATTGTTTTCTTTGAAAGGCAAGAATCCCGAATTATCCATATTATCATACAGAAAGAACCATCATAAATGCAACCCCAGCACCCAAGCTGGAGACATCATCAAACTCATGCGATATCGTGAAAAGTCAAAAGGAGATTCGTCTATTTCTTGATGCCCTTCTCGCGCAGACGCTGCTCGTCTTCGGCCTGGAGCTCGGCGTCGATCTTGGCACCCTTGGAGGGCTCGTTGCCGTGCATCTTGGCCTGAAGTTACCGGAATTGCACGTTAGCAAGAAACGGTCTTGTACGTGAAACACCAAAACAGCTGGGAAGGTCATGACTTACGGGAGCAGTGGGGTCCTTCTTGCTCAGCTCAGCCTCGCGGTCAGCGACGTTGTTGTGGTGGTGAGAGGGATCAGCCTTGTTGCCCTGAGAGGCGAGCTTGTTGGCGATGGAGCGCTCGTCCTTGGAGTCGAGGTTCTTGTGGCTGTTCTCCTTGCCCTCGGTGTAACGCTCACGCTCGTTGATGACGGACTGGGGCTCGTTGCGCTGGTCACCGGCCTCATAGAGAGAGTTGGTACCAACGCTGGACATGCCGGCGCCGTGGGTGGGCTTGTAGGATGCCATTGTGATATGAGAGATGTGTGGTGAAAGGTAGATTTGTGAGAAGAAATTGATAAGAAAGCGTGAGCTTTTTTGGGGAGAGAGAGGCTGTGATTAATGTGGAATGTAATATATCTTGACCTTGAACCAGCCGATGGAAGAATCTTTTCAATCTTATACCCGGAGTGTAAGGACCAAATGGCCGGATGGGTGATGTCATGAGAGAGTCACTGAGATCATCTCGGTGGGGCGGTGGGTGGTTCACTGGAACAGTGGCATGGCGTACATCACCGATGCCCGCCTAGACGTAGTTGTACGCAGGAGAGCTCTCACCTTTTTTTGGGGGGGGGGATTGTTGCTCCTTTTCCGCATGTCGTGATCGTGTGCTTCGATGGATCCCTTCTTTCCCCCCACCTCCACCCCCTTCTCTCACTGTAAGCTCGTTCCTAGAATCTCAAAACCAAGGCAGAATAGCCCCAATTGAGGGCTCGACGGGGAAGTTCTGACATCGGCGATCCACTTTTTTTCAGTTGACTTCACCCAAGCTCTCGGGCAGCTGGCAGGAGCCGAACGAGGGACCGATTACTTCATCGGCGATGCTGCTGAATTCAGATTATTGTACTGCGGTATAGAACACTGGACAAAGTGTATATGTAGTCTTGTTTGAAGGGTTCGAGTCGGGATAGTCGGTGGTTCACACGGGCAATTGACATCATTCGCTCACAAAAGTGTCCCCAAGAAGGTCAAAGAACATCAAACTCGTAGTTGTACCCAGATTCATTGAGTACACTACACACCGGACCTTCAGTCGTTTACGCGCAGGATGCTGTTTCGCGTAGATTCCATGTCCGTTCTGCTCGACGATCCTGTGCTCTTCTCGCAAACGAATCCGTGTGGAATCGGTGACCCCGGAGTAGAGCGTTCCTGATGCGATGAACCTAACTGGTGTCGACACCGTCAAACCACGGCCAATGGAGCAATTCAGCCCTTACGCTCTTACACAACCTCGCCGTGAGCCATCATGCACGCCAGTTCAAGGCCAATTCGGAGCTTGGGACGACGACTGCTTAAGTGTCCCACCACCCGCGGATCTTCACCGTCGCCCCCGTCCTGCTCGGCAGGGATCAAAGGATATCTAGTGGCATTATGCTCCGATGATCGGCCTCGAGCATACCGGGCGAGAACACCCAGGAAGCATGGCTGCTACGACCGTGACTGCTGCTCTACTCAGCTTCACACTTTAAAGCTCGCCCCCCGTTCACCATACATCTCTCATCGATCATTCTCCCAGCAAGCCATTCGCACCATGAGTTCAGCACCGGACGCAACGGACGCAACAAGGGACGTGGATCCCCGCTACCAACAGCTCTTCACCGAGCTGGAACAGCGCTTCGCATCAACATCTCTCGGCCCGGACAAATGGTACATTCTCGCCATCTCCACGCTCGCGGCCAGTCCGGACCCTGAGCGCGCAGATCAACTCTACCTTCATCTCTGCGCCCAGCCCAACAACACCACCCCGTCTGCCCGACAAGCCCTCGTTCGTCGGCTCCGCGAAGCCCTGATTAAATCCGTCCCCATCGTCGGCGTCTGCAAACCCATCGAGGCCATCCTCTCCATCGGCAAGATCGAACGCGACGAGGACAAAGATTACTCCTTCACCCGCGAGGGCTGGCAGTGCGATCAGGAGAACCACGAGCGCGGTACGGCGTGGATGCAGAAGCTTTATACGCGTGATCGGACCGGCACGGTGAATCTCTTTGCGGCGCATCAGGATTTCAAGTGGCTCTCCGAGGAGATCACGTATGGCTTGTATTTGTCGGATCGCCAGGTGCTGGATGATGTAGATACGCAGCTGGTGGTGTTGCCGGGGATCATGAGCCAGAATTTGCCCAATGAGACCCATTGGCATATTCGGGGCACGAGGCGGTTGGGCGTGCCCAAGGAGGAAGTCCAGGTCATTTGGGATTGTGTGCAGCTGGTTGCGCAGTTTTTTGGTGTTAAGCTGAACAAGGTGCCTACTGTTGATCAGGTGGAACCTGATGTGTAGACGTCTGGATATGCCACAAGGAAGAGAGATTTTTATAGATGCTAGGTAGTAGGTACTAGGTAGGCTGACCGCTGTGTGTTAGGTACAACTTCTACATTGATGACTTGAGATCAGTCACTCCGGAATGATGTTGACTCTACCTTACGCCCCGATTAATGTCATTCATGTGATGGAAGTTGGAAATAGAAGCTTTCGGGACACTATGGGCACCTAGACCGAGTCGGGTACGGCATCATAGGTTCATGGATACATATCCGTAGTTCCGTGCTGATTCCACAGACTACAGAGTACAGAGTCTTCCGTGCCAGACAACTGGAACCTCTCCTTAGATACCAGCTAAGGCCCTGTGCGTGGTCCCCAAATAAGTGGAGCTGACTTTCTGTACAAATACTTCGGCTTTGAAATGTCCAAGAGACCACCTGACAGCTTACCTGAAGACATAGACTGTGCTCGAAATGTTCTGATATTAGTCTCTACGAGAAGCCAGTTCGGATGGGTGAATACGCTTCCAAGGTTCTGCCGTCTTAATTGATCCCGCATTAGATTTAGAGCTCCCAGGTTCCGATAACGACCGATAAGAAGTCCCAAAAAAAAGTTCGCACCGGCGGGCGCGCAGGGGCAATTACATACTGTATTTTGGATCCAACCCACCCTTTTCTACTTGGCTTATTTCCTTCCCTATCATACTACGAGACAAAATCAGAGATTTAAATACCCACGGCGCAAGATGGGCAAACGCAAGCAAGATCTCGGCGATGTGCCAATGGGCGGCACGGGTGCCAATGACGACGATTCGGACGATGTGAGCAAATCTCGAGAAATGCTTCTCCATCCCCCAAAGCATCGCCCATCTGCTATACCCTGGTCCACGTGTATGCTCACATAACAATGTCTAGGATGTTGACATGGTCAATGTTGAATTCGAGTGGTTTGACCCGCAGCCTGCCGTCGACTTCCATGGACTCAAGAACCTTTTGCGCCAATTGCTCGACAATGATGCGCAGATGTTCGATCTGTCCGCCTTGGCAGACTTGATTCTATCGCAACCCACGCTGGGTTCGACGGTGAAGGTGGATGGGAACGAATCGGATCCGTATGCTTTCTTGTCGGTGGTGAACTTGCAGGAGCACAAGGTATGCCACTCTCGATTGATTGATCTCTCGTCACCACTCATTCTCAATTGTCCTCCCGGGGATCTAACGGATATGCGCCCCCGCGCCTAATAGGACAAGCCCGTCGTCCAGTCTCTGATCAACTACTTCCGCGAGAAAGCGGCCGCCAATCCTGCCCTCTCTCCGCTCAAGGACCTCCTCTCACAGAACCCCGTGCCTCCAATCGGCCTCATCCTGACCGAGCGCATGATCAACATGCCGACGGAGGTGATCCCGCCCATGTACAATATGCTGGTCGAAGAGATTGCCTGGGCGATCGAGGACAAAGAACCGTACAACTTCTCCCACTACCTGATCTTGTCAAAGAACTACGTGGAGATCGAGTCGAAGCTGGATATGGAAGAGTCACGGCCACAAAAGAAAAAGAAGAAGGGCGGCGAAGCGGCGCCGCGCTTCTTCTTTCACCCGGAAGATGAGATTCTGGAGCGAAACGCAATCTGCTCCGGGGCTGTCGAGTATACACACAAGCAGGACGAGGGCCACTCGGACTCCAAGCGTGCCTTCCAGGAGCTTGGGGTCCAGACAAATGGTAGCTTGATCTTGATCGACGGGACCAAGTTCGAGTCTACGGTCAAGGCGCTCATTGAATACGTGAAGCCGCCGGGTATGTGAAGATGACAACTGGAATGACTTCAAGAAAATCATGTGATGTATGTGTCATGTCACGAAATAGTCATTTTGCCTTCGTTGCGGTCTTGATTCTTTATAGTCCATCTACTTCTTAGCCATACCGTTCAACCCATCCAGGGAATGCAAGTTTCATAGCGACCAATTTGCAATTACTCCCATTTCGTGCCCTTCAGACGCTGCATCAGATATTCCACTTCGACCACCTTGGTCAGTGGAATCACACATTCCTAGGTGATCGGGATCGGAAGATTAGTATACCATCCGAGCAATCAAACTTCACTTTGTACAATCCATTGACTCACTTTGTACATGGCTACCACTGCATCAATGTTGATCTTGGGGCCTTGCTCTTCTGGAAACGCAGGATCGGTACCGTAAATCTTTGCCTTGAGACCGAGACGTTCCAAGACCTTCTTCTCCACTGCGGCATTGGTGATAGCGGCATCGATACCCTCCCGATCGCCCGCCCGAATCAGGCGTACAAACAGCTCCGGGTCCTTCTGAAACTTGGACTCGGCAACGAACTTGCCAAAGTGAATGCGGCGCGACAAGGCCTGCAGACACGCCACGTCGCACGTCGCAGCCGAGCCGTAGTTCTCCTGTGTCTCACCGCGATCCTCCCGGTCCTGTCGACAGATGGCGGGGAGAATCTCGTCGATGTAGCGCCTCTTGATGATGTCGTTGACGTTCACGTCATTGTCGTGCAGGATTTGCGGGTAGGAGAGCGGCTGCAGCACGGGCTCCTCCAGCGCATCGGGGAAGAATGGATACTCGTCCGGGGACTGGTACCGACGCACGCGGGATTGAAGACGCTCTTGCTCGCGCAGCAGATAGTCCATGAGACTGAGCTCGCTGTGGGGGATTTTGACCCCACCGGGGACGTAGATTGTCCTGTTGAGCTGGAATTGAACGCGTTCGATGAAGTGGAATGTAATGGTATCTTCGAGACGACTGTCATAGTTTGTTACCGGTAAGTATCATGTCCCTCAATGGCTAATTGAAGCTTTGAGCAGTGGTCCTCGTTCCGTCGGCACCGGCGATGCCGAACGAACAGCTCTCGCGGTGACATGGAGGGGGAATGCGATCGTGGACCCTTGGAACGGACCTCGCACATTACTTACATCAATTGAAAACGAATGTTCGCAAGATCCAATGCCTTGGAGGCGTCAGACAGATCAATCGCAGCATCCATGGTCTGGAAATTCGTGAGTGTCAAGAAAGTAAAAGTTGCGTCGCGGGTGATGCGAAGTCGGAGCAAGCCGTCCGGATGGAGAAGCTATAGCTTTGCCTGAAAGCTTCTGGTGACACTCCTGCCGAACTATATGGGTTTCTGGTCTCAAGTAATGTTTGCAGGGCTTCCAAGACTTTCGCAGTTGCTCGTGTCTCATCCATGGAGCCCCCTACACCAGCAGATGACCTATCACACTTCGTCAATTCTGCATGGAATTGACCTCTGCTTTTGTTCTTGACGTGCGTTGCGCCGCGATCGGGCCTCTCGAGTGAGTGCTGATGGTCTCGGACGCTTCTGCCAAAGCTCCCGTCAGCCCAGCGTGGAAAGCCGATCGACAGTCAGTAGGTAGCGGTTTCGGTCTCCGTCAGCTCAGACTGGACGGAAGAGCCTCGAAAGCTCCTCGGAAGAGTGGCCAGTCTAGACCAACATGCTACAGACCACTGAAGACGGCCCACCCCGGCATCAGTATCTCAAACCACCGACGCAAAAAAATGTGAATTCGGAAAAGATCCACAAGTAAGATCAATTGAATGACCAGGAGGACCGCTGCTCGAAACAAGGGAGTTTAATCAGGGCGTAGCCGGAGACCGCGGTAACGCATCGCGTGGACACATGACGATTTGGTCTTCCGCTCTCCGTAGCAAACTACCGCCGCTACCCACACCACCCCTTCCCACCGCGCATGGTGCTTGCTTGATTGTCCCCTCCCCCCCCTGCAAGACTATCTCCGGGCATGGCGACTCATCGTCGCGACGACTCGCCCTCGGGTCTCTCAGACATCGTCGAGGGCGAAGGTCTGCTGGGTACTGGTATAACGGTAGGCGGATCTTTTCTCATCCCACTCCACCCTCTCGTGACGCCGGGTTTGAAACGCCTCTCTACTCCCACGTCAACCCGTGAACGCTTCTGCTCGCTTTTCTCCCATAATTCGAGCCCCGATCAACGTGGCTGACATGGATCTTTCCACGACCGACAGACTCGACATATCGAAGCTTTTGGGCGCAAGGTCACCTCTACTGCGGGACATTTGATCGGACCGGGCGACCAGGCTCATGGCTCTCATTATCAGAATGCCATGTCTGACATTCATCGCGAGCTACGTCGGCCTGCGGCGCAGCGAAAAGTTTTCTCGCTGACGCAAACGACTCCAACCGATTTGATGCGATCGAAGCTGTCCACATCTGAAATCCAGTCGCGGGCGCTCTCCTCTCTACCAGATGATCTGTTGGCGAATATTCCCGAGGACACGAGCTCTTATTCCTTATTCCAGGGATTTCAGGCAAGCGTTCCAGAAGAAGAGCCGACCACTAAAAAGCACAGGAGGCGAAGTTCCAAGGCGCAAAAGGCGCTCAAGGACAATGAGAAGGCCGGGATGTTACAGGCAGGACCCACGGCGTTGAGAGAGGAACGAAAAGCGCTGGCCCGCCGATTGGACCTCATGGGGATACGAAAAAATATGTGCAGCGCTGAGATTCACGAGATCGACAACAAGATCGCCAACCTGCACAAGATGCGGCAGATTGTGCTGGACCGTCTAGCTGGGCTGGAGATGGATGAAGCTGCAATGGAGGTGGAGAGTATGTTGACCAACCTCGCTCGGGGCCGTATCGATACATGTCAACGTGCGACGGACTAACACAGGACCACTAGTCACGGAGCTCGATAACAAGCTGGAGGACTTCCCAGAAGAGGAACCACCAGAGCCACCGTCGACAGTCGAGACGCCAAAGTCCTCTGATGCTACGAGTGACACCGCTACCCCCACAATCGATCCTGCCATGGATGCTTCCTTCATGTCGGAGTCCATTTATGAGAAGCTGCCAACATCGTCTCCTCGGAGCCTGCGACATCGATCGATCCGAAAGCGATCTATGCCGATCCTCCACGAACACTTCGCTCCTGGCTCCTTGATCAAGGAGATCGAGGCTCACACTGACATGGTCACAGCCATTGACTTCGATTATCCCTTCGGGACCATGGTCAGCGCAGCCCTGGATGACACTGTTCGAGTTTGGGATATGAATGTCGGCCGCTGTTCTGGACTTCTAGAGGGACATCATGCTTCAGTCCGAACCTTACAGGTGGAAGACAACATTGTGGCGACGGGCTCTATGGACGCCTCCGTGAGGCTGTGGGACCTCAGTCGCGCCAGACCTGTCAGTCGGGACAACCGATTGAATAGACATGGGCGCGAACGCCTGGATGGAGAGGAAGGAATGCATCAGCCTGTCGGACCATCTTCGAACCTTGAAGACTGTCATGTCTTCTCACTTGAGGCGCACGTTGATGAGGTCACTGCCTTGCACTTCAAGGGTGACACGCTGATTTCCGGCTCTGCAGACAAGACTTTGCGCCAATGGGATCTGGTCAAAGGTCGCTGCGTTCAAACTCTGGATATTCTGTGGGCCGCAACTCAATCATCCGCCTCAAGCGCTGGCGATAGTCACTGGCGCCCCTCTGGCCGCCTTCCGGACGCATCGGCCGACTTTGTTGGAGCGGTGCAATGCTTCGATGCGGCGTTAGCCTGCGGAACGGCAGACGGCATGGTCCGCCTCTGGGATCTCCGCAGTGGTCAGGTTCATCGGAGTCTTGTTGGTCACACAGGCCCCGTGACCTGTCTCCAGTTCGACGATGTTCACCTGGTGACGGGTAGCTTGGATCGAAGTATTCGGGTGAGTATTCTCATGTGTTCCACGCATCGAGGGTCTTGGAGTGACAAAAAGCTAACCTGGCAACTAGATCTGGGATCTTCGGACTGGGTCTATCTACGATGCCTACGCCTATGACAAGCCTGTCACTAGCATGATGTTTGATTCTAAACGCATCGTGGCTGCTGCAGGAGATAACGTGGTCAAGGTCTATGACAAAGCGGATGGCCACCACTGGGACTGTGGCGCTGGCGTTGGTCTCGACGAAGAAGGCCCCTCCCCTGCTATCGTCGAGCGAGTACGCCTCAAGGACGGATATCTGGTGGAAGGCCGCAAGGATGGTACTATGGGCGCTTGGACATGTTAAGCAGGCGCAAACAGACTCGCGCTTTCATGCTTTGATTGTCCTTCACCCCTTCCCCCCCTCCCATTATGCATGCTCAGCTGGCGAATCGCCCAGCGTCTTTCCCTCTATACCCGTTGTACATTATCTCCATCATCGTATCTAGAGCATCGGGGATTGACCAGCCCGCATACCGCGAGAATCGTCGCGGTGGGTAACACTACATGTATTCGTCAGCGTCCCAAGTTGAAAAGAAACTAAATTCGATCATATGCATCTCCAACATGACTTCTCTCCAAATCAAGTTTCAAGTCTTTGTTGTCTGATGACTCGCGCATGTGGAGGTTCGCGGTGGGGATGAAAGTAGGCAGACGCTCAACCCGGGACCGCTTTAGCTTCTGCGAGTCACAAAGAAACGAATGTAAATTTAGCACACATGGCCAATCAGCACAAGACTGCACAGATATCAGCAGCGACCAGAGACACATGCTGGGTTGAATTGTCTCGCAAATAAAGAGACAAAGAAAAGATGCTCTCGAACCCAGACAGTTTGCTGCATTCTGCCCCCTCGAGTCTACTTGAATTCCATCTTCGCAGACTCGAGCCCGAGTGCCCGCTTTACATCCACCTCCCCTTCTGTTTCCCTCTCGCTTTCGCTTCTCCTCTACGCCTTGCTTCTTGTAGTAGCGCGAATTCACCTTGACGTGGAATCGCCTGATTTTCAGATGGCATAGAGAATATTTTTCATCTCAATCTCCTCAATTTTCCTGGTCGGCGAAGGCATCACAGAACAGTTACGACTGTTCACGTCCCGTCGCGTCTTTGCGCGTCGTACCCGCCGCAACTACGGGGCCGCAATTTGTGAATAACTACTACTTGAACACAACAAGACAACGTCGGCTGCATGCCGAGCGAGAATCGGGTGCCTGACATCTTGCACATCGGTAAGTGCCGCGTGAATGTCTCTAAACTTTCAATCGAATGCCCCCCTTCTCAATCTGCCCGAACCATTGCTGCGTTGGAAGCGCCGGCGATCTTGGAGACCCTTGGTGCCGGTCTGTCTGCGTGCGCATCGCTTGATGCAAGAGAGCCTTGATCTCTGTATGCATGGCTCTGAGCCGACTGCAATACGACGTATTCGCAGATGCTTGGTGATGATGGTGATGATGCGGCAGGCAAGGTTTTGCTGCATCTCCCTTTGCTACCAAGCAAGAGATTCACTCCGCACCTACGGGATGCGATTGACAGCCATCCACTATCTCGGAACATGTTGGCACTGTCCCAAGCAACCAGCTCAGGATGACCCGTACCCTTACTGGCTGTATACCTCTTATCTCGAGAAACGCTTCAGAGTACACGGTTGCAAATCTGGGTTTCAGTGCGCAAGCGATAGTTGTACTCCAAGGCGCATTTGGGAACGAATGAGCACTGAGCCCCCAGAATCAAGATGCACATTCAATGTCCCCTTTCACACGATGCCTCTCACGAAAACGTCTTCGTACAATTTGGGCACCCTGCTACCGAGCCCGGGCAGATGCCATTACTCTATGATGGCTTGATTTGGGCTTACAAGAGCTGACATGCCTCACGCAGAATGAACTCAACAAACCCACATTCTCCCCTTAAGGCCTACGCTAGTGATCCAGAAGACCCCAACAGTCTTGTGAGATTACTGGATCTCGACCTAGGGGAGGATTTACCAATACCACTCGCCGCCGTTGCGGGCTCGTACAACTACGGCACTGACTTGGGAACCGCTCTTCCTGAGCAGATTACCACGGAACCTGTGTTAGAGAACGATTACATCGCCAGAAAAATCGACGCTGGGCTCGACATGGCGGAGAGACGCCCGTGGAACCCACCTTCGAGGCGAATCTCCAACGGAAACCTCGATGCCTTGGGCACGAAAACGCGAAGAACAGCGGCTAGGAATCCGGGCCCCGGTCCACGGAGAAGCAAGCGCCAACCGACACCAGATCAGACGCAGCTTCTGCGTTCTCTTCGAGAGGCAACGACCTCCTCGGATGAATCTGATATCATGCCTTCACCACCCATCGCGCAGACAGTCTCTACGGACGCTAGTCCAGCTGCTGATCCACCCTTTCCGCGTCGACTGTCTGAATTATCCGATGAAACGTTATATCCTTCATCACTGAAGCAGCGCGGAGTTCATGTGGACAATCTAAGTGTGCGTAGCTCTCTCAGTCGACAAAGCTCAGTTGACAACGCCTCGGAAGTCTCGTGGAACCTAGAGCGGGACATTCACGAAGACGATTTGCAACGAACACGACCAGGTCAATACCGCGAAGAACCTCATGGCCGGGATATTACCAAACCACCTCGTCGGCCGTCAGGCCTTTCCATGATCCAAGACACAATACTCGAACAGGACGAAGGGGAGGAGGAGGGGGAGGATGAGTTGATCATGGAGCCGGAGGATGACATCGAGGAACTCACTTCGCCAGATTCGCCGGAGGGATGGGAAGCGCCGGCGCGGACCATTATTCCGCAAGAGTTCCGCTCTAAGACCTCCTCGGTCACGTCAAACGATGATACATATCATGAGGTAGACGTGGGCCGGCAAACCTGGTCGGCAAAGTCTTCACAACAGGCCGAAGGCGTAACGGGCGGATCGTGGACATCAAAGCGACGAATCAAATGGTCGCGAGTGCTCATGATCGTGTTGTTTCCTTTGGGACTTCTTTGCTGCTTTTACTACCAGAGCAGGCTAGCTTCCCTCCTCCACAGCGACGCCCTGGGAAGGATTCGCTGGTGTCTCCCTTTTGGACAATCTCCGTTCGACGTCCCATCAAACTTTACCGACTCTGCTGCCTTCCACGGGTTACAAAGTCAAGTGAGAAATGTTGACTCCAAGGTTTCCTCACTATCGCGTGAGCTGGACTCTTTGCGCTCTGAACTGGCTCACTCCCCCCGGGCTCCCATCGACTATACCGGTGAACCTCCCAAGCCAGCACCAAAAATCAATTTCTTATCGCCAGGAAATGGAGCAATAGTTCATCCTGATCCAAAGAAGACATCGCCGGAAGCGGGGCACAAACAGTCGTTCATCCAAAAGGCCGGCCACTCGCTTCTTCGAGGCAAGGCCAAAGTCCCAAAGCCCCCACCCGCTGTAGTCGCCCTCGAGCCCTGGAGTGATATCGGTGACTGTTGGTGCGCCTCACTGCGGAACGGCCAATCTCAATTGACTGTTCTATTTCAGCATCCGATGGTTCCTGAGGAGTTGGTGGTTGAACATGTCCCACGAAGCATAACCCTCAACCCACATTCTGCGCCCAAGGACATTGAAGTCTGGGCACGTTATGGGGTGTTTCCGCTCTCAAACATGCAGGTCGAGAACAAAACAAAGACCTCGGCGAGGTGGTCGTTGCCCGATCTCTGGCCAAGTCGAACGCCGGAAGTCAATGAGCCTGAGCATGCAGCACCATCGAAACCTGCGGTGACCAAGGAGACCCTTCCTCTTGTGGTAATGAATACGCTCCGTATAGCCAACCAAGGCGTGGCAGAACGCGAATATTCCAATGATCCCGAGTTGGGTCCCAGATTTTATCGCATTGGAACAATGAAGTACGACATCTATGCTGTAGACAACGTGCAGTATTTCCCCTTTGACAGCATCATCGAGATTCCTCATCTTCGTGTGGATCAGTTGGTGTTCCGGATGAAATCAAACTGGGGCGCGAACCAAACCTGCATCTACCGGCTGAAGCTTCACGGTCATCTGTGATCCCCTGTCATTGGAATGTACAGTAGTATCGATAGATTCTGATCATCAGGTGCGATGGGGCTCTGATTGTTTCTCTTCTGTTGTCTGCGAGTTGGATTTCCCCCTGCAGCTAATTTCATTCCACCCCGTATGCTGGCGGCTTCATTTGTGGGGCGGAATTGGGTTTTGTTGGATATGCTTTTTTTATCTCCTGTCCGTGTTTTGGGACCCTGTTTACCGTCTTTGTGACTATTCTTGTTTGAAAACCTGGGCGGAGGCCCGGCGATGATACCTTGAGTTTAGCGTGTGGCATGGTCACGAGGATGGCGTTTGCGGTATTGGCCCCTTTGCAAATCCAAATACACTGCATCTTCCGTTGCTCTTGAACCAACACAACATCCGGCACGTTAGTTGGGGGCCAGTTTCTGTTGGTTGCAATCCCAATATAGACCATCGATCCGGACACGATTTGGATCCAACTTGGATCGAAGCGAGGTCTTTGCCAGTCCGGTAGTGGCGTCTACCTCCATCGGGACGCCAGCAAACAAACGGGACCATGTAGCCGCGCGCACTGCCTTGTTCCCGCTGAATGTGATAGGATAGCCTCATGGATTTCCTGCGGTAACTGTACGGCGGCAATGCATCCCCGGTTCATATAAGAGTCCAACCGCGTGCTGGATGTGACGGGGGGATCGAGGGTGATCACAAATCGCAGTCTCCAGCTCTTTACTCCACAGATATGATCACCATGAAAGACTCTCCCAACATGGCCGAAGATCAACAAAAGTATAGGCACAATCAATCGAATCTCAGTATCAGTAATCAATTCTTCGGGGCCCGGTATCGTTGGTCTACAGTTCCGCAGGATGCACCCCAGTCTATGGAGGAAGCGCAGGCCTTGATCGACCAGCTGTATCTCTCCGGCGGGCCGTTCTTCTCCAAGGAAATGATCCGACTGGCCTTTGAGCAGTGTCAGCGAAAGCCTGTTCGGGGAGAGATGCTATACATCAACGATGTCACCGGTGCCGTTGTCGAATTTGAGTGCCAAACAGGCGAGGTGAAGATTCAGATTGACCATGACGGTGAAAAGTCCACGTACCTCCTGTGCGAATGGCCATGTGACAGTGCTCGGCGCAGAATGATCGAAAGCTGACCAGTGCCATTCCCAGACTTGACCCGGTGCTCTCATACGAATGCCGCGCTCACCTGAAGCACCATCTTTGGTGGACCGGCATTCGAGAGGATCGATCCCCATTCTGTAGTTTGACCCTGCTACATCCCTCCTTCAAGTTCAAGACCGATACCAGGGAGCCCATTGACCCCACCCCGCGCCGTCCACCTGAGGCAGTTGCGCAGGAGTTCCTGGACCGCAGCCGCAAGTGGCAGAAGTCCGAGGTTGCGCAGCAGCTTGTTCACATTCTGTGTGCCCACGCCGCAGGACACGAGATTAGCAAGATCATTGGGCTCGCGCTCGGTGCCATCTCCTACGATACTGATGACCGCTCGAGGTCATTCGTTCAGCATGCTCTGCTGCTCACGCTCCAGGATTGGCTGATGGGGCGAGACAAGAAAGACAAGCCCGTCTGCTACGCCCAAGATCCAGCATATCGGTCTGTCGACCGACAGATCCTGAAAGAGCATGGGATCGAGGCCATCGACGATCCCCGGGCGTGGCTCGAAATCGACAATCAGTCAATCGTGTTCTCCGTGGCCCCCAACGTGCCAGTCAAGGAAATCGTGGCGGACATTGCTCGTCCAGCGATTGTCATTTGGGAACGGGTGGGATATAACGATGCAGATCGGGAAGGGAAGATGTCGTGGTAAGTGTAGTGTCTTCGGTCATGCACGATGAATGTCCTTTGCCTTTGCTGCAGCTTCCTCCTCTTTGATGGTGACTTGTTTCGGCATCATCTTTGTTGAACCAGTGTCTCTTGCTCTCCATTTAAAACACGCATTTTTGGTTCTCACTCTCAGTCTAGTACCGACCCCGATTCCCCACGGGTTCGAGCGATGCTGGCGCAGTACGAGGTCTTTGACTTTGGCGCAGAGGATGACCCCGACTTTTGCAAGACCGTGATATATATTCGTCGTTGTCGCGGTTAGGCAGTGCATTGCAGAGAGCAATATTTTCCTCTCAAGGAGGTGTGGTGAGTCAATATTGATACATTCATCCTCCTTCACCCTCTCTCCAGTCCCACTGCGATGGAGCCTCAACCCCGAGTGTGTGTGGCCTGGGAAATCGGGCCGAGACTCCAGCAAACGCCCGCGCATCGTCTCGTTGCTTATCCTGGTGTCCTCCCTTTCCAAGCGACCTCGGCCTTATCTACATCCTACCAGACTACCACTGCTACATAACTGCTGCTGCTAGTGTCTCGCCCCTTCAGGTGAAATTGAAGACCGGCTCAGCGGACATACGCTGCGAAAAGGAAGCGCGGCTGAGCGGCCGCATGCGAGTCCTTTCGGTCGTCGTGAGAACGTAGGAGGGGCCTTGTCTGCAGTTGGACCTAAGGAGGCTTCGGAGAGCAGGATTTGGCCCTCGCAATACCATTCATTGCCCTTGCGCTGTTGATTACATGACCCTGTGAGGCTTTAACACTTCAGGAGATCACATTACCATTACCGTCCGGGACCTTTGCGACAGTACTCTATTTGTTTGACTTTGAACCTCTGTCTCATTTCGCACTTCATTTTCCATCTTCTCTTCCTGCACGCATTCTTCTCTCCTCCTCTCTCTCTCTCTTCTCTCTCTCTCTCTCTCCAGATTTTGGCCTGTGTCTCTTCAGATCAGTAGTGCTGTAGTCAAGAGATCTCCCCCGCCTCGACTTTTTGACGGTTCCTCAACCCCACCCGCTCCGGCGCCAAAAAAAAGGGAAAAAAAAAAGAAAAAAAAGACCCGGAAAAAGAAACACAAAAAGAGAGGATGACGAAGGCGGAAGACACTCGGCCTCACCTCGCAGGGCCATCCAATTTCACCGGTCACGCGCCTTTCGTGCAGCCATCCTCGTACCTTCGCCCTCCAATGTCCTCCCAACCCGAGAGACCAATTGATGTTGAAGAGCGACAAGGCCTGGTAAGTTTGGACTCGTGACAATTCCATCCTGTCCGTCTCTGTGTTTCCCCTGGAGAATGCCAATGCCCGTCCCACCTCGTCTTTCTGGCCCCTCCTCCTCGAGGAGCTTCCCCCGCACGTCCGACAACTTTCCGCTGCGCACCGCAGCCAAGCCCCCAGTCAGTCTTCAAATGCGAACGATCGGTGTTGTTCAGAAGATGCGGAAAGCTTGATTTCTGTTCGGGTCGGCCGTGGCCTGGCGATAGCCTGTCGATGGCGCCGGCGGTGAAATCGCAACCGCATATTCCGAGGGTCAATCGCGGCGGGACAAGGAAGGGCCTCTTGTGGTCTCGGGCACCCGAATATCCCTAACCCTGAGATCCCCAACGAGACTACTGTAGTGGTGGTCAATATCTGGAATGTGACTAATGGAGCGTCACACAGCGTGCCATTCGCAATTTCCTCAAAGTTCGCACCAGTTACGATGTCCTTCCCTTGAGTTTTCGCCTCATCATCTTCGATACCGGACTATCGGTCAAGGAGAGCTTGAACATTCTCATTCAAAATGGCAAGTCAACACGTTGCCCCCACTCGCTGTCCCGGTTCTCGGTTTCGAGAAGCGAGCACTTGTATCGCAGGTACACGATTTGACGTGGAAGGACTAAATGCTGACTGGAACACGTTGGTGGTGACTTACAGGCATTGTCTCAGCCCCGTTGTGGGACTCAAAAGCGTCCAAGTTCGCCGGCCTGTTGACCACCTCTGACTACATCAACGTCATTCAGTACTACTTTCAGAACCCAGCCGCCCTCGACCAGATCGATCAGTTCCGGTTGGACAGTTTGCGAGGTGAGACATTGTTCCTGCACTTTCAGCACCGATCGATCTCCATTCTCGTCGGCAATGATCTGACTCTTTGTTTCCTTTGCAGAAGTGGAAAAGGCGTTGGGTGTCGCCCCTCCCGAGACCATCTCCATCGATCCCGAGCGTCCCCTCTACGAGGCGTGCCGGCGCATGTTAGAGTCTCGCGCCCGTCGTATTCCCCTTGTCACCAATGACAGCCAAACCGATCGATCGCACGTCCTCAGTGTCATCACTCAATACCGCATCCTGAAGTTTGTGGCTGTCAATGTCGGCGATACACAGAAGCTCCGCCGCCCACTGGGGGAACTACTGCTGGGCACATACAACAATATTGCGACAGCTTCGATGGACACTCCAGTCATTGATGTGATTCATATTCTGGTTGAGCGCAGCATCTCCAGTGTGCCAATCCTAAACTCCGAGGGTACGTACACAGTCTGAATTATGATCGATCAGATGCTCTAGTATACCTCATCTGAACGCGCAACTTGGGAACTTGAGCTGATACCGAGATCGCCATGTCTAGGGGTCGTCTACAATGTCTTTGAAGCAGTTGATGTCATCGCTCTGATCCGCGGTGGTGTCTATGATGATCTCGGCTTGACTGTGGGAGAGGTTTTGAAAAAGCGATCGCCAGTAAGATGCTCCCCCTCCAGGCCCTGATATACCAGCCCTCGTTCAGTGCCACTGACAGATCGCTAGGAATTTCCCGGCATTTATACATGCTCATTGAATGATGGACTTGACACAATCTTTGATACCATTCGCAAATCTCGAGTGCATCGTCTTGTGGTTGTGGACGAACATTTCAAGCTGAAGGGAGTTTTGACCCTGAGCGATATCCTCCACTACATCCTCCTCGAGGGCGAAACTGACGAAGTATGATTATGTGGCCGAGTCTGGCTTGCAACGCTTTTTGATTTATTGTTCTGCTCTGTGTCTTTCATGCGTATACACCATCTTTCTTGGCTGCTTTGCATTTGCATGGCGTTTCCGTGTTTCCTTTTCCGATTCTTTCCAATGCCCCCTGAAGCCTCATGCCCCCTCAAAGAAAACTTTCCACAAATCATGTATCATGTCTGGTTACTTGTTCACTTGAATCTCTCAGAATCATCTTTGCATTATCTGTAGGGGGAATAATGGAAAGACCGTTAGCAAGATTTGAAGTTTCCAACTGTCTGTTTTTCATGACGGAAGATTCCTCGTGCGGGGATACGATGGATACTTACCTACAGATCGTGAGCAGGACTGTCCTTTCCTGAGTTGTTCTCTCAGTCTGCTTCAAAGATCGATTGGAGTCGGCGTGCTGCGTTCTTGTCACAGGTTAGAGGCCCGACGTAGGGCCCATAAATCCGTCAGACATGGTTTTGTCGATATGTGCTTTTGGCACGAAATGTCATGGATGTTCACAGACCATGAGCAAAGCATCCCTACGTTACTCTAAGGTTCTATTTGTTCACCTTGATGGACAGGAGTCACGTGTTCGAAGCCTGACCTAGGGTCTATCAATTCATCGGGCGTGGTGCTTGTCCCCATGTGTGTTTTCATGACAGACGACTTCTCACTGGGGAATATTATGAATGCTCATATACCGTGAGCAGAGCATCCCTTGCTTGGGGTTGATTTCTGTTCGTCTTGATGAACTGGAGTCACGTGTTCAGGGCTTGTATTAGGGCTCATAAACCCGTGAAGCCTGGTATCTGTCCACACTCCACACGTGGTGAAAGACTTCTCGTCCGGGAACACCATAGATTTTCACAGATTGTGAGCAAAGCGTTCCTTTCCTTGGGGAATTCATTATTTGTCTCAATGGACTGGAATGAAGCCGAAGGCTCGAGATCTGAGATTGTTTCATTCCGTTGTTGGGACGAAAGACTTCTTGCCGGGAGCTACTGCGCAGGGAATATTATCGATCTTCACAAATCGTGAGTGAACCGTTATCTTTCTAGGCTTCTTGTGACTTACATTGATGAATCAGAGTCATTTCGGAGGCTCGAGGCCCGGTATTGATACACTGTGTTTCTTCGGGACGAAAGATTCCTCATCAGGGAATACTATGAAGGGGAAGAAGTTACGAATGTTGATCAGTCTTGAATGCAGTCTCCTCCTCGAAGTGAAAGAAAAGCGTCCTTCATCAGGGTCTTATGTCTACTTCTTCGAAGGACTGGCATCGTATCGAATGTTCGAGACCCGGACCCAGGCCTAAGCGTCTATAAATGGCCAGTCCTGACGTTTACCCTCTCTCTCTCTCTCTCTCTCTCCTCCTACTACTATCCTCCGAAGGAAGGCGCCCGAGTCATCAGTCCTTATATGGATGCGATGACTAAGCGACTGAGGCACGAGGCTGCTTCAACATCCTCCTATCTGCCGAGAGCACTTTCTGCAGACACCGCCTGGGAAGAGCCTTTCGCGGAAGAACTGGCGGCGAAGGCAGAGGAGAGAGCACTGCGCGGAACGTGCGAAAGTGCCCGAGGGAAATCCCCAGTCGCCGAAGCGCACTGCGCGTATGTCCCGCGGGATGGATATGACTTGGATTTCTCTCGCGCCTCTCTCACTTTCACCTCCATTCACCTATCACTCTCCATCCAGTCGGTCCATCAATTACGTCCTGGCTCTACTTATACTTACGCGTATTCACCGATTACGCTTTCCGTTGATGATAGGGCCGGAATCGCCGCGCCGCCCGGCCATCCATCCTCGATGTGGAAATGCGCCCGCAAAAGGTTGCAGAAGCCCCTGACTCGGAGCCTGGAATATGAGTTAATCCCGATTCCGAGCTGGATGCACAGGACGATGCTTCGTCGAAGTCTACAGCAGTGGTGTAGATGAAGAGCATGTCTGGCTGACGAGCGACGGCCCGTCGCTCCTTTTGTGACTATCTGCGTTGTGAGTTGCGTGTTGAATGAGGCCTCTCTTGGCGAGCTCCAGTTGACTCTCGATAGAATCTGAACTGAAGCTGGGTTTCCTTTCCATCTTCTTGCGTTGGCCTTGTAGATACCTTCAAGTAGTCTAGGTAGATGCTGGAAATCCGGTACTGCGTAGTAGTAGTACAGTAAGCGGCTGAATGGTCCACTTGATTCTATTGCTAACCAGAGCCAGAACAGATGCGTTGATCTCTAAATCCTCTCAAGCTGAGTCGAAGCGTGTGATTCTGGCAATAGCACCGAGTACCCCTCACAAGCACACTCGATGGAGAAAACGGCGACATCGACTGAACGACATGTCTCATAGTGAGCTCAGCGTCATCGATTAGAAAGACTAAGTTGATCACTTCCAATCCTCAGACCTCTCGTTGAAACGCGGAGCCGAACGTAGCGAGTGAACCGTCCGATTCCCACCCTTCAGTCTTGACTCAGGGTCGTCTGAGACTGAATAGATTCATGAATAACCGCAATACGAGGTCAGACTAAAAGACATGTCATTGCAGATGCGAGGCAACCCCTTCAAGAACAGGACAATTCGGACTAAATGGCACTGTTTCTAGGGACGTATATCGACTTCGCCTGTCAGTCTTGAATGTGGACCGGGTCAGCTCATTGGGAGCTTCTCACCTGAGATGAACACTGCAATACAAGTGCATCTGTTCTCTTTTGGGCGAATACCATGGAGCTCAGGCTCTCGTGAAGCCCTCGTTGGAGAGTCCTGTATGCCTTGCTTCATCTGGTCGGCCTCAACATCATCCATTGGGATACAAAATCCATTCTCCGTCATTGCGCATCACTTGCCCTGCTGCACGACCTACACCGGTACACCTTCATCGAGTGACCACCGAGCAAATCTTGTTCTCGTTCTCGAAAGAAGCTACATGTATCGATAAACAATAACGAATATGCTCGCTGGTCTCGGGCTTTCTAAGGATCTACAGCTTGCTCTATATCCGGCAGACTTGAACCAGGCAATTCACTTGCACAACGATTTTACCAGCCACTTGCATCCCCCATCGAAAATGAGAAAAGTCCTAGAATCAAGTACTGGCGGGTCTAACTAACATGTGCCATTTCGAGAATACGACGGAGACGGCCGTCCTCCCATCACGCCCGAAACCTTGGAATACTGTTGGCGGAATTGCTAGGAGGTCCTTATCAGGTCTCCTGGCGTTGAAGGAGAACAGCTATTCCCAAGTTGAGTCTCAATCACGACCGGGAACAGTTTATGGCCATGGCCACGGCCTACATTGACTGGGAGGAAGTATGTGTGCTCACGGCATGGGCATCGCCAGATCGCAAGCGAAGCATCTCGTCAAGGAGAGTATAGTCACTATAGTGTATACAGTGTAGTTGCACACTACACAGTATATATGGCGATGAGATGCAAGTAATGTGATGGTTCCACTTGAAGGTCCTTTCGTGTAGCTCGCATGAGAGTGCCAAGCGTGGCCGGAGCCACATGTCGCTGGCGTTATGAGTGCGACTGACCATCGCTCATCCTCAAACTTGTCGCTGCTTTGACCGTTGGATGAGCCTCACATTGAGTGATGCATACCAAGGCCTTTGGCTGTACTTTTCATGTTTCTTGTCTTCCCGACATCAAGTTGAACGAGTCCGTCAAAGAGATACACTTCCAGAAGTCCTGCTGTGCCTGTGCGCTTCCATTTGCACCATGACGAGAGCTCCACCCGACTCGGTGCCGAGACACTCCCGACGTCCAGTCCCGTGACTGCAGTCAGGTCGGGTGGATTCATGTTGAAGCTGCCCCTCACGGGCAAGAAGGGTTGCTTACTGAGGTGGATCACGTGCACTGAGTGGACCCCTTCCCTCAGTCCCGCCAAGATGTTTCAGATAGCCTGACGTCATTTGACAGGTCGGATCGATGTCCGACTGGCAATTCAACATGGCGAACTACTGCATTCTAGACTCGGACTATGACTATTGCAAAAGCACGGAGCTCAACCTATGTACTACGATACTGCACTATAGTAGGTGTTTAGTGTACATTGTACAGTGAACCGTATACACTGTACAATGTATATGGGCTTTGTGTCAAGACAACTTGGACAGTCAAGAAACTCCTCGTTCCTCTCGAATTAGGTGCCCCTGCTTTTGTACAGCGGTGCCACAGAGTAGTCGTCGTCGTATCTGAGGTTGATACCTCTTTAAGAGACCATCGGATCTTCCTCGGTCATTCCCATTGATCAGTCTTTTTCACCTCTGGGCTTGGCTCCCGACCAATCCGCGACCATCATTCCAAGTCTAATTGATGACAAAGGCTACAACAAGTATAAACAGTCCGACGGATCCCAGATCAGATTGGCATTCTCGCGGAACCATTCCGGTGGAGGAGGTGGCCGACCGTCTAGAAAGTCCAAAGAGACGGGAGCATGAATCAGAGAAGGAGGGCCAATATGATGCCTATTGCCTATTGCCCAATGCCCACAGACCCTTACCCCATCGGGCATTCCCAGGCTCAAGGGTTAAAAGTCGTTGTGATCCACTTGTAGAACAGGAGCTACGGAGTCTCGCAAGGCGACCGATGGCATCATGGCGGCTGTTTGGTATGTGTGCAGAACTGCAGATTGCTGCAGATTATTACAGAGTCTTGGGGACGAGGTCCGACCGACCATAAGGGAAGAGAGGCTCTCTTTTCATTCCATTGGTTAGGTACTTTGTGTTCGATCGTAGAGTCGGGGATGAGAGGGCCGGCAGTTTGGCATTGGAAGAGGTCTGTGTTTGAGAGTATCTTCTAGAATCCTTGTCATGGCGAGTCACTGAGCATTGCTCAGTGAGCAGTGAGTAGTAGAGTCCGTCCTCATTGTATGTCCTTGACGATCTGTTAGCATTGCGACTTGAGATCTACGGCATTAGTGTAGGGTGTATACCTTACTATCCTGAATATTCTCATTGAAGTTACCAACAATTGGTCATGCAACAACATACTCGATAAGATACTCAATATACCCCATCTGATTGCCATACGGCACAACTCGACTTGGCAACAATGAGTTCCTTGGGAAGAACAGGCTGGACGAGTCGTTGGGGCACAGAAAGGCCCGGCTCCACCAGACCGCACGACTGGGCGGGTTTAGATCCCGGACGAGGCTTTCACTGTTCTTTCCAAAGTGGATCTCTCCAGCGACGGAGAGTCCTCCCAGTTCCACTTGACGGTCCCAGTTGCACCGAGGTGACCAAGTATGTGAACCACCTTTGGACTTGGAAACTGGACTTGGTTCGGAGGGGTTGGTCCTGTTGGTCCTGTTGTGAATCGTGTCATGTCCATGTTGGCCTTTGAACATGTACAGTTGAGTACCTAGACTGAGTCAATTGTGTGGTCACTGTGGTCAGTCCGGTCGTGTATATCAAGTGAATGTTTGCTGTGGTCAGTTTCAGATACAGGTACCGGTGACTAGGCAAGCTCCGCCACTAGTACTGCTTCACTAGTAGTCTCAACCAAACAATAAGTAGAGAGTACCTCTGTCAAGGAACACACAGCCGGTTTGATCATTGTGCTCCTGTTAGTTCTAAATAAGGTTAATTGCCGACTCGTAGGTCACTAAATAGTGAATAGTATGAATTTACATGGTCAGTCACGCATCCCCTTCATTGAAAGACGTCATACTACCACTACTATTGTACAAATGTATAACATTGAATGTACACTACTACCGTCTGTGGCTCTGTACACCTGTCGCACATCTATCCGATCTTGCAGGTTCAATAGATGTGCTATGCCCTCGTGGCTGGTCATGGCCAGCTGGCAGCCACACATCCACTCTGGTGAGGGGCCACCCCCAGCTCCTGAAAAGAAGCGCAAATCTCCGTAAATAGTCAAAATCAGAATCATAATAATCATGAAAATACAATTGGGTTAAACTACCCTCCACAGGGCTCGTTCTTTCAGTTCACAGCTAGCTTGTTATGGACCCCCCTTCACTTGATTTCTCCCCCTCTCTTCTCTGCAGATCAAAAGAAAGATTCCCTGTTCGTCCTTCAGTTTGTCTCTTACGGTGATCCATGTTGGATTCCCGCCAGGCCCCGTCTGCATCCAGTCGTCCTGAGTACCCACCTCTACGGATGGAATCTCCCCCGGAATTATCTTTGATGCCAAATGCCGATCCCATCATGGTGTGTCCACGATCACGTGAAGAGATGATGTCGCTGATGTCAAAGACTGGCCGCGTGCTCCACTTTTGCGTTGGTCTTCTTCCACGGCCTCCCAGGAACCATGATGCCCTATCCAGTATCACTATCCAGTATCCAGTATCCAGTATCCAGTATCCAGTATCCAGTATCCAGTGTCCCCTCTCCACTCTGCAAGCCGACGTCCTGTTATGACAGTCACGTAGCGGAGGCACACTGTCAATCGTAGAATCAACATGGACCAGAGGCCGGCCGCGGGAACCCAGTACCTGTATCCTCGATGATTCAAGACCCCTCGTTACGATTCCTATTCCAATATAGCCGATCATCACTCGACGGTTTCTCTTCCGCAATCTTATTACTGCATTCCTGATTCCGGGCTGCCACTTCTTCTCTTGCACTCGAGTCTCCATCAATCAGCACGCAATCTGACCTGCCCGGCTCTCTCCCTCCCTCTCTCCCCTCTTCCCAATTGAAGGGCCTAGACTCCTAGATCGGCCTTGAACATCCTCCAACTCGGATCGCAAAGTGCCCTGGAGATTGTTTCTTCCTCTTTAGATCTTTTCTTCCTTCTCTGAAGCTCGACTTGTGTTGTGAAGCAGAACCTTCCTCCGGTGAGTGGAGATGTCAACCCTGTCCTTGTCCTAACTTGCGGCTTGGAGCTCCAGTCGATCATCGTTTGTCGCAAGATGCCTCCTTCCACCTGCATCTATCCCGACTCTGTCGGCCCATGCAGCCGGAGATTCTGCCTGGCTTACCTCCGCCGCAGCTTGCCCATCACTGCCATCAATCATCTTCATCTCCCTCACTCTTCTCGCATCTTCTCCTGAAACAGACTCCTGACCTGTTTACTTAGGACTCTCATTCTTTTCTTTCAACCTCAAACTTTTCTTGACTTTGACTTTCCCTTCCGGGACACAGAGCGCCTCGACAATTCCTCTTCTTCCGTCTGCTGACCCTTATCCACACGGAACCCGTGCCCTCATCCACGTTGGTCCCCGTCGTGTTTTTGGGCCTCACCTTTCCTACTGTCCTGATCAAAGATTCGTCCGGACCTCCTGGACCGCTGGAAGTTCTGTCCGACCGTGGCTCGACCCAAATCGACCACCATTTCGACATTGCCATTGAGACTTCGCGGGCAAGGCGAGCAGCCACTCATTGATTTACCTCCTGTGAACCCGTCCTGTCAGCCACTAGCCACCTCGAGGATCCGTGGTTCTGTGCGCAATTTGGCCTCACTTCCACGACGGGACCCGTGTTCCTGCTAGTTCCTGGCGCCAGAAGACTGCCTCCGCAATTTGCCCTCTCCCTCAGTTTGTGTGTAAGTTCGCACTGTTGAAAAGGGCAATCAATCGCCAGCGGTGGGACTTGAGAGTCGAGCTCAAAAGCGGACGCGAGAGCTGATGCTGGAGGCCGAAACTCGAAATCTACAACAAAGACGATTGTATCCCGGAAATCCACTCCTTTTCCAACAAGCTCCATTCTCTCCTTGAGGGCTTTTCTCCATTTCCCGGCATTTCCTGGATCCACGATTGATCGACCAGGAACCCCTCCCCCCAACGATTTGACTTTAACGGAGCCAGCCTTCTTGCACATCAGAGCAATCGAGCAGCTGGTTCATCACCAAATTGATACCGGCTATTGGAAGAGCTCTGCCGCTTCATTTCATCACCACTGTCCATCAAAGGAAGGATCAGTCATCGCTCTTTCCCCAAGTCACAATTTTCTTGTGCAACCCTCCCCAACCCAGCAACTACGCCTGTAACCCTCCGCCGCCCAAAAGAGGAATCGCGCGCCATGTCTACCGGCCATGTGAACCCGCCGCCTTTGCCTGGAGCTATTCCCATGTCGGACTCCTTGGGCGCCGTCGACCCATCCACCTTCTCTTCCATCAACTCGATCTCGAGTGATTTTCTAGGTTTCCCGCTCTCCGACAACGACCATTTGTGGGGAATCGGCTCCATCTCTCCAACTATGGCGGGAGGCAGCTGGGATTCCAAGATCGACTCGGCCACTTTCGCTCATGCCTCTCTCGAACGGGATCTGAAAAACGCCCAGGTCCGCAACGGTCAGCCCACTCCACCTCCGTATCAAGATCAGCGCTCGCAACAGACCTCCAGTCCTGAGCTAGAGCCCGCTAGCAAGCGTCGCCGGGCACGAGAGTCGAGAGTTGCCGCCGCCAGTATGAGTCCCGATCTGGATGACTATCCTCGAGACGGCACTGACAAACGAGCCAAATTCCTCGAGCGGAATCGACTCGCCGCCAGTAAATGCCGACAAAAGAAGAAAGAGCACACGCAGCAACTCGAACAACGATACAAGGAGCAGTCTGAGAAAAAAGAGACACTCGTGGCCGAGATTGCCCGACTGCGCTCCGAGATACTCAATCTCAAGAACGAAGTGCTCAAGCATGCTCAATGCGGAGACGAGCCGATCAAACTCCATCTTGCGCAGATGGTGAAGAAGATCACCGACCACGACGGCGCCTCGTCGATGGGACTTGAGCATGTGATGCAGGGGTCCCAGCCGGCTCGAGCTTCGCCAGTAGATCGAGCGTCAACGCCAGCATCGTCAGTCTCCGCAGCCGCATGTACAACAGCTCCACTGGCGGCGGTCTCCTCGGCACTGTCCTTTGGATTTGATGATCCGCTGCATGTCGAACCGGCTGCGGCTGCGTCGGTGAACCCCTTTGAGCAGCAATTTCGGCGGGATTCTGAAGCGACGATGGTCTCGGAGTCCTCCCTTGCCTTTTCCGCCGAGGACAACTTTGACGATTTGATCAATGTGTAAGATGAGGCGAGTGCTGTCTTTGCAGCCTTTTCATGCTCAAAAGGCCGACGAGAAGGGCCTCAGCGATAGTTCCCGGCATGGGTCTTCGGCACACCTCCGTTTTCGATTCTTTCTCCGATTCGAGTGCTCTTTTTTTGTTGGCACGCTCTTCCATCTTTCCATGATGGACCTCCAGACTATGATGGCCTGTCAACGACATTTTGCTTCAGCCACAGCCCCGGGTTGGGGCCCTCATACACAAGACTGAAACGACTGTGCTTGTGGAAAATTTTCGACCCCTCGGCGATTCGCGCTCTTCTCTTATCTCCTTTTGCTTCCTCTAGTATACCCTCTGATGGGCCTTTCTCGAGATTCAAATCTGGGCCCTGTCTCGGGTACGGAGCTAGTCTCCCTTTCTCAAAGCTGGGGTGTACTCGACCGATGAACTCTGGCGAGTAGGAGCCTCCTTGTGTCGTTCTTTTTGCGTTTTCTTTGCTAGTTTTATCCCCGATTCACTTGCCGGGGATCATTGTTGCGGTGTTGAAACGGGTGGCGTCTTTGTGGAAGGTCTTTGCTTCTCCAGCAGTTGTCAGTATTTTCTACCTCTCAGCGCTTCAGCGTTGGTGGAAAACGAAGCGTCTGTTGTTTAACACGAATTGATGAAATGAGCTGACAGTCTCGAACGAGGGTTTTTATTCTTACTCGACGAGAGATCCAATTGCTCGCAAGCAGGAAACATAGAATAAAGAAGACTAAGAGATAGAAAAACAAGAAACTACGATCATGTTATCTCACGCACACCATTTCATATAGACAAACATCTAGACAAACATGAATATGGATAAATTAAGGTACGTAGGCAATTTCGTCTATTGATACGCTGGCTTAAATTCAATGGTATGGGGTACCTCCAACTACCTGCTACCTAAGGTACTCCTAGAGGCTTAAGGCTCGGGTTAAGGCACCTGCCCCTCGGATACGCGAAAGCTTCGAGATCCACTTCGGTAGTTCACAGCTTTAAAATCTTGTGTAACCTTATTCGTGGAGATCAGGTGTCATATTGCCGATTCAGTTAGTCTACCCGAAGTCGGAGTGCATTTCCACTCCACGATTCTGCTTCTCCCGTTTCTGCCAGCCACAACGGACCCTCCACGTTCATCGGGAGAAGAGTCATATGATAATACAACACTTGAACACACAGGGGTCCCGCGTCCCCCTCCAGCTGCCCGTCCTCCTCAATACATAAGTCCGCCTTGCCATAAGAATGTAACCTACTCTATTTCGCTAACACTTCTTGCACATGATTTCTTCGATATGCTAGTGCGACACAATCATGCAAACTCGAATGTGCCCTGATGATATGGCCTGGGAACAAGCCGAAGAAACATCAGACAACTGGCTAGTCCAATGTCTTGACGTTGACATCTTGCGGCCGATTGCAGACTTCGTCCTCGTTTACAGCAGAGGTGTAGCCACCGAATTCGCTATACTCAGAAAAGGTTCTTATAATGTCTTGTTACGGCTGAAGTACCGAACTGGTGCGACGGTTATACGGCTGTCGCAGCCCGGTGCCGTGTTTTTCCCTGAGGAAAAAGTCGTCAACGAGGTTGCTGTGATGCGATTTCTTGCGGACCAGACGTCGATACCTGTTCCTTTTATTATCCACTCCGGTACAAAGAAGGAGAGCTCCCTTCAACTGAGCCCATTCATTATAATGGATTATATCGAACACGAAACGAAAATGTATAACGCCCTCAACACGCCAGGATGTCCGACGGAGGAACGTGGAACTCTAGATCCGAATATCTCTGAAGATAAGCTTGAGATGCTCTATAGGCAACTGGCGGATATTCTTCTTCGCCTTTCCGCGCCCTCTTTGCCTCAAATCGGCTCACTAAGCCAGGTAGATGACTTCACCTGGAAAGTAGCGAGGCGGCCTTTATCAATAAATATGAATGAACTTGTCCGGCTAGGAGGTTTACCCCGGTCGAAACTCCCCGATCTACATACTACATTCAATACAGCCTCCTCATACCTCGAGGCCCTTGCAGATCTCAACCTCGAGCATCTCATATATCAAAGGAACGATGCGGTAGAGTCTGCAGATGACTGTCGGCGGAAATTTGTGGCGCGGAAGCTTTTCCGTAAGCTCGCCAAGGACAAGCGGCTCACAAATCCATCACTGGAGAAAGGACCTTTCAAAATCTGGTGTGATGATCTACGCCCGGCCAATATGCTACTCGATGAGAAGATGCAGATTTTCGGCGTGGTGGATTGGGAGTTCACATACGCGGCACCTGTTGAATTTTCCTACGCGCCCCCCTGGTGGCTTCTTATTGAGAAACCAGAGTACTGATCAAAGGGCATTGAGGACTGGACGGGAGTGTGTGATAATCGTCTCAAGACGTTCCTCAAGGTGATGAAAGACAGTGAAGACATAGCGATCCAACAGGGTCGTTTGACAGAGGACCAGCGTCTCTCTGGTCCTATGGGCCTCAGCTGGGAGAATGGGGATTTTTGGATCATGTATGCGGTGTTGCATAGCTTCGCCTTTGATACGATCTGCTGGCAGAAGATTGATCCCCGCTTTTTTGGGCCGACTGAGAGCCCCGAAGAAGCATGGAAGGAGAGAATCGACCTGTTGGATGAAGAGGAAAAAGATGAGATGGAAAGGCTGGTGGCTCGGAAGCTGAAAGAGATGAACAGCAGAGTTTTGGCGTGGGATCCGGATGAGTATACCGAGGGATTTCGCCAGCAACTGAAGGACCGGAGAGAAAGACCAAATGAAGCGGATCAAGTCGACCAGGTCGGGAATTACGGCGCGAAGTGTCAAGCAATCGGGACCGGAAACGATGGCGAGAGGGCCGAAACGTCGGAAATACCAGGGACAGACACCAGGGCATGTGACCATAAGTGATAAGCCGGCCACCACCGGATTGTCTCGGTAGTAGTGACCGCCGTCTGGATCGATTTCAAATGGGAGAAAGTTTGACCGAAATATTCTATGATAGAGATAGTACACCCATCGATACTTACCACACTTTGTTCGACCCGTGTCGTAGATATAACCCAGTTGGCGACTGAACGGGCGGTAGACGATGTGACTGGATATGCTAGGCTACCTCAGGACTTAGTATTTCCATGTGAGGTACTCACACCCCAAACTCCTCATTCCGGGGATAAACATTTCACCCCGCATGACAATTTACCATCCCTTACCGTATCAGCCACCAGATCTCGACAAGACCTGTTGTTGACCCACTACGGCTCCACCAACATACAAGACGTCGAGAACATGATTCATGAAGGTGTGAGCCGGGCTATAACTAGCTTTTTTAATTTCGAGAAAAGAACGATCAGCAGTGGAGGTTTGGACGTGACGATCAGACCACAGCATTTGTTATGTGGACTGATCTCGTGACACAAGCACCCCATCGGATGGCATCATCTCGACCCTAACTTATAGGAAACCACACTCCCAGTGCGAGTGTTCCCCCGCTTCAGTCGTGGCATTCAAAGCTAATTCAACCTAGTAGCGTACATACAACCACCTGCCGAGATCCAGGTATTGGTGTTATTGGCAGCTGAGCAGCTTCCGTCTCCGCATAACGCGTGTCAACTTACCCCTCTTGGCCGTCTCTCAGCCTTTCGCATCATTGTGTCTGCCTGCTTAGGAAGCGGAGTCTCTCTACTGGACATTCCATTACCCTCTGCCATTGACCATTCACACCCTGAGAGTGACCGCTGTCAACACATTTCAAAAAGACCTCCACCATTCAGATCGCCACGATGGCCAAGCGTCCCAATTTTCTTGTCATCGTCGCAGACGATCTCGGGTTCTCCGATGTGGGATGCTTTGGCGGCGAGATACGGACCCCAAATATTGACCAGATTGCGAAGGAAGGGCTTCGATTTACCGACTTTCATGCGGCGGCAGCATGCTCGTAAGTCCACGATTATTCTGTCCGACAGCGGATGGATCAAGTGCTTCGACCGAAGGATCAAAAGAGAGCAATGCTGACCGAGCACGATGCTCGCGAACAATCAGTCCCACAAGAGCAATGATCATGACTGGGACCGACCACCACATCGCAGGCTTGGGTAACCTCATCGAGTGGACCAACATCTCAGGTCAAAATGGCCCCAAAGGCTCGGCCATGAGCACCGCGCCGCAGCGAGGAATGCCTGGCTACGAAGGATATCTCAATGAACGGGTGGTCGCACTGCCCGAACTCTTGCGAGACGCGGGCTATCACACGGTCATGTCGGGAAAATGGCATCTGGGATTGACCCCCGAGCGATCACCGCATGAGCGAGGCTTTGTGCGTTCGTTCGCCCATCTGCCTGCCTGTTCCAATCACTATGCCTATGAGCCTCGGCTTCAAGATCAGGACAGTATCCCGACGTTCATCGAAGCAAGTTACATTGCGCTGCACATGGAGGACGGGAAATACGTGCGTCACTTGCCCGAGGGTTGGTACTCGTCGGATGGGTATGGAGATAAAATGATCGAGTATCTTCGGGAATGGAAAGAGAGCGGGGGGAGCTCAAGGCCCGACGGCCAGGGAGACCGGCCGTTCTTTGGGTATCTTCCTTTTACTGCTCCACATTGGCCGTTGCAGGCTCCGCGGGAGTACATCGATCATTATCGCGGAGTATACGATGAAGGGCCGGACGTTCTGCGCGAGAAACGCCTTCAGAGACTTAAAGAGTTGGGAATGGTCCGTGAAGACGTGATTCCGCACCCCGTGGACGCCGACGAGGTCAAGACGTGGGAAGAGTACACGCCCGAGGAGAAGAAGAAATCATCGACTGCGATGGAAATCTTTGCAGGGATGGTAGAGTGCATTGATCACAATGTGGGCAAAGTCGTCGATTATCTTACTGAGATTGGCGAACTCGACAACACCTTTGTCTGTTTCATGTCCGATAATGGTGCCGAGGGCGCAGCTTATGAAGCCTACCCCATGGTCAAGAACGGAGTCATGCCGCATCTTCAGAAATACTACAACAACAGCCTGGAGAATCTGGGCAATGGGAACTCGTTCATTTGGTACGGTCCTCGCTGGGCGCAGGCAGCCACTGCTCCATCTCGTCTCTACAAGGCCTATACCACCGAAGGTGGTGTGCGTGTCCCGTTTACCTGCCGATTCCCCAAATCCATGAATGTCAAGCCCGGTGATACTACTCCCGCGAGAGGTGGGATCACCGATCAATTCGCCACCGTGATGGATCTGGCTCCCTCCATCCTCGAGATGGCCGGTGTCAAGCATCCGGCACCCAGCTATCGGGGACGGGAGATTGTCTCCATGCGAGGACGCAGTCTCTATCCCTGGGTGACAGGGGCTAGCAAACGAATCCACCCCGAGGATTTCATTCAGGGCTGGGAGACCTGCGGTCGAGCTGCTCTACGCTGTGCTGACTGGAAAATTGTCTTCATTCCCAAGCCAAAGGGTCCCGAGCGTTGGCAATTGTACAACCTGGTGCAGGATCCCGGTGAGGTTCGGGATCTGGCAGACCTAGAGCCTGAAATCCTTAAAAAGCTGTTGAAATTGTGGGATCAGTACGTGATTGAAACGGGGGTCATCCCGTTATGTCCCGATCTGGGAGAATTCCTGGAAGCAACAGATGCACAGATGCCGGAGAATGCGTGGATGGAGTTTGATTACTGGAAAGAGGGTGCTCGTGATCATCCGGAGAAGTTTACTCGTCAACCGCCCCGATTTCAACGAGTAGTGAAGCAATTCTGAGGCATCTTCCGCACTGACCAATGCACAATATGGGCTTTCTCTACAATCTGTTCTTTCTTTGAGAACATGTTCGACAATACTATTCCCCACGTTTACTTCAAGAAAGCCGCGACCTCGGTCGAATAATCAGACACGGTTGCCCGAAACCTCGCAAAATCCATACATAACCTTGACAGTAGTTGCACAGGTTGAAGGGCCTCCCCTGTCGAAGCGTAGCATGGCAATTTCCGAGGCTTGATAACCGCCGTTGCCGGCCTTGGTTGGCATTCGTTTCCTTCCATGAAGTCGGACAAGGACACCCGGTTGTAGATATTTGATTCATAAGACACACCATGTTGGAAGATGTGTCAGCCAAAGCTTCAAGGATATATTGATTTTAATAGAGGTTCAATAGTTCTCATAGCTTGTCAGAACCAGAACTACTAGAGATTAGAACGTAAGAAGAACACAGACAACCACACACGAGTGTAATGCGCATCATCCTCTCGGGCCTTTTTCCTATTCTTCGATCCAACGAAGACCCTCATGCGTATTCTTTGTTCGCCGAGCCAGAACCTCAGAGACCTTCTCGCGAACGCCATCCTTGAAATTCCACTTCTCGGCAAACTCCTCCACAATCAGGCTAGCTTTCCGGCCGCTTTCGCGGACAAGCTTCTCGATTTCAGCCTCGGAGGGTAGGGAGAAACGCTCATGGGGATAGCGTTGGTAGTCTCCTTCACTCAGGACCTTCAACCGCTCCTCCCCCTCTGGAATGTTGAAGAACTGGTCAACAGTCTCGTTGGAGACTTCAGCCAATGTGGCCGGTTGCCAAGTAGCCTGACGAGGGGGCTTGGACATCAGGCGGGCCTTGACACCCTCGACGAAATCGGGGTGACGCATGAAGTTGGCGGCAATTTCGTATTCCCGCTTAAATGTCTCGGTGATGCTCCACTTCTTACCCAGGCGCATCTGGCGGAGAGTCACCTTCAGAGAGGTCGGGGAGCGACTCGATAGGGTCTTGAGCGTCTTCTGTGCCCACTCCTTTTGCTCCGTCTCGCTTTCCAGAGCCTGGAAGATCTCCTCCATGGTGTTGAACTTGAAGCAGCGGTCGATGGCGGACCGTAGCTCCCCAGCCAACAGAATGGGTTCCTCCTGCAAGGAGGGAAGTCCGAGCGAGAACTCGGCCATGGTCTTGTTCATGACGTTCAGACGTTCGGGCAGACCCATCTCGTCGGGGAAAACGAGCTCAGACAGACGCTGAGTCATGTTGCTGAGCACACTCGAGTGAAGGTAGTGGGTTGCAATACCGGCGTACAGAGCCTGAACACCGTTCAATCGCTCCGACGTCAATGCCAGATAAGTACCTGTCTCTCCGTCCAGACGGGGGAGGAAGAACGATCCACCAACATCGGGGAAGAATCCGATGGTTGTCTCGGGCATGGCAAAGACGGTCTTCTCTGTGGCGATACGGAATGGCGCGTGCATGCTCAGACCAACACCACCACCCATTGTGATTCCGTCCATGAACGAGATGACCGGCTTCCGGTATGTCGCCAGGGTGTGATCGAGGCGGTACTCGAGTCCGAAGAAGTCCGTAGATTCACGCTGTCCTTCCACCCCCTTTTCATTCTGCAATGCCAATGCGGCCACATCGCCACCAGCGCAGAGCGCCTTGTTGCCAGCTCCGGAGATCAAAATCATGTTTGCCAGATGAGACTTTTCCCATTCCTGTTGTAGTCGAGGATGATGAGCATGCGTTTGCCAGTACATCAAGCTTTGGGTTCCGCGAACCAACTTACCTTCAGGCGAGGTAGGATCTTCCGAGCCATGGAGCCATTGAGTGAGTTGAGTTTCTTGGGTCGGTTGAGCTCAATGCTACGGAGACCGTAGATGGAACTGAACAAGACATCATCAGGCTCGTCGCCGGGGAGTTCTTGGGGAATTTCGGGGCTTGTCGACATCTGTATTGCGAATTAGCAACAGCGCTCAATCCATCAATCCTGTCGCAAAGCCAGTTTCACGTGGGAAAAGTAAGAGCAAGAGACAACCGTACCGAAGCAGCTGCGCGAAAGGCAGGGTTCGTCACTTTGGCGCGAAGAGGCATGACTGGCGAATGACACCGCGAGATCCAGCTCGGCGGCGAGGGTAATCGGGAAAAGGATTGTCTAAGCAACATGAAGACTGAGCCCCGAGGCGAACGAGGATCCGGGAGAATGAGGTGCAGCTTATAAAAGGGTAAGCAAATGTTTCTCCGCTTTACCGTTGCCGTTGACCTCGGAAGTTGGTTTTCTCTGGATTTTCTTCCGGTCCGAGAGCCGCTTCTCCGCCTCAAAGCGCTGGACGATCAACACTTCTCGGAGAGGCGACTACATGTGTAAAGATCGTATGACGATCCTCACCTTTGACCTGGGTCTGGGTTGTGAACCTCTATGAAAAAAAAAAAAAAAAAGGTGTACTTTAGCATTTACAGCATCTGATTTTTGACGAATGGAACTTAGGCTGCCCACAAAGCTCACGTTTCACTCCTCGGACGAGGACGACGCGCGTGCATAACCACATAGCAAGGCCCCAGCTTCTCGATCTCTACTCGGCAGTCTTGAAACGCTTTCCAAATAGTGCTCAACGAGCAGCTAAAATTCACTCTATTTATACATAGCAGTCCAAAAATACAGAGGGCTGGGGTTGAAGGAAATCAAGAAGAGAAAAATGGGAACGTTAAGCCTCCCTTCCTGGCGCGGAAAGGCGCCTACAGATACCGAGCTTTAGCCGGCTGGCTGCTCAAATCTCGAGAGTGCTTCTTGAGAATCTGATCCAACGCCTTCTTCTCGATGATCAGTCTCGCCGTCTCCAGCAAGTTCTTCACGTCCACATCGCTGCGGTCCATGATCGTGGCGTAGCGTTGCATCTTCTCAACCTTCGCAAACAGGTCCATGTCCACCTCCGACGTGATGAACGTCGAGCGACCCTTCTTTGTGTTCCAGTTGTTGGTCTCGAGAATCTTCTCCAACAGGTATGGCGTAGAGTTCGATGGCAGAGAGATCTTGTCGTCAATCACAATCAGCTCCCCGCGCTGAAATCGGTAACTCAATGCAATGCGCCACGCCTGATCGTAGAGCTTTGCAGGAAGATCTGTTGAGAAGTCCCGAGGATGAGGACCGTGGGCAACACCACCACCTCTGCGGATGGGCGACTGCTTGTCACCGGCACGGGCACGACCGGAGCCCTTTTGAGGATGCACCTTCCTGTGACTTCCGTGGACATCGTCCCTCCACTTCGTGCTAGCTGTGCCTTGTCGGGTCATATCACCCTCGTAAACAATCGCGCGGTGGAGAATGTCTTTGCGAATCGGCATCTGAAGCTCCTTTTGACTGTAATTCACCAGGCGTACAGGCTCCATTGAAGGGAAAGAGTAGGTCATCACATTAACGGGACGGTCCCAGGGCGCAAGCGTGGAGGGGTCGGTAGAGGATGAGGCGCCAATCTGGGCATCCGTGGCCATAGATCGCATGAGGCATCGTCGCTATAGGTATATTGAGATCAATTAGCGTCTTCGCCATTCACAGTGGGCTCCTGGTAAACCTCCGGGTCGCTAGGATCGAAGAGCGTACAGTCACATTCTCAGGCCCCGAGAGAAGGCCGCATGAGCTGCGTGAGAGCAGTCGAAGTGCCCGGAAAGTCTCGCCGCCCGGCATCTTTGGAAGAGGTCGAAAGATAGAGTGGTGGCCGCGTAGATCGAGTCGATATTCCGGGTGTAGTGGTCAAGAGCAAAAGTTGATTGATTTCGCGGAGGGCGGTGGAGACAAGCAAAAGTCTTGGCTCAAGACAGAAAATGTTCCCGCGTCGACATCAACATCCGTCTCTCCTGGTGACCTGTTATCTCCACCACTCACCTTCGCATCCTCCTTACAATGGCGCAGTGCGAGCGTGCCTCTAGGCCGCTACTACAATGCCTTCGCACAACTTATATCCGAGGACTACCCAGCGTCCAGGCGCGCGGTTTCCAGTCCTCGGCACCCGTCTTGGAGGCTCAGGTCGAAGACAGTCAACCTTTCCACAAGAACCCTGATCCCTCCCTCGTCTCAAGTCCACGCCTGGAACGACGCTTGATGAGACAGGGAGTCAACCCCGTGGGCTCCCGACGTCGCCGAGCTGCTCTTCAAAGTTCCTCCAACATCCCCTTTGAGCAGCTGCCCTACCAGTGCTTCCAGGAGGCACGCAAGGTGCTCTTGGAAGATCGCGCCGAGAAGTTGAACGAAATTGAATCAATGAGGCAGAAGATTGCGAGAGTCCAGTCTCAGTCGGCAGAAGAGGCGGGAGGCGAGCAGGCACAAAAGTCCCGATTGCGGGCTATGCAGTTGCATCTTGAGCGACTCAAGATCAATGCCGATATCAATGACCCATTGGTCAAGCGAAAGTTTGAGGATGGAAAAGGTAGGGCTGGATCCTTTCGACAATCTACCGGTTGATCTTCAATGCTAATGACCATGCTTTCGGCGAGGATAGGTGACATGAGCAAGCCCATCTACCGCTTCTTGGCCGACCGGAAATGGCGGGAATACCGACGCAAAATCTTGGTGCAGCGCATCACGCAGATGAAAGTCACTCCCGATGTCCTTCCTCACTGCGACCCCGTAGTCGACACGAAGTTGTACTTCAACAAACGTCAGATCCAGCCCGGAGATTTCGTCGAGGCGAAGACCAGCGCGGAGGCCCCGAAGCTTGACATCCAGATGTTTGAACGTGGAGAGAAACTTGTGACCATTGCTGTTGCTGATCCCGATGTTCCTAATGTGGAGGCGGATAGCTTCGACTACAAGATGCACTTTTTGGCTGTCAATGTGCCCATCTCCGCGGTCAACACCAAGGTGGACCTCGCCAATCTTGCGGAAGATTCGCAGGTTGTTCTCCCCTGGCTGGCTCCTGTTGCACAAAAGGGCAGTCCCTATCACCGTCTATCGATCTTCATCATGGAGCAGAAAGATTCGAAGCCCCTCGACTTTGCGGCTGTCAAGGCGAACGAGTCGGACCGAGACAATACCCTCCTGCGCACCCTCCAGGGCCGATACCACTTGAAGGCCATTGGCGCGCACCTGTTCCGCAGCCAGTGGGATGAGACAACTCTGGAAGTCATGCAGCAAATCGGCTACAATGGAGCTGATGTTGAGCTCCGGCGCAAGAAGGTCGAGCCTCTTCCCTACAAGCGGAGAAACCCATCCAGCTTCAGGTGAGGAGGGTGTTGTATTTTTCAGTCTCCTCTCATCTCCCCCCTATACGTGTCGTGTGTTTGAGTCAAAGATTTGTACTGTACAATTGAAGATGTATGAATATGCACAGCCAGCTCCGTTTTTTCCCATATCCAAACCCCTCAAAACTCCTTTGTAAATGCAATCGGAAGGATGTACGCGATACGGACGCATCAGTCGGATGGACGCAAGCTTCACTAGGATATGTCTTGGTCCACGGGTTGCAATGGATTGCGCATCCATTCCATCTGCGACGGTGGCCAGACTCTAGCGACGACTTTGCCGTTGATTAACCCCATTGGAACGGAACCATAGGTTCTCGAGTCCCTTGACCAAGGAAGGTTATCGCCGGCTACAAATACATGACCCTCTGGAACCTGTTGTCAAGCAGAGTACAAAGCTCGTCAGTCCTTGAGCCCAACATCTTTCATATCACCATCGCTCCCATGCACTTACTCGAATCATGTCTGGTCGCGTGCCAGCCCCAAAGCTGTATGGCGGGTCTAGACAGACAAAATCCCCAGGCATACCGACCACTCGCTTCGCGACTTGGGCACCAAGAATCAATGGGTGATGATATCGCACTATATCGCCGACTTGGATATCCTTGCCATACGCATGCCGTCTCGAGATCATGAGCCAATCACCCCTTGTGTTGAAGGTCGGATACATTGACGGCCCTTCGCTCTTTTGTATGGTGACCACGTTCTCCCATGTCCAGGCGCAGGCGCAGAAGAGACCAACTCCATTGAAGACGGTAATGGCCGCTGCTCTTGGCCTCTGCAGGACTGATCTGAGAAGGCGTTCCATTTGGCGCGAAAGACTATGCACTTTGACTCTTTTAACCGGAGCCGCGGAAGCTGTCCGGGCGCAGACGACTGCCGTCCAAGCGTTCCGGTACACTTGGTATCACGTGACTGTGCATATATACTTTCGAACATTTTCTGACCTCCGCCCACTTCCTTCTTCAATATGCCAATGGTTGTGATTGACACGCCTGAAGCTCCCAACACCAGGGTAGCGAAAGTGTTGCAGACGCTGGTCATGTTTGATCGATCCTTGTCTTGCGGCGTCGAGGACTGCCTCTGCTTATTATCTCCATTGATGCATGGGTAAAGATTGTAAGTAGGTGTGCGTTTTCGTCGAGTTGCGCGGTCTTGGAAATCTTCAGACTTGCCTCAAGCAAGGCCAGCCGATACGATTGACAGCTTGAAATCACCTTTCTTCCCCTGTGAAATAATTAGTCACCACTCCTCTTACTTCCTACTTTGGAACGTGAAAGCCGCAGCTTCTACAAATGCTAGAGCTTGTCGTCGCCGAAATATATCATCAGGACGAGCAAGTGTGGACAATGAAGCAAGATGAAAACAACCAGCTCTGTCGGATGACACGGCTGTCCTCCTTCTGGTTCTCAATCTTGACCCCATTTAACTATGGGACTGGACCCTTGAGACTGGTGTAGCGGGGAGACATTCTCGTCAACTTTCAACCTTCTTTATGATCTTTAGTAATAGTCAACCTTGAAATACAACCAATTTCACGTCTTGGTGAAACACTTCCAAAGTCCCAACCTCCTGGAATCAGCCCAATACATGGTCCATATGAGTCTGACTGACGGCCCAAAAGTCTTCTCTTATTTAGTCCCCTTCTTGCCCCAAGAGTCGGCGTCTATTTGAATTTTGATCCTCGGTCAGCTTTCGGGAGCTTATAGCGAGGAACAGGATGCCAACTCACCAGGATGCTTCTCAACGGGCGGGATGCCCTCCCGCTTGCGTGCCTTTTCTCGATAGTCCACACCATACCTCTCGTCACGGCCTTGAAGCAAGCCATCCATTCCACCTGGATGTGCCTTCTCGACCGTCTCCACGGACGTGAAGCTGCCCATCAACTGTGGCGGTCCCATGGGCACCGGATCTCCTCGATCAACCTGCCACATATGGTACGTCTTGCCATAGATCGGCGCGATATCCTCCATCTCTGCGGTCTCGGCCACGTCCCAGACAGCATTTGGTACCCCGTTTGGAGTCGGCATAATGAGCAGTCCACTTTTCACTTCGAATTCGTGGGTATGCCACAACTTGCGCTCCTCGGCGGGGAGCGTCTTGAAAATGCGAGGCGAAACCATATACTCGACACCGATGAGGCGCGCCTTGGAATCGGCGGAATCGTAAATCAGACATTGCCGGATATCTGAGGGCGCAACGAATTAGTCCCCTGTTCGAGTGATCTGGCCAGAGCCTGCGGGCGGGGATTTACCTTCGTTCAAGTGAGTACAGTAGTGGTTGGCTTCCACGCATCTCGTGGGATCATCGGCATAGACGTGGAATGCATGTAAATGTGCGCAGATTTGTTTGACTGGTGTAAAGTCCTGGGTCATTGAAGCACCACCCTCCAGTACACGGCTCTTTAGCGTACGGGGCTCTCCTGGGAGGCCAGTGGAATCCGTGGGCATGTCTTTCGTAGTCGAGCTCATTCTTCAAGCTCGGTATTGATAGATGGAGAGTCTGTTGTTGCTGTGAACGGCTGCTTTTTGTGGGACGTTGTAAGTGGTGCCGAGCTAGCTTTGTGATGATGAGATTTCCAGAATGGAAGCTGTTCTTTTCCAGGCTCAACCTATCTTAGTGAGTCGGAGGTTTCTGTTTTGAATGTCAAGGAAGTAGGTACACCGTTGGATCTTGTTCACTCATTGATACTTTTATATTCTGGCTCTAAGGTTACGACGGGTTTGACGTCACCATGATTGAAATTTTGTTTCACGGGCCAAGGTGTGATAGTCACAAAGCACGAGAGGTGTGGGATGCCTCGAACAGCCCAGCCTGTATGATGGATACGCAATGCATTTTGGTTGTTCTCAATCTGATAGTCAGTATGCTCGCTTAATGATGGATGTCGAATAAACGTGTTTAAGTCTTCCTGAGCCTTAATCAACTTGCACATCAGCACAGTCAGAAGACGCAACCACCGCTCTCTACTGGTGTTCAGACAAACAATAAGCAACAGACTTCGATATAAACTTCCATTCGAACGTTCGCAAATCGTGCACAAGAACTGACGGACTTCAAGTCTGTCTCAGATATAGTTCTCCGAGCACCCAAATCCACATGCATTGCACGACCTCGCTAATGGGCCAGCCACGGCCCGATGAACAACTTTCGACCTCGCATGTTGATCACATGGAATGCATCGGGAAAGAGTGATCCATATCTGAAATGAGTGAAATAAAAACATGAGCGCTTCTCACTCTGAGGGGAAGCATCTGACGGGGATTTCGGAGCGAATAGAAGACCGTGGAACACCCAAACTCTCATGTCGAGGCCTCAAAAGGTCTCTGGTCATAGATCGAGCATGCTGGAGACTCTGGACAATTGGCCGGGCTGCAACCCGTCCATGAAGCTATTGCTGCTTCGGGGGTATTCGACGTTGATCGACTGACTCCCTTGAGAGGTTGATGTGATGCACAGGGGACCTGCTGCACCGCAAACATGGGATATTGCAACTTGATGAACAGTGCCGCCGACGAACAGTCGCGTTCTGGATGCAATCTGGTCTTTATTCGTCATTGATCTTGGTAATGGATCATTTCAATCAGCACTGGATGTGTGATCTTCGAAATGAATTCTGATATATGAAGGATCGTCCCGCCGACTTGAAAGCCTGCGGCTTTAGAACGGTAACAGGATCAGAGTCGTGGATCGAAGGCAACGACATGATGAACTCTCAAGACGATATCCATAAGGGGCTCTTTTTGCATATCAGTGGTCTTGTTCCAAGAGAAGGCCTGAGTGTTCATGGTCATGTTCGAGCTCACGGCTTGATACTGTGATACGTTGGGCACTGTCTATATGCGCAGGTGAATCGCATGGGCAAAAACAAAGCATTATAAACTCCGTTGTGGTCTATTGCTGTCTCTTGACACGAGAAAATACCCATTTAAATCAAACGATTGACACATAGAGAAAATTTCACAGCTCTTCCTTGAAAGGATATGTCTGTAGACCGGTTTTCAGCTGTTTCGAATGAAGGAATTCACCTATACCTTATCAAGTAATATGTTTCGACCAGCACCTTCTGCTGCAGATTGTGGAGTGTTCATCCGAAGGGGATCGAGCACGTGCCTGTTCGTCTCACACCAAAGGAATTGTAGGCACGATTCTGCCTCACTGGATCTTTACGAGCACTTCAATCCAGCCCGAGTTTTCTAGCTTGGCAGGAGTGAATGAGCATTCCTAGATTATACGACGTGGCACCGTAGGGGATGAGCAGAGGGATGGGATGGAGATAGGTCGATAGACTGTCTCTCTCCCAGATCTTCGTGACAGAATGTTCGGTCACGCCACAATGATGATTTGTTGATCCCTTGAAGATATCTATCGGGTCAAAAGATCAATGCTCCCACCTACAGGTAGTGGGTCGTCAATCAGAATCAGCTCAAACATGCACCGATACGAACTACGTACCAGTACTGCCTATTCACAGGCTAGCTTCTCAGAACCCCGAGTTAGACTCATCTGGATCACGACCACTACCGCTGGGGCAATCACATCTATGATACAATCGAAAGCACGATTCAACCTACGTTATGTGAAGAGCTCGCCGCGATGGACTACTGACGAGCCTCTCAGACATCAAGACATGGCACACCTCACGTCTGTTTGAGATCCCTTACCTTCTATCAGATCTCCATTCAAGTCTGCATACGTGGGCAGAGAAGTATACGATCGACATCAGAGGTATCAGATTGGGCTGTGCTCTCCAAAGAAAGAAAAGGTATATGCTCCCTGGCTGCACGGGGTTCTCCCTCGCAGATGTTCGAGATATCTGCTCAGCTTACCGGCAAGGGTATCATTCTTGTCGCTGTGATGGCGGCGATCAAACCTCACAGGTGCGGCTCCATCCACATTGCTCACATTGCCGGTGCTTACTCTTACCTAGTTGCATTGATCGTCCGTTCATTTGACTCCTGGCGCGGGGGTGGTACATGTGTATCAGCGGCTGATGAGGGTGGACCAGGAAGGCGGGGGCTGACGGCTCGTGCATCATGAGGATGGGGACCCAGTCGTGAAAATCGAGGCAACCATGAAGCAATGAGATCTGAGCTCATGGCGGGACATGAAATGTTGACAGGGGCCGAATGGCAAAGGGAGGGCCACCACTTCGCATGGCACGTCGTAAGGACGACTCGCCGGAAAGTAAGCGTTGCTCGAGGTGACAGCCTCGACGATCCCTGCAGAAGCACCGGCATGCGACCAGTTGAATGAAAGATAATATTCAAACGTATCACATTACATTCGGGGAGAAGGGAGTGAGAATGACCAGACTTGGACATACACATGGACCAATTTCTAGGTAGGGGCACCCGCCTGCCCGACCGATGATCGATCCTGAACAAGATCCCACACGCCATCTCAAGGCCGTCGCATATTTGACTTTCAACGTCTCGACATGGGCGACAGGAGTCAATGATCGCTGCCCCGGGGATCCTACTGCAGCTATGGGCAAGACGGGGTCGCATGTTGAATCACAAGCTACAGCCACCTCACGTCGAGCTTGGGCCCTTGATTATGCGGGCTCGAGACCGGGGCCAACACTAACAGTAGTCAGCGCGACCGGCGGGCTGAACGGAGTAACGGACAGGTCAGGACGATCCCCGGAGAAGGGTTACTGAGCACGACGGCCACTGCAGATGTGTCCGGATCCCAATCTGAAGCGGAGTATGATACATGGATGCATCACCAAGACCATCTCGGGCGTCTGGGGTTCACAGAATTATCCGACAGGGAACTTCAAGTCCAACGACGGTGGATCCGTTGCTAAACAGAGGGGGTAGTTAGCGCACGGCCACTGCACTCAGCACTGCAGTTGACAAGATTGATTTTGAGATTGCCAAGACATCGATCGACTTGATCTGCTGATATTTCAGACAGGACCTTCGAGAAGTATCATACTTGCGTGGTTGGTAGGAAATGAGGGATGCCACCATTCTTCAATCCATAACAGTCAACACTGAGGACCGAGTGATAGTGAGTGTGGTGCATGGATCGAATTGGCAAGTGACATACTTCTCAAGTGACCTTGCTGATGTAGACAACTTCAAAAACCGGATGAGACGCTGCTCGAGCACAGGTACAGGTACTCGAGTATCCACGGGCGACAACCCATGTCCGATGTACCCGTGACTGTAGCTCTCTGTAAGCTTGATTCGGTGGCAGCCTGCCCACGCAGGGGAAGGGGATGGATTCTCGTGATTCTACTGTAGGCGAAACAACCCCGAATTAGAGCCACAGCGAAGCCTCCCAATCAGATGAGAACAGCCAAGCCGCAACGAATCTGTGCAAAGGCGAATCCCTTCCCGGGCGTTGCCCAGTTGCACGATCCTCATTCCTTTCTTCCTGCAGTAACGTGAGCAGCACTGGATCAAGGTGGACCGTGGACCGGACTCATAGTGGGGGACTCCACCGTTGGACTTTGTATCTCGTCCGTCTTTGTTGGACGGCTCCAGCTGGGCCTGACCGCCTCGTTTGGTGTCTCAAAGGGCGAGCAATGAGAGAATTCACCGAGACAGCGGCGACACGCTGGGTTCATCATGGTCAGTGCTTTTGTACAAGCTATTATGTACCATTGTACTGAGTGTACTTATAGTCTGTATACAATAGTACTACTGCAGTTACCGTGTAAGTGTTGTGATTATTGTTGTTTTGTTGAATGCGCATGCTCTAGTGCGTTGCAATTCTCCCAAACCGCCCCTCGTCTCTCCCAGACGATCTTTCCTCTGAAGTACGAACAAGGATGCAGTCAATGGTGGAGATGACTCGGGCAGGCACCCTCCCTGGAGATGGATGTTGAGGAGTCTACTAGGCTCGAAATCTCACCTCAAATGGGCGAAAATGGTGCGGGAGGAGCTCCGATCAGATCATCCAAATATCAGAGACCACGAAGCTAGGGTCATGACAGAGTCTTTGCATTGTCGCTTGCTTTCGATCAGACCTAGGTACAGGAACCATCCAGGATTCCAGGTAGTGTTTAGTAGTTTACTGTTTACTCGCTCTGATAGTGATCAAAGTTGCGTGAATCCTGGTCGTGACTCCGCCACCTGGTTTCGTGACCTCCCTCCGGCAAGGACATGCCAAGGTGAATCGTCCAGTCCTACAGTAGTAGTAGTAGTAGTAGTAGTAGTAGTAGTAGTAGTAGTAGTAGTAGTAGTAGTAGTAGTAGTAGTAGTAGTAGTAGT